>VMYD01000385.1:3600000-4037500 GCA_007663325.1 Eucalyptus pauciflora
GGCTTGTTTTTCCACAAAAATATCTCCTCCATGCATCCTAGGCCAAGTATTTGGTCCTTTGTTCATATTGAGCCACCAACACACGCCTCACAACCTCTCAACTGGTCCATTTGGCTAGGGGGAAGGGGGAGCTACGAATTTTGCACCAATTAGCTTCAATTGGTTGCTTGGTCCACTTCAATTCCTCCTCAATTGGCCTCTATAAAATCAATTAACATCTCAATGCTTCCATCGGCATTTTTCCTCATCCAAGAATTCATCTCGCTTTCGAATTTTGCCATAAAAAATAATTACCGGCTTTTTTTGCACAAAAACGACCTGGTGACGACTTTTTCCCAAAAAGTGACAGGTGTCGAAAAAATCTTCTGAGATTGAGTCAACACTCCTAAAATTTATTTTGACATGACAGAAACTTCAATTTCTGAAATCAGACTTGAATTCACAGTTAATTTCAACTTGGCGCGTTTTTAGCGTGACCTAGGCTGTCGGGTAACTTTCAGAAATTTTTAAGTGCAAATAACCAGTGGTCGATTTTCTTTGAGCCACAATGAACCTACTTGACTCATTGGTGACTCTCGGTTGTCGTGAAAATCTCGAGAATTCAAATTCGGACACAGGGTACCAAAAAAATAAGAAAATCAGTCTAGTGCCGGCCGATGAGAATTTGCCAATTTAGTGGTGTCACCCACGATATGCCACATATCTCTGTCGAACCAGTCTATCTCTGATTTCAAATCCATTTTTAACTATGCCGTAATAGCCTCTAAAGATGGACACGGTCGATAAGCCGATTCTTGGTCGAATTCTCAAGTCTATTGCCTTAGAATTTCTTAATGATTTCTCCATATAGTCTAGTTATCTCGAGAGTGATCAGCTCTGAGAATAGCCTTATAGGCGCATCAATGAAATGCCTGATTTATTCAGTAGAAAACAGGACTGAAATATCTAGATGTCACAACTCTTCCCCTCTTATAAAAATTTCGTCCTCAAAATTCGAACCATTACATACTTAAACAAAAAGGTGGGAGTACAATTCTCTCATCGACTCTTCGGTCTCCCATGTTGCTCCGTTAGTACCGTGGTGTTGCCATACCACTTTGACCAACGGAATGGTCTTTGTACGCAACACTTGTTCTTTTCTGTCCATAATCTGGACCGAGCTTTCCACATATGACACTTGGTCTTCCATGTCCAATTCCTCAAAATTGAGCACGTGTGTCGAGTCAGGCTCGTACTTCCTTAACATCAACACGTGGAAGATGTCATACACTTGCGCCAAAATTTTGTTGGCAACGCAAGACGATATGCTAGGTTCCCAATTCTCTCGAGAATTTCAAATGGACCTACGTACCTCGAATTCAGTTTGCCTTTCTTTCCTAAGTGTGAAATTCCCCTCATTGGTGACACCTTTAGAAAAACGTGATCACCAACTTGGAATTCCAATAATCTCTAGTGCTTATCTGCGTAACTTTTCTGTCTGCTCTGTGCGGTCTTTAATCTACCTTTGATTAACGCCATGGCATCCACTGACTACTGGACTAACTCTGGGTCTGTTATCTTCATTTCCCCCACTTCATCCCAACACACTAGTGTCTTGCATGCTCTGCCATACAACACTTCAAATGGAGCCATCTGTATGCTTTGTTGATAACTGTTGTTGTAGGCAAATTCCACCAGGTGAAGCTGATCTTCCCTTGAAGTCTATTACACAAGCTCTTAGCATGTCCTCAAGGGTTTGAATCGTCCACTCGGATTGGCCATCCATCTGAGGATGATATGTTGTACTGTATTGAAGCTTTGTATTTAGAGCATTTTGCAAGCTTTTCCAAAAAGCAGCTGTAAATCTTGGGTCTCTATCCGAGGTTATCGTAACCGGCACTCCATGCATTCGAACCACTTGACGCACGTACAGGTTTGCGTGCCTATCAAAACTGAGGTCCTTTCGAACTGTAATGAACGGAGTCGACTTTGTCAATTTGTCAACTACCACCCAAATTGAATCATTCCCTCTTTGACTCCTTGGTAGTCCGGTCACGAAATCCATCGTGATATGCTCCCATTTCCATTCTGGGATTGCGAGAAGTTGTAGGAGTCTTCTCGGCTTGCAAGTTGGGCTTTAACTTGCTGACATATCAAACACTTGGCCACATGCTTGGCGATATCCGCCTTCATACCTGACCACCAGTAGTGTTGACGCAAATTCTGATACATTTTTGTGCTTCCAGGATGAATGCTGTAGCTGCTACGATGTGCTTAAGATAAAATATCCTCTCAAAGCTATACATCGTCAGGTACAGCCAAATTTCCTCAGAATCTTAGTGTCCCATCATCAGAAATCTGGAAGTCAGCGTTCATTTTCTCAGTATCCTCCTGAAGAATTTTCTGTACATCTGGATCTGTTGGTTGGAGTAGTTTGATCCTGACCTGGACATCCGGTTCAATTTGGAGGGTGGCCATAAGACTTGATTGGTGGCCTACCTCAAATTTGAAGACCAAGTCTCGCGCTACTGAGGACGTTCGACTCAAAGCATCGGCGACCCTGTTCGCCTTTCCTAGGTGATATAGAATATCACAGTCGTAGTCCTTCAATAATTCCATCCATCTGCGTTGTCTCATGTTCAACTCCTTTTGAGAGAACAGATACTTGAGGCGTTGATGGTCCGTGAAGATCTGGAATCTTTCTCCACATAGATAATGTCTCCAAATCTTCAAGGCAAAGATGATTGCCGCGAGCTCTAAGTCATGCGTCGGATAGTTCTGTTCATGAGGCCTCAACTGTTGGGAGGTGTATGCAACAACCCTACCATGTTGCATCAGCACACAACCCAACCCTCTGAATGACGCATCATTTTAGATCTCGAAACCTCCAGGACTAGATGGAATAGTCAGCACAGGTGCGGTAGTCAGCTTTTCCTTCAGCTCTTGGAAACTACGCCGGCACTTGTCTGTCCACACAAATTTTTCTTCCTTCTTCAGGAGTTTTGTCAGAGGCGATGCTAATGATGAAATCCCTTCTACAAACCGTCTGTAGTAACTTGCCAAACCCAGAAAACTTCCGATCTTTGTCACTGTAGTTGGTCTTGGCCAATTGATCACGGCTTCTATCTTGCTCGGGTCCACTGATATTTCTTCGCCTGATATTACATGCCCTAAGAAAGCAACACGAGTCAACCAAAACTCGCACTTGCTAAACTTGGCATATAGCTGATGGACTCTCAACTTCTGTAGCACTAACCCTAAATGGTTCTCGTGCTCTTCGTCACTTCTCGAGTATACCAGGGTATCATCGATGAACACAATCACAAACTGATCTAGGTATTCCTTAAATACTCTATTAATCAAATCCAAGAAGGCAGCTGGAGCATTCGTCAACTCGAATGGCATCACTATGAACTCATAGTGACCATGCCAAGTACGAAATGCCTACTTATGAATGTCCTCCTTCCTAATTCTCAGCTGATGGTATCCTGTCCTTAAGTCAATCTTTGAGAATATTGATGCTCCTTGTAACTGATCAAACAAATCATCAATCCTTGGGAGGCGATACTTGTTCTTAATCGTTATCTAATTGAGTTGTCGATAGTCGATGCACAGGCACAACGAACCATCTTTCTTCTTTACAAATAGAATTGGTGCTCCCCAAGGCAATGCACTAGGATGAATAAATCATTTATCCAATAATTCATGCATTTGCACTTTCAGTTCCTTCAAATCAGATAACGCATTCCTATAAGGAGCTTCAGAGATTGGCTCGGTCCCTGGTGCTAGCTCAATTACGAACTCAATATCTCTCTCAGGCGATAGTCCTAGCAATTCTTTTGGAAAGACATTAGGAAATTCTTGAACGACTGAAATGTCTTCCTTTTTCAGTTCTTCAACTGTTGTATCCACGACAGTTGCCGGGTACCCTTGGCAACCTTCATCTAACAAACGAGTTGCCTCTGGCGACGAGATCAGGACAATCGAGAGTCCTCCTCGACTTCCTACAAACTCGAAGCTCTCACCTTCTAACGGGTCAAACTGAATCGCTTTGCGATAAGAGTCCATTTTAGCTCTTTGCTTGGTGAGCCAGTCCATGCCAATTATTAAAGCAAATTCATACATGGCTAGGATTATTAAATCTATTTCCCCCACTCGCTCACCAATCGCTAACGTGCACCCCGAACAACCCAAAGCAGCAATGACTTTATCTTTCAAGGGTGTAGATATGCAAATTGTCGACTCCAATAATATAGGACTGACTCCTATCAACTTAACATATTGTTCGGCAATAAATGAGTGAGTTGCCCCTGGATCAAATAAAGCGTAAGTAGGATGGTCATTGAGTGAAACCATACCTGTGATCACGTCAGGCGCAGCTTCTGCCTGACCTAGTGTAATCGCTTACACGGTGCCCCTGGTCTCAGCTGTCGTCCTTGTGGCACATTCTGAGGGGCATACCCCTTTATCTATCCCATCTGCTGTGGCGGCGGTAGCTGCAGTTGTCCCCTTGGCTTCCTGAGACAATTTCTAGCTATGTGGCCCTGTTGGCCACATTCAAAACATGCACCCGTCTTAGTCGGGCAAAGTGCTGGCTCGTGTCTTCTCCCACAGAGGCGACATGGTCCATTTCTATTAAGCCCTGGCCTATTAAATCCACCCTTCTTGCTGGGCGGGCTTTGGAATCTGTTTCCAAGCATAGGCCTCTTTCCTTGGCGGATGCTGTCTCTAGGGGAGCTGAACCTCGATCTAGATGAGGCAACTGTCACGTTCTGGTCTTTCTTAATCATTTGGGCTCTCTGATACAACTCATTGTAATTTCTTAGATTTAAAGAAATTAATACACTCCTGAAGTCCGACCTAAATCCACCTCTGAACCTTCTCACATGGTTCGCCGAATTCTCTATTAATTCAAGAGCATATTGCAACAGTTCTATGAACTACGCTTTATATTGGTCTATAGCCATGGAGCCTTGGCGGAGACGTAGAAACTCTACCATCTTCATCTCCCTAGCAGTCTCTGAGGAATATTTTTCATTAAAAGCCTCAAGGAATGTGTTCCACTCAGGGCCAACACCCTCTGGAAACACAGCTCCTTGAGTGGTTCTCCACCACATATCTGCAACTCCCTCCAGCTGGTAAGTTGCAAGGGTCACCTTTTCCGTTTCATTGCACCTCAGCAGTTCAAAAGTCTTTTCCAGCTTCTGAATCCAGAAGGCAGCAGCTTCAAGGTCTCTTAACCCGGTGAACTAAGGCAGATTCAACCTCAAAAATTGTTCCACCAGCTTGTGGATTGGTCTTTTTCTTTGTGCCATAGCATTCTCAAGTTGAGCTTCGACAGGGGTGACAACAGGTGCGGTGGTAGGTGCAGCAGCAGCAGCGACTGCTTGATTCAAGGTCTGCTGTGCCATGACATCTCTCATAGCTTCTAGCGCCTGCATGATCCCGTCTATTCTCGGATCACCAGGAGCTGCTACCCCGGTATCCACTGCAGGTGGTGCTACTCCACTTACGCTAGCTTATGCTGGTGCTTTACCGTGACCTCCTCGGGTACCGACCCTAGTCGGCGCTCTACCCCGAGTCACAGCCCTATTGGCTCTCTTGGCAGGAGTTCTTGGCTCCTGATCGCTCATAGTGCTTTAATTTGCTAACACCTGCTTCCAATTTAACACCGAATTAGAAACAGAGTGATCCAAACAACAAGTAATTCTAGCACTCAGCTAACACAGACATGCACCAGCATGAATTTAAATGCCTTTTCTACTACTATCCCATGAACCATCGCTCCTTATCACTCCAATCTTGAACTTCGCTCTGATACCACAAAAGTAGGATGTCACGCCTCGGTCCTTAAACGCACGCCCATCCCTCACCTGGTCGATTAATAGTGACGTCCCAGGACCCATTGTCGACCCTTTCATTTTAATATGCATGCGGAAGCATATAATAAATCCCCAAACAATAAAACAATGTGATAGAAAAGTAGGATCATATTTTTCACAATTGAAAACCACAACCACACTTTTACATAAGCAAGCTAAATGGTATATAATACAATACTATTTACGAGTCTTATATATTGTACACCGATCAAAACTCATAGTTTGCAAAACAGGATGGGGTCTCAATCCTCATTTGGGTCGTATTTAGGATCCTCCTCGAGGTCATCCTCCTCTTCCTCTTCGTCTTCTTCTCCTTCTGGCTCCTCATCTTCAAACTCCTCCTCGGGCTCATTCGCCGGTTCGTTCACATGCTCCTCCTCCACGGGTTCATCCTCCTCCCACTCCTCCTGCTCCACGATCTCTCCGTCCCCATCATTCCAGTTATCATCATCAATCGAGTACACAGGGGTACGAGCTTCATCCTCTTCCTGAGGATTCCTAGCATCCACAACCGACCCGTCTTGATGGTCTGCCGTTCCTTCTCCGAACGCTTCTTCCAACACATATCTAGGCATGTCACCCTCTAGAATAGGACCCTCTCTTCGCCCATCAAGGTAATGGCGATACCATCATCATAACTCATGGGGTCTCAGGGCATTCAAACCCACATCAACCCAGACGGTCGACTTAACCAAAACATATTCCAGTCCTTCGGGGTGAGGGTGTATGTGGTAGTGGAATGCTATCTCAGTTACTTCTTTTGGAATGCCAAAGTGCATAGGAGGACGAGGAGGTGGGGGTGCCTGAAATGTTGTCCCACAATGGGGTGAGACTACATCTCAACGAGTTCTACCCTCCTAAAACTCGATTAGTAAACCAATATGCTACGGGTTGCCTATGCACACATAGGACAGAGGACTTACCTTGGCCTCAGATTCCACCTGCAAGTCAGTACAATTCAAATAGGTACCCAAACATATCAACACATATTGAACTATCGATTAATCGACCTAGTCGATTACATGCCAATTAGTACCATACATTGCCCACGATGGAATATCTAGTCGTCGAGCCCATGTGCATTCTCCAGGATGACATACCAAGTCTCCGAGCCCACGCGCCTTCTCCAAGACCACATACCTACTGATCGACCCATGTACATTATTCAAGGTGGGATATCTAGTCATCAAGCCCACGTGCATTCTCCAAGATGACATACCCAGTCTCCGAGCCCACGTGCATTCTCTCAGGCGACCTCTTCGCCAAGATGACATACTTAATCATGGGCCCATGTGCATTCTCTCAGGTGACCTCTTCGCCAAGGTGATGCATCAAATCACCGAGCCCACGTGCCCCTTTCACAATGCCACACTCAACTCATTGGGTCCACGTGCATTCTCTAAGGCATAGATTCGCCAAAGTGATGCATCAAATTACCAAGCCCACGTGTCCTTTTCACGATGCTATACCTAATCACCGAGCTCACGTGCATTCTCCCAGGTGAGAGATCAAGTCACCAAGCCCACGTGCCTTCTTCGAGGTGATTTACTTCCTACCATGAATCCACTATAACATGACGCCTTTCTCAATAGTTCACCAGTCCACTTTCGATAACCGACACCATATTACTTTTCAATCAAATAATCAAAATAAATCATTTAGGAACATATCCTAAAAATTCACAATTAAATCAATTCGGCACGATTCAAAGCCCAAATAAATAAACGGACTGCACCACGACAATCAACATAAAATTTCGGTCACCGGCCATACCGGTTGAATTTTCAGAAAATAATTAATTAATTAATTAATTTCGAAAATTAATTAGTAAATACTAATAAGTCCAATTTAGGCCCATATTGCCTAATTGGAAGCTGAAACGGATCGGGGAAAATCCCGAGACATATTCAATAAATAATAGGACATGTCTACTTGCTAATCACTAAGTCTAACTACCTAACATACAATAATAAGTCGCTAATTTAATTAATTTAAACGAATCTAACCTCCTAATCATGCTTAATTAACGTTAATCAACCATTAAGCATCATTAGCAAACTAAGCGAGGTTTAGTGAGTTAAACTCACCCATTTAACAATCCGATCGGATTGAAACGTCGGGAACGTCGTATGGGACGTTTTTCTCCAAAGCGGGCCTAAGGTTCAAGGCCTACAAACATCTCATAACGGGCTTGCAAGGTGGCTGAAAACCCACAATTTTCTGGTCTGATCTTGCTGAAAGCAGAAGCCAAACAACTTGATTTCAAGCGGAGATTGATCGGGAAAGAGGAAATAGGCCAAACCGGGCCTTAACGGAGGTTTACTGGGGAAGAAACGGCGAAACACAGCTCCAGCTAGTTCGCTGGTTGTTGTGGAGGGATGTGCGGCAGGAGGAGGACACGCCCGGGTGGTGGCGTGCGGAACTGGCAACGGCAAGGCGGCGTGAGGCAGCGTCCAGGCGTGCGACGAGCTGCTCTGGCTGGCTGGCTTCCTCTGCTGGTTTGCTGGTTGTTGTGGATGGCAAGAATAGAGGGAGAGGAGTCTTAGATGGTGGAATGAGAGAGAGGGAGGGAGAGGATAGAATTGGAGGGCCCCCTTAGCTTGTTTTTCCTTAAAAATATCTCCTCCATGCATCCTAGGCCAAGTGTTTGATCCTTGGCTCACATTAAGCCACCAACACACACCTCACAACCTCTCAATTGGTCCATTTGGCTAGGGGGAAAGGGGAGCTACAAATTTTGCACCAATTGGCTTCAATTGGTTGCTTGGTCCACTTCAATTCCACCTCAATTGGCCTCCATAAAATCAATTAACATCTCAATGCTTCCATCGGCATTTTTCCTCATCCAAGAATCCATCTCGCTTTCTAATTTTGCCATAAAAAATAATTGCCTGCTTTTTCTGCACAAAAATGACCTGGCAACGACTTTTTCCCAAAAAGTGTCGGGTGTCGGAAAAATCTTCTGAGACTGAGTCGACACTCCTATAATTTATTGTGACATGACAAAAACTTCAATTTCTAAAATCGGACTTGAATTCATAGTTAATTTCAACTTGGCGCGTTTTTAGCATGACCTAGGCTACCGAGTAACTTTTAGAAATTTTTAAGTGCAAATGACCCGTCGTCAATTTTTATTCGAGCCACAATGAAGCCACTCGACTCATTGGAAACTCTCGGTTGTCGTGAAAATCTCGGGGATTCAAATATGGACACAGGGTATCAAAACAATAAGAAAATCAGTCTAGTGCCGGCCGACGAGAATTTTCCAATTTAGTGGTGTCACCCATGATTAGCCACACATCTCTGTCGAACTAGTCTATCTCTGATCTCAAATCGATTTTTAACTGTGCCGTAATGGCCTCTAAAGATGGACATGGCCGAGAAGCCGAGTCCTGGTCGAATTATCAAGTCTATTGCCTTAGAATTTCTTAATGATTTCCTTAGATAGTCTAGTTATCTCGAGAGTGATCAGCTCTGAGAATAGCCCTATAGGCGCGTCAATGAAATACCTGATTTATTCAGTAAAAAACAAGACTAAAAAATCCGGATATCATAGTGAGCGTACTCAAAATGCAATGATGTAAAGAAGTGATGATATTTGACTATGTATCCTAATTCTAAGGAGGGGAAATAATTAGTATGCATTTTATCCTAGCATGATATGTGTTATGATAAAATGACTCTAACATACAATCACTAAATGGCATGGAAACAATGACATGACATATGTGGTGACATAGACAATGATAGGGCACATGACATGGCATAATGGTATGCACAATGATGTGGCATAATGGCATGGCATAACGATGATGCATTTGAAAATTATATGACATGCACATGGCATGACATAGCAGATAATCATGAAATTAAAACTATATAACATGCACGTGTTATTTTAGTTATTTTTTCATTAATATTCGTGATTTAAAAAATGCCCTAATAGAAACATGCAATTTGTACTAAGAAAAGGAATCTAGTCCATTCTTAGATGATTTTTTTTTTTTGGTGCTATTTTCAGAACATGGCAGTCATCGTAACTAAGGATGGGACCTCACTTAATCCACACGCACAATTCACAGAAATTACAAATTAATAAATTGCAATAATTTAAAAAATAACCCATTGCCTCATGGGTTAAATTAAAGGACATCACAATTTTTTAGCACAACAATTATCCAACATTAAGTCAAAGAAATTAAAACAATGATATGAAATCTTTACAAATCAAATTAGTAATTAAATTGACTATTAACAACAATGTCTTAATCGGATGACACATAAAATCTCAAACATTGAAATAAGATAATGAAATCAATCCAAAATAAGCGATTAAAGTTTCAAATCAAATCGGATCAAATCATCACCTAATTTGGGCACTTGTAATCTCTATGGGAATCAGCCCGGATCAGGGCTTGCCAGAGCAAGACATGTCTCGGAAGAGCGAGGAACACCGAGGGACGGCATAAGAATTCGCAGCATAGCAGGAGCTATCGCCAGCCAGAGGCAATAGCAAGTCTTCCGGAGGTCCAAGTTGATAGAACTAGTACGAGCACCTAGAGGGGGGTGAATAGGTGATCACGATGATTTTTAAAAATCGTAACAGAATGGATTAATTTTTTTTTAACGATTAATAGACTAAGAAATTGAAAACAATAATAAATGAATGAAGATGCGATGTAAAGTAAAAGGATTAGGGATAGAGAATCAAGACTCCAAGTTTATAGTGGTTCGGCTTAGACCAAGCCTACATCCACTCTCCCGCACGGACAGCCCACTGGCTGGATTTCACTAAGAATCAAAAGAGAATTTACAGTCTCACGTCCTTGATTCCATAGTGTAGAGACTCTACTACACTTCCTCAAGGTCTCACCAAGATTCAGTCTCTCTTTTGATTACAAGTATAGCTCAAAGAATAAGATCGCAAAAGAACAAAGAGATTCAGACTTTGAAAATTTTCTATCGGGCACACTTGAACAACTTAAACGTCTCCCTTATATACTTCTTCATGCCTTCAATACCGTTGGCACATTTCAAAGAAGTTCTTCCAATCAACCCATTGGACAGAATCAATTAGAGAGATCTCGAGTTCTTCAAGGAAAATGACGATAGCCCATCAATCCTGCTCGCCCATACAATCAGGATCTCGGTTTCCATAAGTAGAACCTTCCAAGTATAATCCGCGGATCTAGAGGATCTAGATTACTCGAATATGAGTAAAAGATCTTGAAGTGCTAATTCCAGTCATGAGATATTCCTTAACCATACGAATCAAAACCATACTTGAATTTATCCGAATAGAACTTTTAACTTCGTCGGTCTGGAAACTGTCCATGAGAGTAGACTTTGAATCTTGAGTCTGGAGGTCTTCAGACTTTGTCAAAAGAGTTTGCAATTCTTCAGACTAGACTGATGGAAACGTTTTATCGACTGCAAAACACCTTAAGAAGATTTCTCTAACAATCTCCCCCTTTTTGATGGTGACAAAACTTTCCTGCAGATTTGGATACTTTCGTCCTGCAATACAACTTTTAAGCTAACAAAGATATCTCATAATAAGTTAGGATAAAGATAATGATGGATCTGCATCCACAGAAAACAAATTAGTCCTGTAAAGACAAATATCAGTTATCTTTATCGAAATCAATAGCATAGCTTAAAGTACTACAATAATAAGCAATCCAAAGTTCAAGTCAGTCCAAAATCCAAACAAAATATAAAGTATAAAAACATCAAAAGTCAAAAAGAGAGTTAAAATTTAAAATTTAAAATCTGCAACTTCTCCCCCTTTTTGTCAGCATAAAAAAGGTGAGAAAGTTAAAATCAAGATGCTCTAGGAATGCGAACGAGCTAAAAATCTCCCATTGACTTGACACTATCTTCCAGCTTCTTCATATCCTCCTGCAGTTGTGCTAGAGCCGTTCCTTTTGCAGTTACCTGAATCTGAAGATGAATATCTCGAATTTGATCTTGCAAAGTCACGGAGATGGCTTGATGCGCATTCTGTAGAGTCTGAAATTCACATCCCAATGCATTGACCTGGCCTTTAAGCTCCAAAAGAAGTTTAAGCAACCTTCCAAAGTCTCCTGATTTATCAGTCTGTGTGCTTGCTTCAGCATGTTCAGATTGTGGAGTAAAGCCAGATGATCGAACATCAGCACGAAGATCCACATTTGAAGATGATGCCTCAAGGTCTTCTTCAAGAAATTGGGAGGCATATACATCCTCTGCATCAGCAGGAGAACGACTAACACTAGCACTTGTAAAAGTTAGAAGAGGAATACCTTCTCTAGGAACATCTCGCCCTGTTTTAGTGCCTTCGGGTGGAGAAAAGTATTCTTCTTGCTCAGGTGCTTCTTTAGTGTCATGACATTCTTGATCCTCCTTTTCTGCTGGAGAATCTCCATGACCTTCTGCTGCAGTTTGTTCTTCTATCTACTTCTGTGTTTCTGCTCTTTCCGTGTCTTCTTCTTCCCTCATTGATTCCTTCTCCTTATTCTCTTTCTCAGTCTCTCCTCCGACTTGATGTTCTTGTTCTTCCGTCTCAAGTACAAGACGTTGTGACGCAAAAGCGGAGATAGCAATGTCTTCCTCATCATCTTCATCTTGTAAGATGATTGCTCTCCTTCTTTTGGTTGGAGCAGTCATGGGATCTTTGCCTTTTCTCTTCGCAGCAGCAGAGTCTTGTCTAGATTTGACAGGAGTTTTCTCCTTAAATCGCTCTAACGTCTTGCTTAGTTCCTTCAGACGCATTTTTGTGATCATTTTCAGCCCTATTACCATTTGATCAATGGTTCTCACACGCAGAATCTTTGGAGGCTGAATATTAAGGTGTCTGAATAAACGAGAGATAAGAGCAGAGTAAGGAAGTTTGCCATTGTCCTTTGCCATGGACCTATACATGTGAAACATTATAGTGTGAGGCAAGAAGAATTTGTGACCAATTTTGATGGCGTACATCAATTTTGCTTCAGAGTTTGAGACATCTGTCTTTGATATTGACTTGGGTCTGAGACAGTTAATCACGATCTTATGGAGCAGTATGTTGAATGCACTCATCCTCAGATAAGAGAGTCTCCCTTCCGCAATTCTATCTTTAGCAAGCTCTAAGGTCGCATGACTAACAAACACAGATATAGATTGGAAAGCCCCTCTTTCCACACCAATTACATCAGCAAGAATATCCATGTCAACCACATACTCCTTATCTCTAACATTGAATGAAAATCTATTCGCATCAAGAAAACTAAGATTCGAATAGAAATATGCGGTAAGTTCAGAATGAGCAGTGTCTATCTCAGTACAGAATCAATCAAGTTGAAGTTTTTCAAACTTCTCTCTCAGATTGATGTTTAACAGGTCAAGGAAATTGAAGTCCACAGTTCTTGGGTTCATGACCCCACGCTTCAGTAACTTGGAATAAACCTTTTTATGTTCCTCAGAACGAAATAATTCTTCCTTCTTCCCTCGAATTTTTGCAGCCACACCCAGTCTTGGCTTAAAATGCACGAACATTTTTTCATCGTCGTCTTTCCCTTCAGGTTGATTCACACTTCCAAAACGTGGATCACTAGGAAAATTAGCGAAAGCCTTTTCCGCTGTTCCAACAGGAACAACTCCCGAACGTTCCATAACACTTAAGAAGTGAGTCTCATTCTTATACCCTTTTTCTTTTAGAAACTCATCGATAAATGACATTGTAGAACCCCATTCTTTCATAATAGAGTAAAGTCTGTAAGTGAAAGCGGGCTTAAGAGATCTTACGGGTTCTACATCCTCGATGATGTTTTCCTCTGCTTGATGATGTTCATGTGATCTAGCAGGTGAGGAATTGCGCGGTTGAGAATGTTGATGCTCCTGTCATCTTGGAGAGTCTCCTTCTTCAGTTAGATCGAAGTGCGTAGGCCCCTCACGCAAAACTTGTGGTCCCCTGCTTGCTATTCTCGATGATTTTATTTGATGCGACATTGTCACAGTCTTTGAGAGGATTTTCACACTCGAATCGCGAGAAAGGTGAGAACTTTAAGGATTAAATTTGAGAGAAAATTTTAGAGAGTGAAGATCTGTGCTCTAGGGTTTTTGGGTGAAAATAAAGAGGAAGAAGAACATTATTTAAAACTATCGATACAGGGTATTTGAAGCGTCACGAAAAGAAAAAAAAATAAAAATGCATTTTCAAAAAATAATTGCCATTTTAAAATTAATAACCATCTTTTTCAAAAAGATAACTGCCTTTTTAATATCAATTAGAGATTAACATACGGTCTTACCTTTTCGAGATATCAGTTTAAAAGATTAAAGCACTATAACCGAAATAACTTACAGTCGTAACCTTTGGTCTTCTGAGTCTAAACTTTTTGAGTCTAATTCTTTTCGGATTTAGTTGCTGAGTCTAAGCTTCATCAGTCTTCAAGAGATAAGATGTTGAGTCTTGATCGAATAGACTCAAATGAGCTTTTCTCAAGCGGCTTTGTGAATATGTCTGCCAGTTGATTCTTTGAGTCGATAAACTGTATCAAGACTTCTCCATTTTGAACATGATCTCTAATAAAATGATGTCGAATCTCTATATGCTTTGCTCTTGAATGAAGAATTAGGTTCTTTGTGAGATTAATTGCACTGGTGTTGTCGCATTTGATCTCGGTGCATGAGTCTTCGATACCAAAGTCTAGTAGTTGTTGTTTTATCCAAAGTATTTGAGAACAATAGCTTCCAAGTGCTACATACTCTGCTTCTGCTATTGATAGTGCTACGGTGCTTTGCTTCCTTGAAAACCAAGATACTGCCCTGTTACCAAGCAATTGACAAGTGCCGGATGTGCTCTTTCTATCAACTCTGCAACCTGCAAGATCTGCGTCTGAATAACCAAGAAGAGTAAAGTCTCCTTCCTTGGGATACCATAGACCAAGCTTAGTAGTTGTTGCAACATATTTGATTATTCGTTTTGCAGCACTTAGATGAGATTCTTTAGGATCTGATTGAAACCTAGCACAAATGCAAACACTAAACAAAATGTCAGGTCTAGATGCAGTAAGATAGAGAAGTGAACCGATGATACTCCTGTATAGTTTTTGGTCGACTTTCTTTCCTCCTTCATCTTTGTCTAGCTTTGAAGAATTTGACATTGGTATGTTAGTCTTTTTGCAATTTTCCAGTCCGAACTTTTTAACAAGTTCTTTTGCATATTTTTCTTGATGAATAAAAATTCCTTCTTTTAGTTGTTTCACTCGTAAACCAAGAAAGAAAGATAGCTCACCTATCATGCTCATCTCGAACTCACTACATAGACTTGGAAAATTTCTTGCACAAAGTCTCATTAAATGATCCAAATATAATATCATCAACATAAATTTGGATGAGTAAAAAACTTTTACCTTCCCTTTTAATAAATAATGTAGTATCTACTTTTCCTTTAATGAAACCACCTTGAATTAAAAAAGTTACTTAACCTTTCATACCAAGCTCGAGGAGCTTGTTTTAATCCATATAGAGCCTTTTTCAGTCTGAACACAGAGTCCAGTTTCCTTGGATCTTCAAATCCAGGAGATTGTTCCACATAGACTTCTTCTTGAATGAATCCATTCAGGAATGCGCTTTTGACGTCCATTTGGAATAACCTGAAATTCTTATAGCATGCAAAAGCAAGTAATAATCTAATTGTTTCTAACCTTGCTACAGGAGTGTAAGTCTCGTCATAGTCTATCCCTTCTTCTTGCGTATATCCCTTAGCCACGAGTCTTGCTTTGTTTCTTGTCACTTTTCCTTTTTCATCGACTTTGTTCCTGAAACCCCATTTAGCTCCAATAATAGACTTACCTTTTGGTTTATGAGTTAATTCCCAAATATCGTTAATGCTGAATTGTTTGAGTTCTTCTTGCATTGCTTCAATCCAGCTTTCGTCAGCTAAGACTTCTTCTATATTTTTGGGTTCTATTTCAGAAATAAGCGCCACAGCACTAGACTCTTCTCGCCTTCTGGATCTCATGCGAATCCCCTCATCAACGTCACCAATAATGAGTTATTCAGGATGACTAGACTTATGTTTCTAGTTACTGGACAATCTGATAGGCTGTTGATCTTTTTCTTGAGTTGATCCTTCATCAACAATTCGTTGTTCTTCTTCTGGAATTTGAACTGCTTCAGGGGAGGTAGACTTTGTGGAGTCTGGAGCAGGTTCTGATTCTTCAGTCTGAATCGATTGAGTTTGTGGAAAGTCTTGAAATTTGACGTTCATTGATTCTTCCACAGTCTGAGTCTTCTTGTTGAATACTCTGTAAGCTTTGCTTGAAGTTGAGTACCCAAGAAAAAATCCTTCATCTAATTTTTCTTCAAACTTACTAACTCGATCATTTGCATTTTTCAGGATAAAGTATTTACAACCAAATACTTGAAAATATGAAACAATTGGTTTCTTTCCTTTAAGAATTTCATAAGGAGTTTTCTCAAGAATTGGGCTTAAAAATAATTTGTTAATAATATAACAGGATGTAGAAACAGCTTCAGCCCAAAAACGTGAAGAAATATTACTTTCAATTAAAAGAGTCCTTGCCATTTCTTGTAAAGATCTATTTTTCCTTTCCACAATCTCATTCTTTCTAGTGTATATGGAGAGGAGAATTTATGCTGAAAACTAGATTCATCACAAAATTTAGCAAAGTCTTGATTTTTAAACTCACCTCCATGGTCTGTACGAATACTTGAAATAATGTAATCCTTTTCATTATGCACTTTCTTAGCAAATTTTGAAAAATGAGAGAAAGTCTCAGACTTACTTGCAAGAAAGTAGACCCAAGTAAATCATGAATAATCATCCACTATTACTAGGCAAAACCTCTTTCCACCAATGCTTTGAGTTCTAGTTGGTCCAAAGAGATCCATATGCAGAAGCTGCAATACACGATTAATGGAAACTTGATTTATTGGTTTAAAGAAATTTCTAACTTGTTTTCCCAATACGCATGGTGTGCATAAGTCAGATTTTTGGTAATTAAGATTAGGTAATCCTCGAACAAGTTTCTTGGAAGAGATTTTGGCAATTTGCTTCATGTTGATATGGCCAAGCTTTCAGTGCCATAGATTAGCTTCATCTTGTACTGATATTAAGCATTGTGATCTTTCTTGATTCACATCCAAAAGATAGATATTCCCATGTCTACGTCCAGTAAAAGATTGAGAGAAGTCTTTACTAATTCCTGAACACGTTCCTTCCTCGAAGTTGATCTTGAATCCAGTATCGCACAATTGGCTTATGCTGAGTAGATTGTAATTCAATCCTTCCACCAAGGAGACATTATTAATTGATAGACTTCCAATTTTTACTGTACCGCGACCAATAATCCTTCCTTTGCTGTTACCACCAAAAGAAACTTTCCCTCTATCTATTTAGACAAGTTTTATAAAGCAACTTGAACCTCCTGTCATATGTCTTGAGCAACCACTATCCAAATACCATTTGATCTTCCTTTTGATAGTGACCTGCAATTAAGAGAAAATTCAAGCTTTCTTTGGTACCCATATCATCTTGGGTCCGGTTGAGTTAGAGCAATAAACAGTCTTTGCCCAATCCCTTTTAACAGGTCTCCAAACCATAGGGCATTCTTTCTCAAAATGTTCTGAGCTTTGACACTTTGAACATTTGAGAGCATTTCGGCCAACAGGTTTTACAAAGATTTTCTGAAAATGATTTTTATAAACACCTTTTATAGGTCTTTGTTTGATTCTTTTCTTTACCTTTGGAAAATCAATTAGTGGAATGGTTTCAGGTGTCATACCAAGACCTAATTTGTCAAAGTAGGGTCTTTGTATCGAAAGAATCTTATCCAACTTTTCAGATCCATTTGAAAACCTTTTTGAGATATTTGAAATATCATTTTTTAAATAGGTATTTTCTTTTGAAAGATAGTTTGAGTTTTCTTTTAAAATGGTAAAGTTTTTATCTAAATTTTCAAAATTTTCTTTCCAAGATTTTTCCTGTTGCTTCAATGTAGAATTCTCCATTTTCAATTCAGAGATTCTCTTAAGAGGGGTTTTGAGGCTAAGACATAGTTCATCAATATATTTCGAGATTTTAACAGGAATTTTTAGATTACTTACCTCAAATTCAGTGTCTGAGTCTAAGTCTGTATCTGTCTCAAGGTCTGAGTCTGAGTCAGATTTTGCCATTAAACAGATGTTGGCATAATCATCATCACTTTCTTCACATTCAGTATCACTCCATGTTTCTGTTTTGAGAGCCTTTCTGTATTTCTCAGCCTTTCATTTCCTTTTCTTTAATAAAGGACAGTTGGGTCTGATGTGTCCATTTTTCTTGCATTCGAAGCAAGTCAATTCTTTGTTGGAATCATCTTCCTTAGTTGATTTGTTCTGAAATCTTTGAGAGCTTTGTTTCTTCCAATTGAATTTTCTTCCCTTTTTGTTCAGCTTTTTGAATCTCTTTATCATGAGTGCCAATTCTTCATCATCTAAATCTTCTTCGGAGTTTGTAGCATCGGAATAGTTGTTAGACTTTAAAGCAATAAACTTCTTACCTTTAGAATCTTCTTCGTCGTTGGTGTGCTCCACTTCGTAAGACTGAAGTGTTCCAATCAATTCGTCTATAGAAAGTGGTGCAATCCCTTGTGTTTCCCTTATCGAAGTCTTTATGTAATTCCAGTCCTTAGAGAGTCCACGCAGCAGTTTGTTGACCTTCATTTGTCCTGAGATTGGGTGTCCCTAATATTCTAGACCATTCACAATTTCAGTAAAACGGCTAAACATATCAGTTATTGATTCTCCTGATCTCATCTTAAAGACTTCATATTGTCCCAAAAGAATATTGATCATTGTCTTTTTCACACGATCAGTTCCTTCATAGGTAATGTGCAGCCTATCCCAGACTTCTTTTGCTGTATCACAAGAGGATATTCTGTTATACTCAGTAGGAGATAAAGCACAATATAAAGAATAAATAGCTTTAGCATAAAGAGCTTGTCTCTTGGTTATTTCTTCTTGAGTCATCTCGTTAGGAACAACTTATTTTCTCTCTCTGATACTGATGCAGCAATAGGAATGATTCCTTTTTCTACCACTTCCCATTCCAAGGGATCTTTCGATCTTAGGAATGCTTTCATCTTATTTTTCCATATGCTGTAGTCTTTTCCATCAAAGTAAGGAGGTCTGGTGTTGCTTTGACCCTCAACCAACCCTGTAGGCAACATACTAGCCATAGATCTTTATCTCGGAAGTAAAAACACTTCAAATAAATGAGTACACAAGCTCTAATACCAATTGATAGAACTAGTACGAGCACCTAGAGGGGGGTGAATAGGTGATCAAGATGATTTTTAAAAATCGTAACAGAATGGATTAATTTTGTTTAACGATTAATAGACTAAGAAATTGAAAACAATAATAGACGAATGAAGATGCAATGTAAAGTAAAAGGATTAGGGATAGAGAATCAAGACTCCAAGTTTATAGTGGTTTGGCTTAGACCAAGCCTACGTCCACTCTCCCGCACGGACAGTCCACTGGCTGGATTTCACTAAGAATCAAAAAAGAATTTACAGTCTCACGTCCTTGATTCCACAGTGTAGAGACTCTACTACACTTCCTCAAGGTCTCACCAAAATTCAGTCTCTCTTTTGATTACAAGTATAGCTCGAAGAATAAGATCGCAAAAGAACAAAGAGATTCAGACTTTGAAATTTTTCTATCGGGCACTCTTGAACAACTTGAACGTCTCCCTTATATATTTCTTCATGCCTTCAATACCGTTGGCACCTTCCAAAGAAGTTCTTCCAATCAACCCGTTGGACGGAATCAATTAGAGAGATCTCGAGCTCTTTAAGGAAAATGACGATAGCCCATCAATCCTGCTCACCTATACAATCAGGATCTCGGTTTCCATAAGTAGAACCTTCCAAGTATAATTCGCGGATCTAGAGGATCTAGATTACTCGAATATGAGTAAAAGATCTTAAAGTGCTAATTCCAGTCATGAAATATTCCTTAACCATACGAATCAAAACCATACTTGAATTTATCCGAATAGAACTTTTAACTTCGTCGATCTGGAAACTGTCCATGAGAGTAGACTTTGAATCTTGAGTCTGGAGGTTTTCAGACTTTGTCAAAAGAGTCTGCAATTCTTTAGACTAGACCGATGGAAACGTTTTGTCAACTTCAAAACACCTTAAGAAGATTTCTCTAACACAAGTGGCAGCGTGTAGGAGCAACACCACCGTGAACCTGTAAAACACAAGATTGATTTGGCTCAAGTATGCTTGTCACCCTCCCCTTCTCTTTTTCTCGTGTCTTTCTCCTCGGAAGTCTTGGGGTTGGACACCAACTCAACCGAAGAAAACCTGCAACAAGAAAGACCTAGTTGTGGCGGCTAGGCAAGGACGATCTCACACATCGGTGATCTCGGCATAATATGGAGGCTTGCGGCACGTTAGATAGCCCCCGGGATCATTGGGGATTTGCCATACGATCTGCAAAATACAAAGAAAACAGGGCAAGCTCGAGGTACTGATGCAGCAACGTCGCCTTGGGGTGGCACGTCTCAGTGTGTGGATCGTGTTGCTCGATTCTCGGCCACAGTGTTGGTGGTGCTTGCTCAAGGTGACGCTTGATGAGGTGCCACCCCGGGGTAACTGTCGATGAAATGCGACCATAGTGGTGGTGGAATACACACGGCTGGCTTGCGTGGCGCGACAGCTGAGGCACTAGCGTCAGGGTCTCGAACAGGAAGCGACGTCAACCTAGTTGAGGTGGTCAACCGAGACGACAGGATGCTTGCTTACAAGACCGGCGTCCTCGCTGGATGGTCGACAAAAAACGAGTTGAAGCAGGGGTGAGTCACGGCGAGGTTGCTAGTATATGCTTGGCAGCAGCTTGTTGCTACACAGTTAGGGCGTTGAGCCGGCATCGGGGGAGGTGGCAACTCATCCAGTTTGCTAGAGTGGTGGCTATGGTGCTAAGCAGTCGGGCTCAGTGAACTCTACCATGGGCACGCCTTGATGATGGAGATCTGAGGTGCATCAAGGTTCTGACCAGCGCCGGAAAACTTGAGGCTCGCAGCATCGGGAATCCTGAAGCTCACCATCGCTGAGAGCGTCACTGGTGATCACTGCGTATGCTGGCGGAGCGTGGTTGCACGAGGGGGGACCTAACGGTTTTGCAAGCGCGAGGACCGCACAGTGGCGGAAAGATCCTGCCGAAGGTGAAGGAAGACCATTTCTTCTCTAGCTTCTTTTCTCTGTTCTCCTCTCTCTCTCGATCCCCCCTCTCCATCTCTCTCTCTCTCTCTCTCTCTCTCTCTCTCTCTCTCTCTCTCTCTCTCTCTCGCGAGCTCTCCCTTTCGCTCTCCCTGTTTCTCGCCGAAGAACCTCCAGCCCCTCTTCTTCTTTGCCGATTCCCCCTTACGCCAGCTGGTGCCCCATCCTTTCTGTCCTCTACGCCGTCCTTCTCTGCGTCCCCTCTCGCTTCGTCCTTTTCTTTCTTTTGTCCTCAGCCATTGTCCAAAGGAAGGAGAAGACAAGGGATGAGCGGGCCGGGGCGGAAGAAGAAGAGATAAGCCGGCCCACGCGGGGGAAGAGAAATAGTGCATGGTTTTCTCTGATTCTTTCAAGCAGCAATGAAGCTCCTTCTTTTGGCCACAAAACATTGAGAGATTCGTGCTATGAGATGTATATCCAATTAAATAATTTATTTGTAAATAATGTGGGTTTGGATTTAATCTAAACATGGGAAACATTCGAGTGTATGGGATATTATAAATTTAAATCTCCAATTATTAGTAGATTATCTGTCATTGGCTCTCCCTATAGAGTAGGTATCGATGCTTAGATCGAATCATGTAAATTTTTTGTGTCCTTGATTATTCCTCGTTTATTGCTATGGTAATTTTCGTATTGATTTCATTCCAAGATCCTATTAATTTCAGCGTTAATTTCACTAACAGTAAAACTTGGACAGATTCGGAAGCAACTAATATTATAGGGTGGAGCATATTTTTCTAGATCATAAAGAGTATCCAACCTATTTCATGCCTATCAAACCATATACTACAAAAGCGTAGACAAGGACGAGTGAATCCAAGAAGTTGTGAATTTCTTGGCTAATAATATTCAAGAGAGAAGCCGATGGAATAATCAAGGACGTTGTCACCTATTTCATCGACGTTTGCACTGATGTAATGATATAAGAGGAGCGGCCCAACCTATGTAATCGACCCCCTTATATATAGCTGCAATTGGCTGACTCTAAGCTTCGCAAAAATATTTATTAAAGACATAGACAGATCACGTATATAAACATCATGTTGAGGTTTCAGGGAATAGTAGGCATCATTGCGGGGCTCCTCGTGGTGCTCCAGACACGACCATGCTGAACAGAATCTGCTATGGGCAACAATATTGCCCTTATGGTCCATATGGTGTTAGATGTATGCCCTAAAGCTGTTATGTAATAGTTACATATTAGGGATTTCATTTGTACATATAAAGATTATGTTCCTTTTATTTTATTTAAAAAAAAAAGGAATTGATTAATTAATTATTTGTTCATTTAATTAATTAATATATATATATATATATATATATACTTCATGCATGTGCACGAAGCACATGCATGAAACTTGGATGGTCAGCAACCGCTGACCATCATCCACGAATTCGTGCATGAACGGTCAGCAGTTGCTGACCATCATGCACGATTATGCATGAGCAACCGCTCATGCACGATTGTTCGTGCATGAGTGGGGACGATCAGCAACGGTTGCTGATCGGTTTATAACTTTAAAAGAGTTGTTTTTTTTTTAATGCGACACTTCAAAGGGTTGAAAGACAGAGAAAAGAGAGCAAAGTGTGTGTGTGTGTTCTTGTGTCTTTGAGACGCAAGAAAGAAGAACATTATCTCGTTCGGGCCGTGACTATTATACATCAAGGATACGACGGTTTGTTTCCACGTGATTGCTAGTACAATCGAAGTGGTGAATATCCAAAATTCTTTCTTCCGTTCGACGTTCGTTGTTGGTGTGTCTGAGCTAGAGGTCCGACACTTGTGGGACTCGAACTGTAGAACATCCGAACCGACTTGTTCAAAGCGCGCTTCGAGAGGTAATTTGTCTAACTCTCTTTTTACATTCAGATTTTGATTAAAACGCACGAACGACGCCTAAGGAGAATCATGTGTAAAATATATCTTTGTTTCCGCTGCGTTTACTTTTGTTAATTTTTCTTATACATGATTCATGAAAAACACCAACAGTGATTTATAGTTCAAATATATTTTTGCGTTCTAACGACCCAAATCTCCTTACAAAGAATATTAAGTCGAAACGGGTTTCGGACTCGTGGCCTTCCATTGTCGTGGTTTGATTCAATATTATTGTGGTTAACTGACCGGCTATGGATACATAGGGGTTAATTACCATTTATAATATTGGACCACTCCATTATACATATGATGTTGTGGGGTTGGAGCCAAATGATTTCTAATAACTGTTAGGTGAGGAAATCGTTTGTGTTTTCAATACTTGCATGAGACGATGGGCTAGACTTAACTATGATCATGATGCCAATAACTGTTAGGTGAGGCTTTCATGATCTAGAGGCCGAAGTTATGATTGGGACTCGCATATGATGCGTTGAACAAGTTGGTTCACTCACTTAGTTCATAGAACACCAATAACTGCTAGGTGAGGTGGACTTTGGACTAGTGGGACTCCAATCCCCACTAGTAATCTTTACCCAACAAAGATTACCGTTTCCCATCTTAAGGAGTATGGGATTCGAATATAAATTTAGTGGGAGGATCTATTTCATTTAAAGGCCAAAATGAAATAGTTATTTTGAAAGATACAACGGCTAACAATTTATTTTCTGCAACAGATATATTATTACTCTGAAAATGGTGACTATAAACCCACTCGCTTCTATACTTGACAAGAATTGTTTGACTGGACCCAATTTCACTGACTGGGTGAGGAATTTGAGAATTGTTCTCAATTCAGAAAAAATTGGGTATGTGCTTGATGAAATGATGCCAACCTCCTTTCCTGAGGGTGGGACCCAAGAGGAGCGTGTCACTTATGATAAGTGGCGTGACGATGACTTAAAAGTTAGGTCATAAATGCTTGCTTCTATGAATAATGAATTGCAGAAGAAGTATGAATCTATGGAAGATGCTAGGTCGATCATTTTGCACTTAAAGGAATACTTTGATGAGAATGGTCGAACCTCTAGATATGAGATATCTAAGGCATTGTACCGTATGAGGATGGCTGAAGGATCATCAGTTAATGATCATGCTTTGAAAATGATTTGGCACATTGAAGAATTGGCTAGGCTAAATCTCGTTATGGACAACGAGTTAGCTGTGGATTTGATCCTCCAATCTTTACCCGATTCCTTCTCTGGTTTTGTCCAAAACTTCCACATGCATAAGATGGATAAAACTCTCGCTGAGTTACATAGTATGCTAGTAGTTTATGAGAAGGAAATGCACAACACGAGACCAAATGTAGTGGCTATGGCTAAGGCTTCTTCTTCAAAGGGTAAGACTGTTTTAAAGAAGAATAAATGGAAGAGGCCTGCCAAACCTGTTGTGCAACCAAAACCCAAGATTGATAAAGGGAAATGTCACTGTGGTGTCAAAGGGCACTGGAGGAGGAACTGTAGGAAGTACCTCGCGAGCTTGAAGGTCAAGCCCAAGGACCAACCTTATGAAGGTATGGTGTCTATGCTTATTGAAACTAATCTTATGGTTAGTGTTGAATCCAGCTCATGGGTTCTAGATTCTGCTGCAACTTCACATATTTGTATGTCTTTGCAGAATCTGGAAATAAGCAGGATGCTAAGGCGAAATGAGATTGTCCTGACGTTTGCCAATGGAGCAAGAGTTGCTGCATTAGCTATAGGGATTTTTCGTTTATGTTTGCCTTCTGGACATGTATTGGTTTTAAAGAACTGTTTGCATTATAAGAATGCTGTTAGGAACATCATCTCTATACCTCGTTTGGGTAAAGGGAATTATGAATTTTCTTTCGCTAATGATGTATGTTCTATTTATCATAATAGAACATGTGTTGGTTCTAGCTTATTAACCAACAATCTTTATACCATTACAATGTCCGGTAATGCGATTACCAATGTCAATAAGCAAAATATAATTGATATAAATGCCATAACTAATAAACGCCCTAGAGACGGTCCAAATAAAAAGTATGTTTGGCATCTCCGATTAGGTCATATTGGAGAAGACAGAATTAACAAGTTGAGTAATGATGGGTACATTGATCCATCAAATTTTGAGTCATACTCGACTTGTGAGGCATGTCTTCTAGGAAAAATGACCAAAGTGCCTTTTGTAGGACAAAGTGCGCGAGCTGCTGACATATTAGAATTAATACATACAGATGTATGTGGACCAATTAATGAAACTGCTAGAGGTGGTTACAATTACTTCATTACCTTTACCGATGATCAGTCACGGTATGGTTATTTATACCTCATGAAGTATAAATCTGAATCCTTTGAAAAGTTCAAGGAATTCAAGGCTGAAGTTGAGAAACAAACAGGAAAATGTATTAAGGCTCTTCAATCGGATCGAGGAGGTGAATACCTTAGTACTGAATTCCTGGACCATCTTAAAGAGAATGGCATTTTATCACAATGGACACCTCCTGGAACTCCAGAACATAATGGTGTATCTGAACGAAGAAATCGTACTTTATTAGATATGGTGCGATCTATGATGAGTTACACCGATTTGCCAATATCCCTTTGGGGATATGCCCTTGAGACAGCTGTATATATACTGAATAGAGGGCCGTCCAAATATGTTCCAACTACACCCTATGAGATATGGCATAGTAGGAAACCTAGTCTTAATCATATTAAGATTTGGGGTTGTCCAGCTTTCGTGAAAAAGTTGAAAATGGATAAATTGGAGGCAAGATCTGAACAAGGTCGCTTCATTGGATATCCAAAGGAAACTCTTGGATATTACTTCTATTTTCATTCAGACCAAAGAATTTTGGTAAGCAAGCACACTTCTTTTCTGGAGAATCAGTTCATCCAAGAAGGTGGTGCTGGGCGGAAAATAGTCTTACAAGAAGAAAATAATGAAGTACCAAACAACCAAGTTCAGATACCAATCTCTGATTCAGTGGGAGCTTCTGATACACAACCTCTTAGGAAAAGCGCGAGAATGTCTCGCCCACCTGCTCGTTATAGACACTCAGTTGATCATATTGAACCAATATTCATTGTGAATGATAGTGATCAACCTGGTGATCCTAAAACCTACGAGGAGGCGATGTTGGACATCGATTCTGGTAAATGGCTAGAAGCCATGAAATCCGAAATGGATTCAATGTATTCCAATGAAGTTTGGACCTTAATTGACCTGCCTGATGGTATTGTACCAATTGGCTGTAAATGGATCTTCAAGAGGAAGATGAATGTTGAAGGTCAAATTGGAACTTACAAAGCACGGCTGGTGGCGAAAGGATATCGTCAGAAAGAAGGAATTGATTATGACGAAACTTTCTCACCTGTGGCCATGCTAAAATCCATTCGGATTATGTTGGCTATAGCTGCACACCTGGATTATGAGATATTCTAGATGGATGTCAAAACGGCTTTTCTAAATGGTTTTCTCGATGAGGACATCTATATGGAACAGCCACAGGGTTTTGAATCCATTTGTAAAAAACGAAAGGTGTGTAAGCTTAAGAGATCCATTTATGGACTCAAACAAGCCTCCAGAAGTTGGAACATCCGTTTTGATGAGGTAGTCAAATCGTTTGGCTTCATAAAAAATCCAGATGAACCTTGTGTATACAAGAAGATCAGTGGGAGTGCAATTGCATTTAGTTTTGTATGTCGATGATATACTTTTGATTGGAAATGATGTACCAATGATATCATCGATAAAAATATTCTTGTCACAGAAATTCTCCATGAAAGATTTAGGAGAGGCAACCTATATTTTAGGTATCAAGATCTATAGAGATAGATCAAGACGATTGATTGGCCTCTCACAATCTACGTACATAGACAAAGTGTTAACACGGTTTAACATGCAATGTTCCAAGAGAGGATTATTGCCTTTTAGGCAAGGGATCCGTCTTTCTAAGGAGATGTGTCCCCACACTCCTAAAGAAAGAGAGCGGATGGCGAAGATACCATATGCATCTGCTATTGGAAGCATAATGTATGATATGCTATGTACTAGACCTGATATTGCGCATGCTGTAAGTATTACTAGCAGATATCAGTCTGATCCAGGAGAAGAGCACTGGATAGCAGTCAAGAATATTCTTAAGTACTTGCGAAGGACTAAAGATTTATTCTTGATATATGGAGAAGGAGAATTTGAAGTTGTAGCTTATACTGATTCCGATTTTCAGTCGGATCCGAATGATTATAAGTCTACGTCTGGTTTTGTCTTCACATTCAATGGTGGTGCAGTTAGTTGGAAAAGTTCCAAACAAAGTATAACTGCCGATTCCACCACTGAGGCAGAGTATGTAGCTGCTTCTGAAGCAGCAAAGGAAGCCGCTTGGATGAAGAAGTTTATTTATGAACTTGGAGTCGTTCCTTCAATTGAGCAACCGATCACATTGTTTTGTGACAACAATGGGGCGATAGCTCAAGCTAAGGAACCAAGGTCTCACCAGAAGTCCAAGCACATTAAGAGACGCTTCCATCTCATCAGAGAAATTGTTGGGAGAGGTGATATCGCCTTGCAGAAAATTGCCTCAGCTGAAAACGTGGCAGATCCCTTCACTAAGGCCTTACCTCAGTCTTCTTTTGAAAGACATATTGACAAAATGGGTTTGAGGTACCAAACAAGTTGGCTTTAGTGCAAGTGAGAAATTGTTAGATGTATGCCCTAAAGCTGCTATGTAATAGTTACATATTAGGGATTTAAGTTGTACTTTCATTATTATTATTTAATTAGTGGCAATGACGTATTCATTCATTTGTCCAATTATTTTATATTGATGAATGATTCCATAAGATCAATTGCAACTAGACCTATTCTTGAGACGTCAAGAATATATGTGATGGGTTCATAGTTAGACCGAATCTTTAAATTGTTCCCGGTCGATGGATTATTGAGTGGATATTAATAATCCTGTTGAGACCGGTGTGTTCTTAACTCCGCCATTAAGTATTGGATACTTAAGGGAATGATGAGTCATATGTCATTGGGTATTATGATGCCTGAGTTAGAACACAGGTGTTTGTATTAGACAAATTCACTGAACGTGACGCATATAGAACGATTAGTGACATGGAAGCTTTTAGCGTGGTCAATGTCTAATTGTTCATGTTTTGGTCTTGTGTAAATAATCCTTAGACCTGAGGCACAGTGTTAACTTGTGTATTGAACAACTATGGTTCAGGGGTGCACATAATGCCGGGTCGTTGATCCGTCTTTATACCTGATGGTCATAATTTGTTCATAAATGAAGTTACACGTGTGCGCAATATGGAATCTGTCTCCTTGTTATATGCAAGGTATGATAATGATGTCCTATGCGATCTAATTGTGACACTACATTGAAATCCTCGGCCGGGGTTGTAATTGAGAATAAATTGTTTATGTCTCAAATAAAATGCATGTCAATTAGATTTGTGCATATGATCGAATTAATGACTTGACTAATATTCCATGGTCTTTGTTTGATCGGGACATAGTAAGACAGAGGGATTGAATTACACTGTAGCCAAAACTGACAGGTTCATTATGTTCTTAAAGTATTCACACTATCTGGGTAGCCATGACATATTGCTAGATGTCAATCATGGCTTGTAAGACCCAAAGTTTAATCGGGACAATTAATTCTTTTGGAAGTATTAATGTGTTAGTACAAGTCTTACTACCAGCTTAGTGATGAACCTAGCGATGTCACACACCATAAACAATTAGGATGACGTGGAACAAGAGAGAAATATTATTGCAAATGTGTTTGCAATTACTGCAATCGAATTGAGTCGATTTGAAATTAAATTAAATGAGATTTAATTTAATTTGTATTATAGTCACGAGCCTACTTGCATATGATGCACACGCATACCCAAAGTGGATATATATTAAAATACCAAACAAGTTGGCTTTAGTGCAAGTGGGAGATTGTTAGATGTATGCCCTAAAGCTGTTATGTAATAGTTACATATTAGGGATTTCATTTGTACATATAAAGATTATGTTCCTTTTATTTTATTTTAAAAAAAAAGGAATTGATTAATTAATTATTTGTTCATTTAATTAATTAATATATATATATATATATATATATATACTTCATGCATGTGCACGAAGCACATGCATGAAACTTGGATGGTCAGCAACCGCTGACCATCATCCACGAATTCGTGCATGAACGGTCAGCAGTTGCTGACCATCATGCACGATTGTTCGTGCATGAGCAACCGCTCATGCACGATTGTTCGTGCATGAGTGGGGACGATCAGCAACGGTTGCTGATCGTCCATCGATCAGCAACGGTTGCTGATCGGTTTATAACTTTAAAAAGAGTTGTTTTTTTTTTAAGGTGACACTTCAAAGGGTTGAAAGACAGAGAAAAGAGAGCAAAGTGTGTGTGTGTTCTTGTGTCTTTGAGACGCAAGAAAGAAGAACATTATCTCGTTCGGGCCGTGACTATTATACATCAAGGATACGACGGTTTGTTTCCACGTGATTGCTAGTACAATCGAAGTGGTGAATATCCAAAATTCTTTCTTCCGTTCGACGTTCGTTGTTGGTGTGTCTGAGCTAGAGGTCCGACACTTGTGGGACTCGAACTGTAGAACATCCGAACCGACTTGTTCAAAGCGCGCTTCGAGAGGTAATTTGTCTAACTCTCTTTTTACATTCAGATTTTGATTAAAACGCACGAACGACGCCTAAGGAGAATCATGTGTAAAATATATCTTTGTTTCCGCTGCGTTTACTTTTGTTAATTTTTCTTATACATGATTCATGAAAAACACCAACATATGGAAATACAGTGAACGCAGTCCTAGACGACTTGAGCACTAACACAACAACTCATGGGTACAACTACTATAACTCGTCTCTTGATTCCAACTTTAAGTGTTGGGAGCATGGAGCATGTAAGGGCGCGCTTGGACAGCTAGACTGTACTGCGTGCATGAATTCTACAATATGGCAACTCTTTCCAGAGTGCAACTACTCTATCAATACTCCAATTTAACTCCAGGATTGTAGAGTTAGGTATGAGAAGTATTCTTTCACCGAATGATGCTTAGTGTGAGAGTTGTTCATTCCCTCAATGATGGAGTGTTGCCTCCATGTAAGAGATCGTGTCTAATTTAAAATAAGAATAATATATATATATATATATATATATATATATATATAAGATGACAATATTGTCCTTCTCAGTGAATCAAGACTGTTATGCATGAGCAAATATTTGAATCAATGATGATGATGAGAAAGCAAACTATTAGAAGCATGAACTCCAAAACATCAATTACATTTGCTATGTCAATACAAGATATTTGATGATGACTCCGGTACTTAATTTCCCCTTGTAAGATGTTTAGATAACTCTTTAAGGATTTTTAAATGATAGAACGATTGGGATTTTGTATCTTAAAAGTGTGAAGCCTTATGTTGGAGTCCTAATTGATGCCACAGCCACATTGGAGGTCACTTCACAAGCGTGGGATCTTACATTCAAGTACTCATGGGATATGACTCCATGAAGAGAGCGAATGGATTATTGATGGAGAATACATGAAGAACTTGCTAATGCTATTAGAGCTAGATCATTAGTTGAGGGATCCAACTACTATAGGAGTACTTTCGTAACAAAAGTTGAGCGGTCTTCTAGTCCTCCTCTCCTTCAATTAGTTCAATTTGTGGCTCTTCTTCTTGTAGTTTAGCAATTTGAATCGGATGCCAATAATTATGTCAATGAGAGTTTGCGAGAGGTTATGTATTTCAAGATTGATTGACCGAATTGGTTTATAAAGGGGGGTGATAAATTTCTATAGAATGTTGAATATGACTGAGTTACAATGTGCCAATCATTTATTATATTAGTTTAGTAAGCCAGTTTAATATATCTATATTTAGACTAATATGAGTAATCATCACGAGATCGGAGGCATTCCTAATCTTTTCCTTCGCTCTTTCCCCATAATTCGGAGTCCCATTGACAACTTCATGTTCGCGGCAGTGCCCTGAATTTGTCCACATATAAGTTCACTAAAAGTAACAAGATATTGTTAGGATTTGTTTCAAGTTTGAACTCGTTAAACGAATCTGACCCAAATTGAATGAGGGAAATTTATTAATTCAGTCATAAACCTATTGTATGGATGTTAATTCAGTCATAAAATTTCCAATCTTACCAATGTATTTATAAATATTTATACAAAATTTCAATATAATCCTTCCAATCAATTACTGCATATCACTGATGAGCCAATCCACAAATTACTGCATAAAATTTCCAATCTTATCACCAACCAAAAAAAAAAAAAAATCCACAAATTATCCACGTCAGTATGCCATATTGAAAGAGTGTTGACTGGATGTCACATTAGCAATTTCAAAGGGTCAATTGGCTAGAAGAACTATGTTGGGATTTCATGTAAAGATTGTTGACATCTAAATTTTGCTTATTTATTTATGACTTAATCGCATAAAAAATTAGGGATTAATCTTAAGTACAGAAAAATAAGGTAAATAATGGTCATTAAAATGCATCGCATGTAGATATTAGGAGCATTTGCAACACTAGCCTTAGTTATTAAAAATCTTTTTAAAAAATTAATTAAATTAAAAATTTTATAATTTTAAAAAAATTCAAAAAATTATTATTATTGTAAAAAATAAAATCAAATAGGGCCAGGCCAAGGCTGGGCTACCTGGCCCTCCATTTTTTTTTCCCTTCTTTCTTTTCCCCTGCACAGGCTAGCCCACTTTCTCTCTTCCCCAAGCCTGGCCCCGTTTCTTCTTCCTCCTCTCTCCCACGTTGCTTCTTTTGGACGATGCATCAAGGACAAAACAGTAGAAGTAATTGGCTCTTTGTCCAGTCCGATTCCAAGGTGGAACCGGAAATTGGACCAGGAGGACCGATTCCTAGTTTCTGGAACTAGGGATCGGACTGGCTGGTCCTAGAACAAGGAACCAGACCAGCCAACCGGTTCGGTGGAACCGGTTAGTTTTCTATGTTGGCAGCAATTTCACTGGTTTTTCGGCTGGTTTTTCATAGTATGCACAAATCATGGACTTCTTGAAGATCGCATCTTGTACAGCCAGAGGAGTCATCCCTGAAAAGACAAGCAAATGGAGGGACTGAGACCACTTCACAAAGCAACAAAATCAAGAAGAGGAAAGACCGAGACTCACCGTCCGAAACTTGTTGCTGGTGTAGCAGATGAGCATGCAAGTCTTGCCCCAGACCCATCTCCAAAAGTGACGCACTTGATGAATTTGGAAGCACTCACCATCCTCCTCCTCCTCAACCCTCTTCGGCAAGGAACTTAAGCTCTCAGTTAAACACTCACAAGACCCAGAGGGAAAAGCTTGCACAGATGGAAGAGAGAAACAAGGACAAAATAGCATCTGTGTTGGTCGAGAGTTGTTGCTAGGCACTCATCATCCTCCTCCTCAGCGAGGATGATGTGTGAGGCGAGAGGAGGCGAGCGAAAGTGAGGGATTGAATGATTGAGAGAAATTGGAAAAGTGAGGGTTTACTAAGTAATTAATATATATATATATATATATATATATAAATAATAATAATGGGTCCGGTCCAGTCCATCCATTTCCCACCGACCGGCCACTAGTTCCAATTGGAACTGGGAACAAGACCGCCACTCATGAGAATCACCCAGAACCGATCGGTCCAATCCGGTCCGGTTCGGGTGGTTCTCGGTTCGGGTGGTTCCGTTGTACACCCCTACAAAACAGGGCGTGTCGCTAGGGAGCTGAGGAGAAAAAGGACAGTGTACAAGCGAGGACGGAGGGTGTTGAAGATACTGTTGCCAATACTGTTTGATCTCGATTGATTTTGATTCTAGGGAATATTTTGTGGGGATATTATATATATCTTTGGGATTTATGTATATTTTTTTCCCGAATTATTTAGACATCTTGTATTATAAATAGGATTGTAATTACATACCGAAAGATTAAGAAAGCAATACACAATTTTCCCAAATCTCAATAGCTTTCTACTTTTCTGACATGGTATCAAAGCCTCCCGCTTTGGCCTAGCTTCCGCAACGCCGACGTCTTTTCACGGAGGTATCATGTCGAGGAATGAGGATTCAATTTATGGCGTATCTAAGGATGATCAACAGTCTCTCAACAATCAAAGAAGAGATTATGTCCCTGCAGAACAGCAAACGAATCCATCAGAAAATGAAGGTCAATCGGGCCTCATACAGCCCAAGTCAAGACTTCATCTTGGAAATGTCTTTGTAGGCCCATATATTCAATGGGAACCTATACCAATTCAGCCGAATCAAGGAGGCCCAACTCAGAACGAGCCTAGAAGAAGTGGTGGGCTGGAAGAAAGCCCGCCACACATTGCCTAGGCAAACTGGTCCTTTTTGGGTCATGGTGGGTCGGTCCACCGGGTTACTGAGGCAATCCCTACTTGACCTATGGACCCGGTGTCACGACCTCTTTTTTTCCGTTCGGGGGAAAAGAAAGAATGGTTTAAGGGTATTTGCCTAAAGAGGCGGACCAATGGCCCTAAATTAGGCGCGGGCTCTCCCAAGCCCATACCTCGCGCGACGTTGGATTTTGTTTTTTAATTCTTAACAACCTAAATATTTCTAGGAGTCGCCACTAGCCTATTGGGGTCGGCTAGAAACCAATCGAGGCACGGGAGTGTTGTCTCGATTCCTACGCAACCAGAGATTTCTAGGAACGGGGACTTGTTTACGCTAATGTTTCTATTAGCGCCCTTGCGGTACCACTAACTTGAAAGGTTATTCATCTAAATGGCCACACAATCTTGATTACCAATTATAATCCTTATAAAACCGCTAAGCGTCCATGCAAATGTTTTTGAAGGTTTTTTTTTTTTAATGTCTAGACTAATCCTAACATAATTTAGAAGAGAAATTTACACTCAAATTAATGAAAAGCGGTGCGCAAGTAAATATCCAAGAAATTGAAATGACTTGAAAATAAATGCGGAAAAGGAAAACCCGATACAAGTCGGGCAAATAATATTACATGGCCTTGTTATCACGCCCCGGGACAGGACCCCCGTGAGCAAAATAAGAATTTAAATATGCATGAAATTACTCTAGATGCATGCAATTACTCTAATTAATTCTAATCTATGCATAATAGATTATTTACAAAAATGGTTCTTAAAATACCAAAATATCATTTAATTAGGAAAAATGACTTTATAAAATTAGGAAAATCTCCTAGATGTCATTTTTGGCTTAATTTGATAACATCCAACATTTTTTGATATTTTTGAAATTTTCATATTTTTTTTTTAAATATTAATAATAATTCCTTAAACCGATCTATGCTAACATGGAGTAACACAGCACATGAATGTCACAATAACCGAGCTCAAATCGACCGTTTCAAGATCGAAACTTGGTTTGCGCATTTCATCGAACACTTGGCGTGCATTAAATCACCCAAAAACAGCTTCGCGGGCCATGTTTGCGGCCTTCAATCTTCACCCATGAGCAATATTATGTGGAACTAAAGCATCAAGATTATACTACCACATGCAAGGAGCAAGATTAGATAGAAATCATAGCTTAAAACACAAAATAACTAAGCTAAAATCATCCTCAAATATGCGGGTTTGATCTGATTTCACAAATCTGGGTTTGAACCCAAGTCAAACAAACAGGTTGCATGCCCATGTTCAAGCCCCGACACTTATCACATGAAAGATCTACGGGAAACACTACTTAATCCGAGTGAAAGTAGGTAACATGAGCTTTCAAATGCAACAAAAATCATAGAGAATGGCCCACCGAAAGACATCAAAACGACCTCTCCAAGAAGCACACTTGCAAAATTCTTGAAGAATTTCAAACACTTAGAAAAATTTCAGCCTCAGAAATCAGTTTTCCGGGCTAGTTTTCCTCTTGATTTTCATGATCAAAACGTACTCAAACTCGAAAGAAAATACATCTAGGATGCTTACCTTGCTTCTGAGTTTCCCTTTCAAGTGGTTCTTCGCTCAAGAAACCAAGAAATTATCCTCGGGGGCCCGTGGAAGTTGGCTTCTTCAACTGGAAAACAAGATCTGCAAAGAAAGAACTGATAACGAAGGTTTTCATTAACCTCCAAAATCAAGCTTCAGAACCTCTTTTGTTGGCAAAATTAAAACAAACCCAAACTATATGTATTCTAGTTTGGCTTGTAGGTCATGGCTTTCCTCATTTGTCTCTCAATTTTCTCAAAACCACTCGCTTTCTCTCACTCGTGACCAACCGGGCTCAACACTTAGAAAAATTCAGACTTTCTTTGGCCCGCCAGGAGGGTAGTTTTTCGGGGGGCTTTAGGAGGCCTTCCCGATCTCCATTTGGGACGTGCGACCTATGGTTGGAAAGATATTTGAGTGAAGTTTCACTCTCTAGTTGAAGGTTTTGGCTAATTTTAGCTGCAAGTTTGTGAAAATTGCACTTTTCTCTCTCAAGGTCGGTCTGGAATTTCTGGGTTTTTTGCTTTCTGGAGTTGCTTCTGAAGGTGTATTTGGGGAACGACCGTGTGCTCTCTCCTCTCCTTCTCGTCTTCTCTCTCTCATCCCCTCAAAGAGCTTGCTTCGTATATGTTATCCCCTGAATTAGAGGAGTTTTTGTCGGTCTTTTGTCCACCTACCAAGCCTGTCAACTGAGCTAGTTCACCCACTCTCTGACTTAGCCAATTTTTCCAATTTCTGCAGCTGTTGAGTGTCCGGATTTGGTGCGATTTTCCCGTGCCTTCAGCAGCTTATCCCTGGCAAATTTCCGTCCACTGGCACTACTCATTATGGTCTTCAATCACGTGCAAAGATCGGGCTAGATGGGCGGCTGAGGAGGATATGGTGGGGCCACCAAGTTGCTTACTCAGCAACTCCGAAATGAGGCTAAACCGTGGGCTGGGTTTTGGTAGCTCGTTTGAGTGCTTTAATCCATCAATTTGGTTGCATTTTTTGATCAATTAGCAAGCTCATGCATAGTAGTTTAAGATCTTGATCAGATTTTGCAATTTTGCCCACCCAATTTTGCAAGAAAGTCTCTCAAAATTGGCCATTTTCTTATCCGAAAATACCCAATTTAATACAAACTTGATCTTTTTGGCCCGATTTGATTGATTCGAGTTGGCCCAAGTTCAATTTCAACTTAATTGGTGACCAAGATGATGATTTAAGGGTTCGGGCAAAATTTTGCAAAATTTGCGAATTGGTCCCTCAACTTTTGGAAATTGCATTTTAGCCCCAATTTGCCATTTTAATTCCAATCTGACCTCCCGGGCTTGGCTAGTCACATTTAGATCATTGGCCCCAACTTTTTATCTTTTTTTTTTTTAATCTTTTTTCATATATTTAATTTTTTTTAATTTTTTTTTTTTAAGGAAAACCAAATTCCATTTAAAACACTATATTAAATGCCTAGATAATCTATATGCAAGAATTTAACTTGGAATATTTTTGTGGAAAAACAAGTGTTCCCATTTTTTGGAAATGATTTTTTTTGGGCAAAAATTTAGGTGTCAACAGCTGCCCCTCTTTGGAAGGAAGCTCAAAGAGATTTCTTTCAAAGATAATGTGACACCTAATTTTTTGTTTTTTTGTTTTTTTGTTTTTTTTTTTTAATTGTAAAATGAAAATGCAAGTAAGCTTAATGTAAAGAGCGTAGTTTAGGGATGTACCTATGAATACTTTGAAAAGTGTGGTTTAAGGATATACCCACGAACCGTGTGGTTTAAGGCAGTCCCACTAACCTTGTGGTTTAAGGCAGTCCCACGAACCGTGTGGTTTAAGGCAGTCCCATGAACCTTGTGGTTTAAGGCAGTCCCACGAACCGTGTGGTTTAAGGCAGTCCCACTAACCGTGTGGTTTAAGGCAGTCCCACAAACCGTGTGGTTTAAGGCAGTCCCACTAACCGTGTGGTTTAAGGTAGTCCCACTAACTTTGTGGTTTAAGGCAGTCCCACTAACCGTGTGGTTTAAGGCAGTCCCACTAACCGTGTGGTTTAAGGCAGTCCCACTAACCGTAAAGTGTATGGTTTGAGGATGACCAAGAACCTCTTGAAAATACTTGGTTTAAGGCTGACCCATGAACCCTTTGGAATTGCATGGTTTAAGGATAACCATGAACCTTTTGAAAATGCATGGTTTAAGGCTAACCCATAGACCCTTTGAAATTGCAAGGTTTAAGGATAACCAAGAACCTTTTGAAAATGTATGGTTTAAGGCTAACCCATGAACCCTTTGCAATTGCAAGGTTTAAGGATAACCAAGAACCTTTTGAAAATATATGGTTTAAGGCTAACTCATAAACCCTTTGAAATTGCAAGGTTTAAGGATGACCAAGAACCTCTTGAAAATACATGGTTTAAGGCTAACTCATGAACCCTTTGAAAATGCATGGTTTAAGGCTAATCCATGAACTCTTTGAAATTGCAAGGTTTAAGGATAACCAAGAACCTTTTGAAAATGCATGGTTTAAGGCTAATCCATGAACCCCTTTGAAATTGCAAGGTTTAAGGATAACCAAGAACCTTTTGAAAATGCATGGTTTAAGGCTAATCCATGAACCCTTTGAAATTGCAAGGTTTAAGGATAACCAAGAACCTTTTGAAAATGCATGGTTTAAGGCTAATCCATGAACCCTTTGAAATTGCAAGGTTTAAGGATAACCAAGAACCTTTTGAAAATGCATGGTTTAAGGCTAATCCATGAACCTTTTGAAGTTGCATGGTTTCACTGGAGGAACCTGTTATTCGAGAATATTCTGAAATGGATATTGCATATCAAATAGAATCCATTATAACAACTATTCTAGTAGCGAAAGCATACTAGATGAGATCGATTTCAGCACGTGTCATCAGAAACAAATATCAAAAGTGTATCGATAATGAGAATGCAATGATTGCATAAACAAATCAAACTAATCCCGACCACTTGACAAACTCATACAATTGCCATCACGCTCGGATGATATCATTAATCGTCAAATTCTCTTGGGAGAAAAATCCTTGTTGAAATGACCTTGACTTATGAGAAAGGTCTGTTAAGTATGCCGAGCAAAGACACCTAGTCAGAAAGGGCTTCTCGCATATTCTCAAGAAAATGGCTATTTGATCCCATCTATTCATGTGGGAAATAAACTGATCACTCAATCTCACTCTTCCAGTGTACAAGGCTTTGAATCATTCGCAATAAGTACACATTGACCAATCTAAGAGGTCTTTTAGAAGGACCGTAGTGCAGGTTTGGTCATGGTTTTAGCAATGGATAAGCATCATTGGCTATGAAATGAATTAATCACTGATCAACATCTTCGCCAGGTTTACAAGTCAAGAAACCTTGAGATGAGATAAGACAACCTTACTCTCACTTCTTCGAGCAGCATCTTCTTTGGGAAGTCCTTATTTCCACTTTGAATCATCCCAATCTGAAGAGACTTCGGGAATAGGTTGTAATATTGGTTCGGGGAAAAGCTCAAAAGGCTTAGCTCAAAAGGCTTAAATCTTTTTGTCGATGGGGGATTTGAGAATTGGTGATTATCATTGCATCATTACCATATCATCCTTTTTTTTTTTAAAAGCACTCGACTTTTAAAATTCAAATTGTCTCGACAGTCCTTTGACTAATCATCCTAACATAATGGCTTTTGCATTTGCAATGATTTTCTTTTCAATGCAGGCATTTTTTTTTTGCCATTTTTGCTTTCACAGAGATATTCCTCTTGATGCAATTGTTTTTCTTCCACTCTCCCTTTTTTTTTTTCTTTTTTCGGGCATTGGCCTTGCTTTTACCAGGCACACCGCTTTTTCATGCCCCTTAATTTTCACTTGACTTTTGTTCCTTTGAACTTTTTGAGCTCTTAGGACTCTCGAGATGCTTTTCATATTCTCATATAAACATCACTTGCCTTGGCAAATCATATGCCTTGCCCCAAATGTGGGGAGATAATCACCACTCGGGTTTTAGAAATGAATAGTTAGGCTCAATATGGTTTAAGCAAAGGGTATCAGTGTTTGGGTAGAGAAAAGAATGCTCTTCTTCACCTTGGGATGCTTCGAGCTTCCATAAGAATTCACCTGAAGTTACCACAAAAAGATTTATGCAAGTGAGAGCAAAGAAACCTTTCTCATCTTTCCTCTCCAAATAATATCAACCCAAACCTCCATAATTGCCCCATCGTGGGGTGGTTCTTGACAGGGGTATTTTGTAGAAAATCTTCACATTAAAAGGCTCAAATGGGCTAACTATTGTCACCTGTAGTGTGTATGATAGAGGAAGGAAATGCCTCTTATCATCTTGATCTATGTACCACTTGCGAATGAATTCATTGACCTTAAACGACATGGGTTTTCTTTTTCGCTCGAATTTCAGAGTGCTTAAAGGACATGTTTGGAAATGGGTTGCCTTTCCTCATCCTAAGTGTTTCTCGCTTGGCATAAGCAACATCGCCTTTCATTTTGTTGAGATCATCTGAGTGGATTAATCTCCATAGAGAACTTTGATTTCAAATGAGTGATCCATCGAGTGGATGGACAATTTAAAGGTAAAAAAGATTTTTGCAAACCTTATGGAAAACTTGTTTCTTCAATTTCCATTTTTTGCGCTTGTTTCTAGAAAAACACTAATTGTTCTTTTTTTTTTTTTTTGCGATGGACATTCTCCATTTATTTTCCATTTGATTTTGAGAAGAATGGTACTTACCTGTGCCTTAGTAGTTAGGCGACCCTACAAAGAACAAAAGGGAATGTGTTAGTACATGAATCCTTAGGGATCGTAAAACTGGAGACGATACAACATTACCCTTGGTCAGTTTCACCATTTGGCGGCAAACAGCAGCATGAACCTATTGTTTTAAGACTTGAAGAGATTCTCAGGTCTTTGGTCTCATTAGTTCAAGCATTTTCCTCATTTTGCAAAAGTAAGAGATGCAAAAAGTTTTTTTATTTTTATTTATTTTTTATTTTTTTACATGGCAACCTTGTTGCCGTTTCCGAGGATCGAACCCCGGACCTCTCGGACCCGTTCATTCATTCCCTATACCACCAGGCCGAAGCGCCGGTAGTGTCCATGGGCGCTTCCTTTTTTATTTAATTGAACTGGCTCTTGAACTCCACCAAGTTAGGTGAATTTGACATGTGTTACCTCCATATGCTTGCTTGGTCCATATAGATTATGCTTCAATCAATTTCTCGAGTTTGTTCCTCGAATACTGACGCTTCCTGTCAAACAAGAGAACTACGTCAAAAATGAAGTTTAGATGAGGCATTTTGGAAACGATACCGAATTACCCTTCTCCTACATCTAACTTTCACTGTCTTGTGTTTCCTCTTCATGCGCATTTGCTCCTCATGTGTTAACATTTCCTTGAAGATCTTGCTATCAAAGATGTTATCGAATTTATTCAGAATGGACGTCAAAGATGAAAGGAGAGGGGTACTCATTGTTTCTACATGTGAGGGCATTGCTCCTTGGATGTTTTACTCCATTTATTCCATCAAAATGGATGGTTGGGCCTTAACATGCCTTCTTGGTATAAGGTGTTGCTCCAGTGGTCAATGTGCACCTTTTCCTACAAGAGATGGGGCATGTTACTTATATTCCAAAATTGAATTGGGCTAATTTAGGAACGATACTCCCTTTTTGTGCTGAATCAATTGATTGTGTTTCATCTTGCTCATGGGTAGAGTTATTCTACTTTAAGTGATTTGCCCCATTCATCAACTGCAAGGAAAAAGAGACAAATATGTTATTTTCATACTCGACATAATTCATTTTAGGAATGGTATACTCCCTTTTACGGCATATCTGATGACCGCGTTCCATCCCGTTTTCTTGGCTATGGAGACGGATTTGCCCTCACGATTGACAACAATTCACTTGACAAATATCTATTCCATTTGAATCTTTCCCCTTTTTAGGAGTCGGGTGACTTAGGCATTGCGTGCTCCGATCCATTTTGTGGCCATCTGCCCCAATTAAAATTTCCCCTTTTAGGCTAGGTGATTTTTCGCCATTTTTGCTGTGTCAATGCATTTCCCACTTCACAATCTGTAAGCATGGGTGCTATGTCAGTTTATGAATGAGTTGTTTTGACTTTTGGAACGAACACACCCTTTTCTTTTAGAGATCGTGTGATTCTGGACCAGGTTGTCCTCCCCATGTAATCTTGTTGCTTGCCAGTAGTTTGCCTCACTAAAATCTGCACAAAGTACAAGGACAAGTCATTCCTAAAATAAATTGAATTTAACTTGAAACGATTACCACCTTTTATTCGAGGGAAACATTTGATGACCGATTCTTGTTTGTGTGCATCTATATCTTGAAGTGTTGTCTTGCAGACCCCCAATAATCATCTCCATACAGGATTGGATGCCAAGAAACCATTGGAAGTGTAAGGATTACAGTTGCTTCTTGTTTGCAACCAACGAAGTAGTTTGATGCCAAAGAATGTCTACAAATTTCTTCTTCCACGAAGAATGTCAAATTAATATGAGGTTGTCCAAGATGCGGAACTTTGTTAGGCCAATAGATTTGTGATCTTCAAGGCTTTGATGATTCTTTTCACACTTAATCACAATGTTTGAATTCATACGTTGAGAAAATATTCCTGTAGTTCATGGCTCAAACAAATATGCTTGTAAATGAGCTTGAATTGGTGCATCTCATGACTTGCTCTATTAGGAAAAGGCCCGCGCTTTTGTCCTTCCAAAGAAAGTAAATGTCAATCTTGAACAAAACCGTCATTTTGCCCTCTCCAAGCATCATCTTATAGATCAACCTTTGGCATGGTCAAGCAAGAGGAGTTCAAGGAATGGTTGTCTCACATGACCTGCGAAAGGAAGATAATGTCAGTATATGAATGAAAAATTGATCTTTCAATAAAGCCGCCTCTTACAATGAAATCAAGGCGATGATACCTTCTTCGTAGTATCCACTTACGAGAATTTGGTATTTAGTCAAGATTTTATTAGTAAGAGGAGATTTCATTAAAAGATCGATCCGCGGCTATCAATTGAATGCCCACTTTGTTCCAAAAATTTCATACACAAATGGGGCATTGATTTTGAAAGATTAATTTGTAATTTCACTCATGCAAAGGTGAGGTGATTTTGAGAAATCAATACACAAAATGTGATTTGAATTTTAATTTCGGAATGTGACCAACAAAGAATTTTATTGAAAATTTGATTTTAATTCTAATGCCCCAAAATATAATCTTGACTTGGAAGAATTTCTATACAAAATGTGACTTTGAGTTTGTAATTGAAAATTTAAACAAAAACATATGTTCTAATCTAGGCCAGATCAAATGCATTTGAAATCAAGAGTGAGTGGCAAGCCTATACTTTCAAGGGCATTCCATTGATTTCCGTGAATCTCAAAAAATGAAAATTTCAATCCGAAGTGAGCAAGTAGATCGAGAAATCGTACTTACAGTGGGTGAAGAGACATTTTTTTTCAATCACATAGACATGCGGATGTAAACTTGTGAGGTTTGACGCATAAAGGTGGAATTCTAAAGGCTTAAGGTCCCCATTTTGATTAGATCAAAAGAGTTTTCCCCACTCCGCACTTGCGTCGGACAGTTCTCTTTATCATTAATCATAATGAGCGGGACCAAAAGTGGATAACCATGGGTCATTCCCCGCACGGGTTCCATCTTTTGGCACCTCCTATGGGCTTCCTAGTGCGATCGGGGTTTTAGATTGCGGGTTGTGTGTGTAAATGTGTAGTGCAAGCATGAAGGCACGCACACCAATTGATATCCAAACAACACTTCAATTTCATCCATATAGACATACATTCCTACACCTCTCTGCAAAAGAAATGGGTCAACAGACACTCCACCCCTTATTACTCCAAACCTACAAAAACATTTAACACATTGTTAGCGGACTAACCTTATTTTCCACGCGACTTTGACACGCGCTATCAAATGAAGACCATGTTAGTGAACAACTAATCAAGTTATTACGGCCTAAGTCCTCTAAGGTTTGCAACCAAGTCCCCAGCGGAGTCGCCAAGCTGTCACGACCTCTTTTTTCCGTTCGGGGGAAAAGAAAGAATGGTTTAGGGGTATTTGCCTAAAGAGGCGGACCAATGGCCCTAAATTAGGCGCGGGCTCTCCCAAGCCCATACCTCGCGCGACGTTGGATTTTGTTTTTTAGTTCTTAACAACCTAAATATTTCTAGGAGTCGCCACTAGCCTATTGGGGTCGGCTAGAAACCAATCGAGGCACGGGAGTGTTGTCTCGATTCCTACGCAACCAGAGATTTCTAGGAACGGGGACTTGTTTACGCTAATGTTTCTATTAGCGCCCTTGCGGTACCACTAACTTGAAAGGTTATTCATCTAAATGGCCACACAATCTTGATTACCAATTATAATCCTTACAAAACCTCTAAGCGTCCATGCAAATGTTTTTTGTAGGTTTTTTTTAATGTCTAGACTAATCCTAACATAATTTAGAAGAGAAATTTACACTCAAATTAATGAAAAGCGGTGCATAAGTAAACGTCCAAGAAATTGAAATAACTTGAAAATAAATGCGGAAAATGAAAACCCGATACAAGTCGGGCAAATAATATTACATGGCCTTGTTATCACACCCCGGGACAGGACCCCCGTGAGCAAAATGAGAATTTAAATATGCATGGAATTACTCTAGATGCATGCAATTACTCTAATTAATTTTAATCTACGCATAATAGATTGTTTACAAAAATGGTTCTAAAATACCAAAATATCATTTAATTAGGAAAAATGACTTTATAAAATTGGGAAAATCTCCTAGATGTCATTTTTGGCTTAATTTGATAACATCCAACATTTTTTGATATTTTTGAAATTTTCATATTTTTTTTTAAATATTAATAATAATTCCTTAAACCGATCTATGCTAACATGGAGTAACACAGCACATGAATGTCACAATAACCGAGCTCAAATCGACCGTTTCAAGATCGAAACTTGGTTTGCGCATTTCATCGAACACTTGGCGTGCATTAAATCACCCAAAAACAGCTTCGCGGGCCATGTTTGCGGCCTTCAATCTTCACCCATGAGCAATATTATGTGGAACTAAAGCATCAAGATTATACTACCACATGCAAGGAGCAAGATTAGATAGAAATCATAGCTTAAAACACAAAATAACTAAGCTAAAATCATCCTCAAATATGCGGGTTTGATCTGATTTCACAAATCTGGGTTTGAACCCAAGTCAAACAGACAGGTTGCATGCCCATGTTCAAGCCCCGACACTTATCACATGAAAGATCTACGGGAAACACTACTTAATCCGAGTGAAAGTAGGTAACATGAGCTTTCAAATGCAACAAAAATCATAGAGAATGGCCCACCGAAAGACATCAAAACGACCTCTCCAAGAAGCACACTTGCAAAATTCTTGAAGAATTTCAAACACTTAGAAAAATTTCAGCCTCAGAAATCAGTTTTCCGGGCTAGTTTTCCTCTTGATTTTCATGATCAAAACGTACTCAAACTCGAAAGAAAATACATCTAGGATGCTTACCTTGCTTCTGAGTTTCCCTTTCAAGTGGTTCTTCGCTCAAGAAACCAAGAAATTATCCTCGGGGGCCCGTGGAAGTTGGCTTCTTCAACTGGAAAACAAGATCTGCAAAGAAAGAACTGATAACGAAGGTTTTCATTAACCTCCAAAATCAAGCTTCAGAACCTCTTTTGTTGGCAAAATTAAAACAAACCCAAACTATATGTATTGTAGTTTGGCTTGTAGGTCATGGCTTTCCTCATTTGTCTCTCAATTTTCTCAAAACCACTCGCTTTCTCTCACTCGTGACCAACCGGGCTCAACACTTAGAAAAATTCAGACTTTCTTTGGCCCGCCAGGAGGGTAGTTTTTCGGGGGAATTTATGAGGCCTTCCCGATCTCCATTTGGGACGTGCGACCTATGGTTGGAAAGATATTTGAGTGAAGTTTCACTCTCTAGTTGAAGGTTTTGGCTAATTTTAGCTGCAAGTTTGTGAAAATTGCACTTTTCTCTCTCAAGGTCGGTCTGGAATTTCTGGGTTTTTTGCTTTCTGGAGTTGCTTCTGAAGGTGTCTTTGGGGAACGACCGTGTGCTCTCTCCTCTCCTTCTCGTCTTCTCTCTCTCATCCCCTCAAAGAGCTTGCTTCGTAGATGTTATCCCCTGAATTAGAGGAGTTTTTGTCGGTCTTTTGTCCACCTACCAAGCCTGTCAACTGAGCTAGTTCACCCACTCTCTGACTTAGCCAATTTTTCCAATTTCTGCAGCTGTTGAGTGTCCGGATTTGGTGCGATTTTCCCGTGCCTTCAGCAGCTTATCCCTGGCAAATTTCCGTCCACTGGCACTACTCATTATGGTCTTCAATCACGTGCAAAGATCGGGCTAGATGGGCGGCTGAGGAGGATATGGTGGGGCCACCAAGTTGCTTACTCAGCAACTCCGAAATGAGGCTAAACCGTGGGCTGGGTTTTGGTAGCTCGTTTGAGTGCTTTAATCCATCAATTTGGCTGCATTTTTTGATCAATTAGCAAGCTCATGCATAGTAGTTTAAGATCTTGATCAGATTTCGCAATTTTGCCCACCCAATTTTGCAAGAAAGTCTCTCAAAATTGGCCATTTTCTTATCCGAAAATACCCAATTTAATACAAACATGATCTTTTTGGCCCGATTTGATTGATTCGAGTTGGCCCAAGTTCAATTTCAACTTAATTGGTAACCAAGATGATGATTTAAGGGTTCGGGCAAAATTTTGCAAAATTTGCGAATTGGTCCCTCAACTTTTGGAAATTGCATTTTAGCCCCAATTTGCCATTTTAATTCCAATCTGACCTCCCGGGCTTGGCTAGTCACATTTAGATCATTGGCCCCAACTTTTTATCTTCTTTTTTTATCTTTTTTTTTTTAATCTTTTTTCATATATTTAATTTTTTTTAATTTTTTTTTTAAGGAAAACCAAATTCCATTTAAAACACTATATTAAATGCCTAGATAATCTATATGCAAGAATTTAACTTGGAATATTTTTGTGGAAAAACAAGTGTTCCCATTTTTTGGAAATGATTTTTTTTGGGCAAAAATTTAGGTGTCAACACCCGGATTTTATCCTTTTGCCGGTCTCACTGGCGGCGGTGGCCGGCCAGAACCTAAAGACCCACTGTACACGGCCACCGCCGACGGACCGGAACTTCGGCTTATCTCGCAGCAACTGTCAGGACCGGAGAACTACTCCTTGTGGTCTCGCAAACTCCAACGAGCCCTTGTAACCAAGGATAAAGAAGGTTTTTTGAACGGAACAGTCCTGATCCCGTTTGACGACTGACTCGCACGACAATGGAGAAAATGCAACTAGCTTGTTCAGACTTGGATAGGTAACTGTCTCACGCCGGAGGTTGCTGCCGGCGTGCCCCCAACCAAAGACGCGAAAGTTTTTTGGGAAAATCTACAAGAGATGTACGGGAAGTTAGATTGGGCTAAAATCTTCTCACTAACTCAAGCCCTATCAGAACTTAGACAATAAAATTTGTTGATCTTAGTCATCTTCCATAGATTATCCGCTCTATGGAACGAACTAGAAATGGTGGAAGAGAAATTAGAGGTACCCGAGATGACTTTGACTCAATACCAAGCCATAAAGGAGCGAGAGAAGGTCACAAGATTCCTACTCATTCTAAATGAGTCGTACTTACCGTTTTGAAGCCAGATCTTGGCCATGGATCCTGTTCCTCTGCTCGGCCGCATATATCAGCTTGCGGTTCAAGAAGAATCCCAGAGGTTGGCATTGTTCGAGTATGTGAAGATGGGTGACCACGTTGTTCTCCCAGCCAAAGCTTTGCCGGAGCAACGATCGGCGACTTCAAGGTTCAGCCATGGAGGATAGCCAAAGAAACTAGGGGCGCTAGGGTTACGCGAGGAAGAAGAAAGAGGGTTTTACTTCCCTCAAATGGACGGCCAAGATCCTTTTGTTCGATCGGACGGTTCAAGAGGCTCGCGAGGAATAAACGGACGAGATTTGATCTTCGGATTTGACGGTGGAGCTCCCTTAGCGAGATCGAACGGCTCACCTTTTGCCCTTGCAGCGCCCAGATCTAATGGTTCACATTAGGCTTCATCAGCACCCGTGTGGAAGCAATCCAACGGCCAAAATTCAGCCACATCATTGAACAAATTTAATTCAAACAAAGGGAAAGGTAAATTTTGTGATTATTGCAAAAAACCTTACCACACTAAAGAAAATTGTTGGAAATTGCATGGAAGGCCAGGAGAAAAGAAGGAACAAGATTTTTCTGTTGCGGCAAATGCCAAGATAAATCAACCCATCAACAATGATCAACTCCAACAAATCATGAGGGCTCTGAATCACACTTGGAGGCCAAGACACCTTCCTTTTTCCCTTCGTTTTTCTTCACCACCCATGGATTCAATCCCTACAAACCGAAACAAGCAAAGGAAATACAATCATTAGCAAATATAATCATTAGTCTAGCCTAGGGATTAGTTAGTAGGCCTATTTCCCTTCTTAAATTTTCGAAGCCCCTCTCTCTCTCTCTCTCTCTCTCTCTTCAAGACCGAAAAACCCACCTTCATCTACTTCGTGTCTCTCTCGGTCGAGCGGTGAGGAACCAGAAGCAAAACACCAACCTTCTTCCTCTTGCATGTGAGATTTTGGTGTTGATCTTGAAGCATCTTTGTGATTGTTTGATAGCTGAACTAAGGTAAGGAAAGATATAACTCTAAGTTGAAAGTTATCCACCGTTTCGTCAAGAAAGCTTGCGGATCTAACCAAACCGTGAAGGATATGATTTGTAGTTGTTGTTTTGTGGTTAATCTAAGCTGAGTAAGTGTTAGATTAAAGATAGAAGCCATTGCATGTTGTTTTTGAGCCTTGCATGTTTCGAAATCCAAGTGTGAGTATGCTGTTTTGTTGAGTGAAGTGATGAAATGGTTGCCGAGTGAATGGATTTGGCATAAATTGTGGTGAGTGAACTCACGGATGCAACAACACTTCGAGCTGAGTTGTGGATTGATTATTTGTTAGAGAAAGACATGCCAAATGTGTTTTAAGTTGCTGTCATTAGGTATTGAAGTATTGTAGAAGAAGTTTGTGAAAAGATAAGTGGTTTAGTCGGGTTAGAAGTAAAGGAAATCATGTACCTATTCTGTTCTAGGTGAAAACGGTTATGGAGTCTTCTGTTTGTATTTATTTTCTTTATGTATGTTAATGGAAATAAGAAAGAAACCATTCTATATGATATAACATCTATAAGATCAAGTTATATACGTAGCTATAACCAAATGAATATAAAAACATAGAGATAGAAGTGAATTTAGTAAAATTAGTATACTGTTTTGTGAGAAACGGTTTGACCTTTATTGATTATACGAATTTTCTGTATTTACCTAGTTAGAATTGGACTTCGAATCCTTAATGAAAATTGTAGAACACATCTTAAGGAATAACGTGTCAATATTTGAGATTAAATGAATAAGAATTGGCTAGTAAAACAATTTTCTTAGTAGATATAAAATCTGGACGTCGGTACAGGGTGTTAATAAAGATTATAGCGATAGTTTCTCTTAATACAGTGAGATTCAGACTTAATTTTCTTCACAGAAAATGTCGAGCTATATCTCTAATATAACATACTAAAATTTGGTAGTATTCCGACAAGAATTGATATACCTTCTGTGTTCGAAACCGAAACTGTACCTTTAACTAGTAAACTGTTTTAACCCGAAAACAAATAATAAATATTGTGTTATATATATTCGACTTGTATGATGCACATAGAGTCTAATAAGCTCAGAATAGATATTAGTCATGTACGAATGAGTCTCATACATCTAATTTGAGATATAAGTGTATATAGTATCATGCGAGTGCTATGAGTGCAGTGCATAGTGCTTAATTATGGGATAAATATTTGTTCGGCATGGTATGGGACATGTCGTAATGGGTTTTATCTTATAATTTGGACACGCACATGTGCTAGGATCATGAGAATTAGATATATAGTTAGATACTTTGGAGTCTTTTCTTTTGCATACGATAAATGCATTAATTAAAGGTGTGGTGGTGTGAAACGTGTGCTTAAGAGAGTGAATGAACCCATCGGTACAGTGATACCGGTGATGCCCACGGAAGTTTGGGATGCCCTTATGTGTGATCAAGGATGCCTCAGTTGTGTGATATTGAGATGCCTCAGAGTGAGATGCCCCTTGCTGAGTGGTCTTGGATGCCTCGGTTGAGTGATGCCGGGATGCCTTAGAGTGAGATGCCCATAATAGAAATATTGTGGAAGTCCGGATAAGGTAACTTCCGGAAGTGACTCGATTGGGCCGGCAAAGTTCCGATTAGTGACTGATCGAGGGTGGATTATATGCACACTAAATATAATTGAACTTGGCGAGTGAGTCCATTCATTATTGTTGCATTGTATTTGATGAGAAATTGACTATGAAAAGGTAAGTATAGAAATGGAGGCATATAAGGTGGTTACATATATGATGTGTTAATGTCCAATTGTTTATGCTTGTGATAATACTATTTTAGTATCCTAAATTGCTTGGATTATGATTCCCTTGTAATATTGATGGTTGTGGATTGTTTAAGTTAGAGTTTTATCATTCTTTACTGGGCATAGTTTTGCTCATACCTTACATTTTTCAGATTGATAGTATGGATGTGCCACCATTAGCCCGTTATGGAGTGATATCGAACATTGAGGTTACTTTCACTGATGTGTATGACTCTGATGTTGAGCTGGCATTCTCCAAATATGAGGCCACGATGTGGATGGATAATGGTAGAGCTGAGATGATTCCTATGAAGTTTGTTGCATGGTTTGTCAAGCACGATGGAGCGATGTTTGGCCCTATCCCTTTTAGCGATGATGGAGCAGGAGCTGGGATGGATGGCGCCTAGACGCCTTTGATCACGTAGAAGCTGACCATCTTTTGTTTTCTTTTGAACGTGGGCTTATGTGGGAACCCTTGGAGTAGACACCCTCACCCTTTTATCCCTGGCTTTTGTTACGCCTTACTTTTGTTATATATATGTTGTATATATAGGCAGTGAACATAGAAAGAGTCCAGGTTGATAAATTTTGTAGGCCCTGATGATGGTAAGAAGAAATGAAGCTTCTTGTGATCTTGTCTATACGTATGAATAAACTGGCTAATACTAAGAATTGAAGGTAAAGCGAATTGCAGGATAAACTCATAATATAAACTATAGATTTTAAATAATCCATGTTATACATGCTAACCTTCAATAGTGATCACTATAAATGGAATTCACAATTTTTAAAGATTACAAAAAAATAATAATAATAATAAATAAATTCCGCTTGCACTTAGTAAATGACGCCCTGGGACGTCACAGCTTGTTACACTCACCGTTGAGGGTGAGGAGGTAGCTGACCCGCTTGACATCGACATCCCTGACAGTGTCATGATAGATCCGGATTCCAAATAGATAGGGTCTGGGATAGGGTTAGCTCGATAGTCTCTTTTGTTTATAGATTTCTGTATATAAACCCGGTGTGTTTATAAAAGTATGTTTGTGAAATTTGTTAACCTGCTTTTCTATCCCATGTTCGTTGTGTCAGGGGATTGTTTAATTCGCTTCCGCTTGTGCATGAATCGATTGGGTCAGTGACGTGTCCTGGGAATGTTGCAATTTTATCGACCACCAAGGGATGTGCGCGCACTCGAGATTTGGGGCGTGACAATCATAGTCCGAATCGGAGTCCCCCGACGTGAAGACGCCTTAGAGCACGTCGTCCTTGGTCTGGGCTCGCTTCTCCCTCCGCCGCCGGTAATAGAATTCCCCATCGAATCGCTGCCCGTCATCGTAATTGTTGGCCATCCCGAACCTCTCCATCCCCTGGTCCTCGTCCATTTCGAGCAATCTCGGAGAACCGAAGAGAGGGACCTAGGGTTTCGGAGGAGGTAGAGAGAGGGGCGGCGCTACTACCCAACGCCAAGGTGGCCTAGCGGCGTGGATGTGGCGGCGGTGGTGGTCGGAGGTCGCGATACGGCGGTGCAGCTCGGCTCGAGTGTTGGGGGATGAGAGAGAGTGAAATCGAGAAGAAGCGGAGAGCGACCGAATGCTAGAAACCCAAGAACTGGAAAACCGAACGGATCTTCTCCTTCTACTTCTTCTTCATCTCCTTTTAATTTCTCAGATTTTAAGAATTGTTGATTTTTTAAATTATGCCCTGTTTACTTTAAGGAGAGAAAATTCATTTATCATGATTTTTTTAATTTATGCTGATGATAAAATTAGGTAAATGTTCCAATTATCAACCTAGTAAATTTGAAAAAATATTTCTTAAAACTTTAAGTTGCAGGAGATAAAAGTGAAACTTTCCTTTAAACAATAGAAAGTACATGTTGGAGGAGGGAACGGCATGATGCAGAGTAGTGATTTCCCAATTAATCCAAAATGTTGAAACCGTTGAAGATTTCTGTATGTACACTCTGAGTTAATTTATTAAAAAATAGAAAAGAGGATGTTTGCTATTTAAAATTTCTTATGGGTCGAGGAATTTTTCTATTGTCAAGTAGTTATTTGAAATTGAAAGTATATCTGTGGCAAAAAAAATTGCAGCAAAAGCTCATTTTTTAGTAAACATATCAAATACATAGAAATGGAGTGTCATTTTGTTGGAGAAAAGTTACAGCAACGATTTTCAAAGCCAAGCTACGTCCTTACGAGTTTATAGCTAGGACTTGTGAAAGGTGACTTGAAGATTTTCTGACATTTATTAGTGTTTGCTTACTTTTATCATTTGAGCTACCAGTTAATATAGGGATTGAAAAATTATAGGGGGGGGGGGGTTAAAACTTGCGTGATGAAGATCATGACTATATTTTGAGTAATGAGATTTCTTGACAATAACCTCGCACTCTTGAATTTTGCATGTCGGAATTCTCAATTGCATCAATGGACACGTCAACTCTATTAAACAAATTGGATGTCAACACGGTTGGGGCTTAGGGATCTCTAATGGAGCTGCTACAATGCCAAACTTGAAATCGGCTCAACTCCTTGCTCAATCTTGCATTAGAGCTCTATCAAGTATTAACTTCATGCTTATGCTGGGGCTCGATTTGAGCGAAAAGTCGATACACTTGATATACTTGTGTGTGGATGAGGATGTCTATGTATAACTATATATAAGAATCAAAGTTTTTGAATTAGGCTTACAAAATTTATTGAGCTGAGTATTAGCGAGTTTGGGGTTTCAATTTGTAAGATACTCGAGTAGCTGGAGTCAAAGCTTGAGTGGATATTAGTTCTCGAAAAATAATCAACCCAAGCTCAAATCATTCATGAATAGAATATGCACTGGGTGTGAGTAATAATTTTCCCAACTTGATTAGCTCAACGAGAGATCATATCTTAAGCTAGCACTAGTCGGCTATTTTACATAAATTCTCATCTATAAATGAGAATATCACAGATTATGATTTGTAAAACGTCGACAAATTTGTACTCTTTAACGGGGAGGTTCCTCCTATGTCTCTCAATCTAAATTACCTCAAAAACCCAATTATTATAATAACTCCAATAAAATTTTAAACGAATTCAGGGGCAATTTTCGTCATTTTGTACTTAAAAAATGCAAGTCTTCAGTTATGGCCACTCTCCACTGCTCTCCACGATCTAAATGTAACTAATAAATTGTGAAACAAAAATAATAAAAAGGGTAATTGCATCTTTTTAAAGAGGGACTATCTATCATTTAAAAATTTAATTAAAACATTTCAAATAGTATGTACGAAAATCAAAAACTTTAAGACATCAAAACAGGCTAGTAAGTAATTGTTTTCTACCGGAAGAGATTGAGGGAGTGTGAGGAAGACCAAGACACGACCAAGCGGAAGAGGGATTGACAGAGTGAGTGAGACGTATTGGACGGAGGGCATACGGTGAGTGGTGGGGCTCTATGGCGGTGGCCAGATCTTGGCCAACGTGAGGGACGAGAGAATGAGAGAAGTGGAGCCCTCAATTGGTGTGAAAGGGAATTGACATAGGGGGCCATTTATATGTATTGTTTCTGATCTATGAATCGGACTGGTTTGGCAATAATTTGGGTTACAAACTCAAAGATAGTTTGAGGCCTAGTGGGCCGGCTCAATACTATTTGAGCCCAAAATTATCAGGCCAGTTTAGTAGTTTGATCCGAGTTTTCGGGCTTCTTTTTCTTTTTCCTTTTTTTTTATACACTCCGAGTTGTAGTAGTAATAGCAGCAATAGAAGTATGGTGTTATTTGGGTTAAATAACTATTACGAAGTCTATTAATTACATGACCTAAGTTTACAATGTTACATATCGAAATATATTCAAGAATGGTATGTGAGGCAGACGTGTGTACAAAGTAGGAGGAGAAAGAGGACAAAAAAAAAGTGAAGTGGGTCAATTATGATAATGTGAATTTATTTCGTAAATGTAGAGGATCTTAATTTTAAATTTTTCATGCATAGTGAGAGAGAGGGGGAAAATTTTCATTAAAGATTATGAGGATAGGATTTGCAAGGACGTCAACAACATAGTACACTAATGGGCGAGTAATACATGGAAACAGCTATCGAAGTTGTCAAAAAAACAATTCATGTGACATCATAAATGACTAAATTGGGACTGATTCTGCCTAAGAACAACCAATAAATGACACAGTGCTCTACGGAGACGAACTCTTTTCATAGCCAAACTCATCTGTGTGTTTCTTTATAGGAAACCAGAGAGAGCCGAAATAGAGGAAAAAGGGCGCTAGGATGACCTTGTCCACATCACAAACACTCCCACTTATGTTCATGGGCTTCTATGGGGTTCGAGTCTCGTGAGAAGTGACCCAGACATGACACTTATGTACAAGACATACAACAGCGTGCAATACCCCGATGACTATGCACGAGCTTTTGATCAAGTCCTAACCGATCTATGGTCCAACACTATCACTAGGGAATTCAACTACTATACCAGTGCTTCTTATGGTGACGCCAAATGCTTCGACCGTGGAGCGTGTGTGGTCGGGCTAGCACAGGTCGATTGCTCTACTTGCTTGGATTTCGCTTCTGATCAAATTAAATAGTCGTGCAAGCTCAATATCGAAGCATAACTTCAGCATTTTTACTATATAATTAGATATGAGCAATACGAATTCACCAAGTGATTGATCAATTTTTTTCATATTTGGATGAGACCACGAGTCCGTCTTTAGGGAAAAGGGTCCAATGTGTTTTTTCCTCTCTATTGTTGATTCAAGAAAGAGAAAACGCGTTGTATAAAATCCGCAAAAATTTGACAAGCAATGAATGGAGGAGAGCATATAAGAATCTTGTGATTATATGGACTTGAGCAAGTTCTTAAAAGGCTCAAGGAGGAAACAGGTGGGAGATCCGCTTTGAGGTGGGAGACCTCGCGCTGTCCTCCGTATTCTCTCTCTATCGGGAAGATAAAGATAGACAGGGAATTAGGGGGCCTCATGGTGGGGAAGGTAGACTCCACGTCGAGGTATGCTTGCATACTTCGATTACCGCCAGGTAGGCTAGGATAATAGTCACCCACGCCTGGGGTGAGTGAGGGTGAGTGAAATGCATGGAGGAGAGCATATAAGAATTTTGTGATTATATAATAGAAGCCGTATTGTGTTGACCTTTGTTCACCATTAGGTTAGGCTTGGCATGGCAAAGAATATATATATTTTAATTTTATTCTCTTGTTTTCTTTTCTTTCCATTTCCTTTCTATTCCTTGATAAAAAAGATATTTCGTTCTCACCAAATTATCTAAATATATATAAATTTTTAAGCTTATCTAAAGAACAATGATGTTTCGTACCTTGAATTGCTAGACAAACTTCATTAATTAGAGAAACATGTAATGGTTTATGTCACGCCTGAACCTCGAGTGCGCGCACATCCCTCGGTGGTCGATAAAATTGCGACGTCCCAGGATGCATCGCCAACCCATTCATTTTATGGCACATGCGGAAGCGAAATAAAACAATCCCCAGACAACACTCAACATGGGATAGAAAAGCAGGACAACAATTTTCATAAACACACTTATATAAACAAGCAGGTTAGCCTTACAGGGTTATATTCAAAAGTCATGGTCTCAAAAAGGACTATCTAGCCAACTCTACCCCGGACCCTATCTACTTGGGATCCGGGTCTATCGCAACACCATCAAGGATGCCGAGATCTAACGGGTCAGCCACCTCCTCAACTTCGAGCTCTTGCTCATCCTCTAGCAACTGGTTCGCCGCGATGTCTGCAATGACATCGGCGTCCACAATAGGGTCGAGCACAACCTCGCCCTCGCCCTCGACGGTAGTTCCATCGAAACCATCCACGGGACCTACCCATTCCCTGTTGGACCCGTTATGAAACCACGCCTTGCATCGATGAGGTACCAACTGAGGTTGGCCCTCGTTGACCTAGATTGTGGTCACAACGAGCTCACGGGTCCACGGATTCCTGCGGACATGGAAGATGGTGCACTATGTCTTGGCCTCTCGTGGCCACCCAAAACGAATTGGGCACTCTTCCATCTAAGGACCTAAGAAAGTTGAAACCCACGACTGGGTGAGACAATGTCTCAGCGAGTTCATGCCCTAAACCCCGATTAGGAAGGAAATGCGCCTAGAGGTAGTTTAACTACACAACCAATGAGACTCACCTTGCCTCAGTTCCTTCTTGCACGTCAGTTCAATTCATATCACATGTAATTGCAGTAAATGCACTCATCAATTGGAACGTCCCAACTTATATCTCAAACAATCACACAGGCCCCGATTATAAGGCCAAATCATTATGACACGTCCCATTTCGTGCCACACAATTTTGTCCCATAATCAGGCGCATTTATCTCAATCATTCACACGTTCCAATTGATTACGGCCACACATGAGCACGGCCTACTCGACGTTCAACGGTCTTTCGGCATAGCCAGGCATCGTCTCATCCCTTGAGCACAGCAACGTCTACATCTAGACGGCATTCCCAAAGGAGCTTCAGTCCAGCCTCTACTGCGACCAGCATCCATTGACAGGGGCATTCCATATAGGAGCATTGTTCGGTGTAAACGCTCGCAATAGATTCTCATAGCCACCACACGATCATTCAATCCCAGCCAAGGACACCGTTTATTGCACTCAAATGTCTCAACTAAAATAATGTGCTTGGCCTATTTTCTTCATATTAAAAACACTCGGTAAAATAATCGTATGTGGTTACACAGTTGGATCGAACCATAAAAATTGATATCCTTCCTTTTAAAATCCCACTATTTGATATAGTAATTAAAAACATTTTTGGTGTCAAAACCCGGCACCCGGTATTTTCTAATTAAATACCAAAATTTCATAATTTTGAAATAATAACTTAAAATTAACAATCATCACTCAATTGCAAACTAATTGCACCGTGACAATCAACACAAAATTCCGACGCCTGCTATCTCGGTATAATTTCTGAAAAATAATGAATAATTAAATAAATTACAATTTAATTAAATAAATTGCAAAATAATTAAATTAAACTACTAAATTAAATTAACATAAGCTCAACTAATGACCTAAGTGCACTAACTAAATTAATCTACTAAGCTAACTCCTTAAACTAACCATTCTAGCTAATTTAATGTAAATGACTTACTAAATCGTCTAACTAATTCACCTAACTAAATTAACTACCTAGTTCACTAGACTAAACTAACTAACTAATATTTACTCTAACTAAATTAACTACTAAACATGCTTAAGCCTAAACTATTCCTTAATATGTGTAATTAACCCCTAAGTAAGGTTTAGGAGGCTAACTCACTCAAATAGGGAACTAAAGAGTTCGTGGGATGGCGGCACGACAGCGAGCAAGCCTCGGTCTATGGCAACACCAAGGAAGACCAAACTGAGGCCAAAAAAGCCTTCAAGGCTCACAGCCAAGGGTTTCTCACGATTCAGATCCGAAGGGGCTGGTCACGCGAGAAGTTAATGTGGCGGTGGTGGCGCTGTGGAGAGGCGAGTTGCGACTGCGGATCGTGGGGGCATGAGGCAGTGCGGCAAGGGTGCTGGAGTTAGGGTTGGCGGCGACATTGCTATTGGGATAGGGGGCATGAAGCGGTGAAGACAGGAAGTAGCGTTGACGATGGGTAGTGTTGCTAGGGTTGACCGAGCGTGGAGATGGGTGGAGGAGGAAGAGTAGTGTTGGCGCAGACGTGTGGCAGTGCGGCAAGGGGGAAAGGGAGGAAATGGAAGCTGACGAGTGTAGGGGACTGAGCTTCGAAGGAAAATAAAATGAAAGAATGGTAGAAGTAGATTCAGTCCAAGGGGGGAACGATCGTGCAGGAGAGAAATGAAAAGAAGGTAGAAGCGGCGAAGGAAGGACCGGTTGCTTGGCGTGCGTGAGAAGCCGAAGGAGGGGGGGAAGTCAATGATAAATATCCATTTTCATCACTTCATGGTCCCACAAGCCTTCATGCACATCCCTTTGGTCCCCCATAATTCTTTATTGCATAAAATCCCACAAATAGCTAAGTTGATACCAAATGTTGCAGCCCCCACACAAGCCTACAAATTTCATCAATTGGACTTCAATTTCTTCATCGATTTCACGAATTTGATGATCAATTTTGCTGAGTAGGAAGTCTCCACAAATTCCACAATTTCCCTTCACCAAATAGCTCACTTTGGAGGCCAAAAATCCACTCAATTTGGCCCTTCCGAATTTCTTTTCTTTTCCAAATTGTCCGAAATTGATTTTCCGTAAAAATCCTAGGCTCAGCGAAAATTCTTCGAAGGATGAGTATACGTTCCTAAAATAAATCGTGATATGCTAGAACTTTCAATTCCTAAAATTAGGTTCAATTTCGTGGTTAATTTCAATCAGACGCAATTTCAGCGTGACCTAATCTACCGAGTAGTTTTTAGGAATTTTTAGCGCATTTGACCCATGGTCGATTATTTTCGATCCACATTGTGCATCTTCGACTCATTGGCGACTTTCGGTTGTCATGAAAATCTCAAGGTTTCCAATACGGGCATAGGGTACGGAAACGACAGAAAAATCGATTTAGTGCCGTTCAGCGAGAATTTTGCAATTAGGTAGAACCACCCACACTTTAATTACATGCCTCCGTCGAACCGACCTATCTTCGGTCTCTGGTCGATTTTGATAGTGCCGTATTGACCCTTGCAGATTAGCACGGTCGAGCAGTTGATTTCTAGTCGAATTCTCAAGTCTGACGCATTTAGATTCCTTAATGGCTTCACTTGATAGATTAGTTATCTTGTGAGTGATCAGCTCAGAGAAAAAGACTATAGACATGTCGATGAAAAACCCATTTCATTTAATCGAAAGTAGGGTTGGAAATCAAGATGTCACAGTTTATAATTTCTTCATTTTTTACTTTTTTATTTACTTTGCATATTTTTATGCATGAAGCTAATTGTTGAGAAGGCTTTCTAATATGTTTTGAAGAATGAAAAAACCTTCCATAAGTATTTAATGATTTTGATGATAAGATTTCCAAGTGATATTCTTGGAGCAACTTGGTTCAGATTTTATTCTTCACATCTTCAGACTTTGAGACTTATACATCTATTAGAGAAGTTTTGGATCTCTATGTCAAAGTCATTGTTGTATCATGACAATCAAGTTACATGAGGACAACAGTAAAGTTTGTGCAAGTAATATCGAGACGACATACATCTTCAGACATTATGAGAAGTATTGAGATCTTCATAATCGATTTAGATTATATGAAGCACAATGGCTAGAAATTGGCTCAAATTTCCATCCTAATTTAAATTGATTGGTTACCTATCCAGAAATAGTATTTATCAACGAAATCCTTCCATCTTAAGGATTCGTTATTCTTATGACAATCTTCTGGAGATGAGACGTTCTTTCCTAACGAGGAACTCTACTTATGAAAACCCCACCTCTGTTGTATGGGCGGCAAAATCAAGGGAGGCTCTAATCTTGTAATCCAAGCATCTATCAAATCTTCTCATATCATTTAAGCCCAATGAGTTGATTGTGTCACGCCCGGATCCTCGGGCACACGCCCATCCCTCACCTTGGTCGATATTAAAGTGCGATATCCCAGGACTAAGTATCGCCAACCCTTTCTTTATTATTACGCATGCGGAAGCAGTTATAAATCCCCAGACAATAAAACAATGGGATAGAAAAGCAAGCCATATTTTTCATATTGAAATTCACAACCACACTTTTATTAACAGCACAACTCATAGTATAATCACAATACTATTCACAGCATATTAGTCTCACACCTATCTACACTAAGACAGGGTTCACAAAAGGGATGGGATCTCAATCCACATCCGGGTTGTATTCAAGATCCCTCTCTGGATCATCTTCTGCTTCAAAAATCTTTCTCCTCCTCAGGTTCCTCCTCCTCAACTCCTCCTCAGGGTCCTGAAATGGTTATTCAATAACCAATGAGACCACGTCTCAGCGAGTTCTACCCCTTAAGAGCCGATTAGTAAACTAATACGCCAAACAGTTGCCTAAGCACAACACAAATCAGAGGACTTACCTTGGCCTCATTTCCAACCTGCAATTTAAGGTTAAATACATATATTCAAACAATTCACAACATCCGATCAAGCATTGATCAATCGACTTAGTCGATTACATGTCATTCGAACTACCTCTAGGTCATTCCCACTCATAGCATGATTCTCAAATGGTGTACTCATTCACCAAATCACATTTGTTTCTCAGGCGTCGTTTTCGCCAATGACATACTGATCATCGACATCGTGCGTTCTTTAAGGCGCCATTTTCACTAGTGATATCCTCGATCACCGAACCACGTGTCCTTTCTAAGGCGCCGTTTTCGCCAAGGTGACATCGGCAATAGACAACATCGTGAGTTCTTTAACGCGTTGTTTTCACCAGTGATATTTCCTTAATCACCTAACCACGTTTGTCTATAAGTCATTCACGTGCGTTCTTTAAGGCACCGTTTTCGCCAGTGATACTTCCAAATCACCGAACCACGTATGTCCAATAACATTGTACCTGATTGGTCTCAGCCAATAACATTCTCAGTTAACTCTCACCATTCTCTCTACTATATAGCCCATCAACGTACTGGCACTATATACCCATACTTGGCCATCTACCAATCAAATATTTAATAACAAACAATTTAGGACAAATCCTTAAATTTCACAATTTAAATCAATTCCATATAAATTGAAGCTCAATTAAATAAACGGACTGCACCACGACAATCAGCACGAAATTCAGGTCACTGGCCATCCCGGTTGAATTTCCGGAAAAATAAATAATTAAATAATTAATTTCGAAAAATAAATAAATAAATATTAAAAATCCAATTTAGGCCCATAATGCCTAATTGGAGGCTGATACGAGCCTGAAAAATTACCGAGACTTGTTTAATAAATAATAGAACATTTCTATTTATTAATGACTAAATCTAACCACCTAACATGCGTCAATAAGTCTCTAATTTAATTAATCTAAACTAATCTAACCACCTAATTGCATTTAATTAAATCTAACCAACCCTTAGGCATCATTAGCAAACTAAGAAAGCATTAGTGAGTAAAACTCACTTGGTAAAAGCGGAGACCGAATCACCGCAACGGCGACGCGACGGCAGCCGAATTCGGACTTTCGGCAACACTAGCGGGCTTGGGCCGGGCCTTAGACTTGGGCCCAACAAATCTTAGCCCAACTGAGATTTGTTCTTGCTTTTAGGCCAGACCCAAGTTGGATTGGGCCTGCTGCGAAGATGGGCTTCAAAAACTGGGCTTGAAGATTGCAATTGCTGAAAATGGGCTTGAAATAAAGCTGAATTGGGCCTTCCTTTGCTGGGCCCGAAAGACTGAAACTACTGGGCTTCAAATCCAATTGATGGTGGGCTGGATGCTAGGCTGGTCTGTCGCGCAGATCCACGAGTTGAAGAAGATGCGGCGAAGAAGTTGCTGTAGGCGAGATGGCTTCGCTGGCGTGGGCTTGCGGTCAACCAAGGACCTTCGGTGGCCTGATGTTGAACATGAAGCTGCAGGTCGTGGACGCGTGGATGTAGAAGGCGTGGAGTCTTCGCTCGGTGGGGGGAAATTCTTCGGTCAATCTTCAACTTCGCTTGTTGACAGAAGCAGCAAGGCTTGGACGTGGATAGAGCACGAGCTGGCGATCGATACACGCGTGCATGGGCTGAAGCGGTCAGCCAAGGAGCTTCATTACAGCTGCTGTTGACCGAACCACACACAGGTGCTGCCAAGTGGCAGCAAGGCACGGCCACTCGGTCAAATTAGGAGTCTTGGTGGCTTCGTTGTTGACCGAGTAGATGGAGAAGCTACACCGCCAGGAGACAAAGGGAAGTGGGGGCAAGCGGTAGTGGAGCAGGGCGATTGTAGCTGCTGGCAGGGGAGATCTCGTTCGGTGTTGCACTCGCTAGCTGGAGAAGACACGAAGCAGCTGTAGGAATTTCGCTCGGCTTCTCGGCAAAAGGATGGACCGAATGAATTGGAGCTCGGACGCATAGAAGGAATCGCGGACGAACGGCAGCTCCAGCTTTTCTCCTTCGCTGGCTGAGGTGGTCGAAATGGAGAGATGGAGGAGAAACAATTCACGGCCACTAGAGAGAGAGGATGAGGGAGAGGTAGATGGATAGAGATGAGAAGTGAGGGGGCTCCACTTGGCTTGATATTTCACAAAATATCTTCCAAAATCACTCTTGGCCATGTAAGAATACTTGGCCTTCAATAGGCCATCAAAACACCCTCTTCTAGAAGACAAAGTGGTCCAAAGGTTGTGGCTTTGTGGGGTACACGAATTTTGGCACAAGCCCTCCTCAATTAGAAATTGATCTTGCTCGATTTAATTTCCTTTGACCTCTACAAAAATCAATTGGCACATCAATGCCTCAATTGACAATTTTTCTCATCCAATAATCCCTCATGCATATCAATTTTGCTAATAAAAGAAGTCTTCAGCCTTTTCTGCTCAAAACGACACAATGACGACTTTTTCCCAAAAAGCGTCGGTTGTCAGAAAAATCTTCTGAGACTGAGTCAACATTCCTATAATTTATTGTGACATGACAGAAACTTCGATTTCTGAAATCGGACTCGAATTGGTGGTTAATTTCTATTCGACGCGTTTTTAGCGTAACCTAGGCTACCAGGTAACTTTCGGATATTTTTAAGTGCAATTGACTCGTGGTCGATTTTCTTCGAGCCACTATGAACCCACTCGACTCATTTGGCAACTCTCGATTGTCGTGAAAATCCCGAGGATCCAAATACGAACACAGGGTACCAAAATAATGAGAAAATCAGTCCAGTGCCGGTCGACATGAATTTTCTAATTTAGTGGTGTCACCCACGATTAGCCACACTTCACTGTCGATCCAGTTTATCTCTGATTTCAAATCGATTTTTAACTGTGCCGAGATGGCCTCTAAAGATGGACACGGTCGAGAAGCCGATTCCTGGTCGAATTCTCAAGTCTGTTGCCTTAAAATTCCTAATAATTTCCCCAAATAGTCTAGTTATCTCAAGAATGATCAATTCTAAGAATAGCCCTATAGACACGTTAATGAAACGCCCGATTCATTTAGAAGAAAACATAATTGAAAATTTGCGATGTCACAAATTGGATTAATGATCCTCAGAAGTATTGTCCAACGGTCAGCTTGGAAATTGAGGAGTATAAAAGGAGATCGTGGTGTTAAAGGAACACACATGATCTGAAATATACAATTCCAAAGTTCAAAGAGAGCCTCGACATTCACATACTTGTCTCTGTGAGCTATAAATGTAAATCTTTGAGAGGATGTTATTTGCAATGACCATGTGAGATTAGAAAATATGATCACACATTTTTGAGAGAACTCACACTCTGTGACCTCTAATTGGTTTTCTAGTGAAATCCAGCCATCAGACTGTCAACATGGGAAAGTGGACGTAGGCTTGCTATGAGTTGAACCACTATAATTGTTGTGTGCATTTTCTCTATCCCTTAATCTCCCACTTATTCTATTTGATAGTTTATTGCACACAGTAAAGTCTGATTAGTGCGTAGCTCTTCTTCAAACATTGTTCATTTGTGATATTGAACTTGGTTGTTTTGAATTCCACTTTAATTATTTATATCACTTATTCACCGATCTCTAGGTGAAAGTACTAGCCACTCAGCAACAACTATTGTTCTTGTATATATATATATGTGGCACCCCTCAACGGCCCCCGAATCGTTAGGGTCGCCACAGTTCGATTACCATTCTCTTGCTTGACCTGAAGGTCTTTCAATCCTGGGGGTTTATATCTTTTAGGCCGGTCCCTGCGCAATTTATATGGCGGAAGCACATCCATCAATTCCCTTCCCTATATTCAGAAAACGATGCACACCAACTATTACATTTTATAAGTTAAAGCCGAACACCTTTATTTACATAAAGCTGATGGATATCTTTTGTCGGTACATCAAAATGCCAAGGTCTTCTATACTCGGCTATACTTCAGAAGATGACCGACATCTTTTCCAACAGTCATATACTTAAAGTCCATCGTTCAGTGTCGGCATCCAAAAGTTCCTTCCTTTGCTATCCTCCTCCTTGCGGTCATATTCAACCACTTGATCCATCTATTGGTGGCAGTGGCAGCGGAGGTATTTTATCTAGTCTAAAATGTTAGTCCCCAAACGGGGTGAGTACAACTACTCAGTAGTAAAGATCCATCAAACTACACAATGCAACAAGCAAGACAATCAAGATATCACGAGTAAAGCACATATCATCCAAGCTATCAAGCATACATCACCATGCGGTCGTGCATATATCACCATGCAGTCATGCATATCTCACTATGCCATCGTGCATATCTCACCGTGCCATCATGCATATACCACCATGAAATCATGCTTGTATTTCCATGAGGTTCATTCCATGACATATGCACATACATATGCATGATTCATATCATCCATGCTATCATGTATACATTCCCATGAGATCCATTCAAGCCTTCATGATCGCATTCTCAATGTCAAATAGCATCAATTTGCTTTCATAAGCAGATCATGCATCATGCCATATGCATACACCCATGCACATGATTCAATTTCAATTTTTATCTTTCACAAGGATCTCATCATTTTTCTTCCAGGGACCAATGTTTGCATCCCTCATTTATCGCTCACACCCAACCTGGCATCGCGAGGAGCCTCCGGCACACACCTACGGGCATCCGGCACACACCGCCGGGCATCTCGCATCCCAACTAGCATCACGAGGAATCCCCCCGGCACACACCTCTAGGGCTTCCGGAATTACGTACCGACATACTACGAGGCATTCCCCCTAGAATTACGTACCGTATACCACCGGGCATCTCGAAACTCCCGAGGACATCCAGCTCACACCTCAGGGCATCCGGCACACACACTCCGGGCATCCCGATACTCCCGGGGCATCGTCGGCTCACACCTCCGACGGCCTTCTTATCATTACAATGCATACTCTCATATATCTCATTCTTCAGTTTCACATTTGATGTAACAATGCCAATGATTGAAATCAGCCTTTTTTTAAAATCATATGATATGCATTGGAAAAATATCATTTGATGCAATAATTTGAAAACTTCATTGAATTCATAAAAATCCGTCAATCTTTTGATGTCATATGATATGCATGAATGTCACCACATCATTGCACGAATAACAACCCAAAATATCACAATTTATATAACAAATCAAATAATCTTTAAATAGAACAGTTTTCAGCTTTAAACAGAATGCGTTCTGCTTGTGAAAAATTCTGGAAAAATTGTAAACGATGAAAATAAATTCTAAAAATTTAACCCATTGTAGATAAGGTCTAAAGAAACACTTTTCGTGAAGAACACCCTACCAAAAAAAGCTTCACAGAAAACGTATAGGTCCATGCATCACAGAAAAAGAGATTTTTAGCCTTACCCATGCACAGTTTCGAAAACAATTTCAATTGAACCCTTAAATGAACTCAGAAAATTATAAAATTTGGACACGTTGTAATTAAGATCTAGAGGTACAATTTTCATGAAGAAATCGAAGTCCAATTCGTTCTGAATTAAAAGTGAAAATTGATTTACTTTTCCTGTTCTCAGTACCGTTTTCCAGATCTATCCGTGTTGAAGAAAAATCGTTTCCTTAGTCATTACTGGTCCATTTATTCTGAAATTTCAGTATGTTGTTCCTCAAGATGTTATCTACAAATATTATCAAGATCACGAAGTCAAATTCGAACTGGAACATTTTATAAAATTAACAGAATCGTAAGAGGTCAAAGAGCAGTTTTCTAGATCTAGTATTTTCGAAGAAAAAGGGTTTTGCCACTCAATACTTGTCCATTTCGTCTCAAATATTAGTATGTTAACCATCAAGAAGTCCTCTACAACTTTCATTAAGAAGTTGAAGTGAAATTCCAAGTAGAACATTGCATGCAACCCACGAACTCACCAAATGACAAACTGTTTCTTCAGAAAACAGGATACAAGACTTAGAACACAGCTACTTCGTCTTCAAAAATACTCACCTCTACTCCATTCGAATTTCACCATACATCACACATCATCACAGCAAGAAACCACAGCAACAAAGTGTAGATTTAACGGACTCTACTTGCCTCAATTCCTACAATGCTAACGGTGAGGGGTTTGGTGCGGTGGTGCGACTCAACGGCAGCGAGCGGCGTCGATGACGGCGGCACGCACGAGCACGGCAGAGGGCAGTCCTTCTTTCCTCTTTTTCTTTTGCCGTTCGCCCTCTAGCACGAACTCTCTCTCACATTCGCCACTGCTCACTCTCTCGCTCGCTCAATTTCCGCTCGGTTGATTTCTCTCTCTCACTCAGTGCTGGTTTCGTGAGTTCACAAAAGGGAAAAATTCCAGCGTTGCACGAGTGAAGGGCAGCTGTTGAAGACGTGGCTGCCCACCAGATCACTCGTTCACCACCTGGAATCCCATGAAATCGAACGTGTCCCTCCGTGCGCCCATGTCCTTCATTGCTGTCCAAGGGAGAGGAATAAACGTGGCATCACTTGAGGTGGTCAAAGTCTTCTATTATTGCATGATTTTTATATTTTTACGTGGCTGCCATTCGGTTCCTTCGAGTCCACAATTCTCCATTTGTTGACCATCGTGGACGTGGGCTGCATGGCCGAATTTCCTTCATTCGGCTCATTAAAAATCAGTGTATTAAAGTCCAAATCCTCTTTTTATTTCACATACACTCAAGTGGCATAGTTGTGTAATGTCATTAGAACAAATATGCACGGGTCAGTGGGGTCGAATGTGGTGTCGACGACGAAGTCCGATACTAATTTCGTTAATCCGTGACGTGTTATTATTTTCGTGAGGTCGGCAAAATATACGGATAGAATTGGTCTCACTTAAACCTATGAAAGCCTTTCGACAAAATGGTGGTTTTCTTGACGATTCAACCATTACTAAACGAAATGTATTGGTTCGATGACAATACGAACTAATGTTCGTGTAAAATGCCAATATCATGATCCAATGATACTCCCGTCACTCAATCTTGGTCTGTCGCATATCCCAGGGTTGTTGAAATTCTCGGGTGCCACAATATATATATATATATATATATATATATATATAGATGTAGCAAAACAAATAAAATTAAAAAAGCTCAAAGCGAAACTCTCACCCAACTATCTTCCAAATTTTATAGCATTATAAACGTAGAATATCCAATTAGCTACAAGAAAAAAAAAATTAATGTCTCAAAACCATTATCTATAACCATTTGAATAGAGAAAATTTTAAGTTCACCCACATTAAGTTGTGGAAACGATCTCTTCTACGAGAAAATGATAATTCAAATATGAAGAATTTGAGCACTGGAGATTCGGACATCATATTTCGGAAAAAGTACAGCTAAAGTTTGATGAAAGCATAATTGTAATATGATATTTCAGAACATACTTATGCTCCAGTCTGTGAAGCATAATTTTTTGACTGTGTGTTCATGGGCCACGCTTTTTAGATAAGACAGATTTTCTAAATTGGGAGAGAAGGCGAGACGATTTGAATGGGAATCTCTTATCAAATATTGAAGTGTTTACAGTAAATAAGAAAAAGATCGAAGACAATGGAGGAGAGGAAGAGGGAGAAAAATGGAAAAGGCAGACTTGTCCTTTTGAAATAAAAGTCAGTTCTATTAGTACTCTTGAGTATGCTTATGTGTGGAGGACATTTTAAACAGTGGCTACTTAAAATGACATTTTAGTCTTGTGCGTTCTAGGCCGAACGTATTCAAGAAGACCCCATCTGATTTCCACTTTGAAAAAGGGGGTCAAAAGACAAATTGATGGAGCCATTAAATAATTAGATTGTTCCGAGGTAAATGCACTCATCAATAATCTATGTCACGCCCCGATCCTTGGGCACGCGCCCATCCCTCACCTTGGTCGTTTTTAAAGTACGATATCCCAGGACTATTTATCGCCGACCCTTTCAATTTATTACGCATGCGAAAGCAGTTATAAATCCCCAGACAATAAAACAATGGGATAGAAAAGCAAGCCATATTTTTCATATTGAAATTCACAACCACACTTTTATTAACAGCACAACTGATAGTATATTTACAATACTATTTACAGCATATAAGTCTCACACCTATCTACACTAAGACGGGGTTCACAAAAGGGATGGGATCTCAATCCACATCCGGGTTGTATTCAAGATCTGTCTCTAGATCATCTTCTTCTTCAAAAATCTTTCTTCTCCTCAAGTTTCAAATCAGTGTTCTCCTTCTCAGGTTCCTCTTCTTCGGTTCCTCCTCAGGGTCCTAAAATGGTTATTCAATAACCAATGAGACTACGTCTCAGCGAGTTCTACCCCCTAAGACTTGATTAGTAAACCAATACACTACTCGGTTGCCTAAGCACAGCACAAGTCAGAGGACTTACCTTGGCCTCATATTCCATCTGCATATTAGTACAGTTCAATAGGTACTCAAATAATCACATCACCAATCGAAGCATCGATCAAATCGACCTAGTCGATTACATGTCAGTCGGACCATTTCTAGGTCATTCATTCCACACCAAGCAATTTCCTTTGATTTAGTGGCTTTACGGTCCCACTCGACCCTTTCCAGATTTAATGGCTTTACAGTCCCACCCGACCCTTTCTAGATCTAGTGGCTTTATGGTCCCACTCGACCCTTTCAAAATTTAGTGGCTTTATGGTCCCAGCCGACCCTTTCAAGATCTAGTGGCTTTATGGTCCCAGCCGACCCTTTCAAGATCTAGTGGCTTTACAGTCCCACCCGACCCTTTCAAGATTCAATTTAGGAATGAATCTTAAATTCACTCATAAATTACTTTAGCACCAAATAAAGCTCAAATAAATAAACGGATTACACCACGACGATCAGCATGAAATTTCGGTCACCGGCCATCTCGGTTGAATTTCCGGAAAAATAAATAATTTCGAAAATTAAATAGATAAATACTAAAAATCCAATTTAGGCCCATAATGCCAAATTGGAGGCCGAGACGAGCTCGGAAAATTACCGAGAGTCGTTCCATAAATAACATGGCGTGTCTACTTGTTAATGTCTATTTCTAACCACTTAACATGCATCATTAAGTCTCTAATTTAATTTATCTAAATTAATCTAACCACCTAATTGCATTTAATTAAATCTAACCAACCCTAAGTATAATTAGCAAACTAAGAAAGCATTAGTGAGTAAAACTCACTTGGTAAAAGCGGGAACCGAATCACCGTGTCGGCGACGCGACGGTGGCCGAAATCGGACTTTCGACAACATCGGAGGGCTTGGGCTGGGCCTTAAAACGGGCCCAACAAATCTCAGCCCAACTGAGATTTGTTCTTGCACTGGACTGCGCTTCACTTGATTGAACGGGCCTTGAATGGGCTGTCCTCGTGGGCTTCTAATTTTGCTGGGCTTCGTAGCTGAATTCACTGGGCCTGACTTATGGCCCAAATGGACTGAATCTGAGCGGCCCAAGACGTTTGAAATTTGCTGGGCTGATGCTTCGTGAATGGGCTGCAATTTGGGCCGTGCGAGAAGCAGCAAAGGCTGTCGACTGAAGAGCTGCAGGACTGGGCTGTTATGCTGCTGTTGGGCTGAGGACGAAGGAGTAGCTTCGTGGAATTCTTCGGTTTAGCTGGTCGTGAGAGTATACGATCACTTGACCGATTGATGCTGCCTTCAGTGAACTGATTTGAAGAAACGAAGGTGGAGCTGGCCACATGGGGAACTTCGGACGTTGAAGACGGAGAGGAAATTGGATTTGCTTCGTGGTAAGGCTTCGCTCGGTGGGGGGATTTCCTCGGTCAATCTTCAATGGTTTTCAGCTGGGCTTTGACAGGTAAAATGAACCGAAACGTGGCAAAGATGGGGAGTAGCTGTTGGCGTCGATGAAGCTGCTGGGTGCTCGACTGAAATTTCGGTGGTCGCAGGCAACGGAGAGACGCGGCATGGAGTCCACGAACAGCTGAAGTTGATCGGATGTGCTGGCGCGGCTCCTTTTGATGCTGGCTTTGTGCGGAGGAACGTTGACTAGCTTGCGAGTTGCTTCGTTCGGCGTCGCTTCGCTGGTTCAACGTGGCAGCAGCTGGCAACAAGTTGGTCAACAATCGGTGAGGAGGGCTCCTTTGGTTGACCAAAGTAGATGGAGCAATTGGCAGGTGGCAGCGTGGAGGTTGTTCTTCGGTGGATTTGCAGGCGGTCAAAGGCAGCTGCACTCGGTGATTTTCTCCTTTAGTTGGCGTTCGCACGAGGTAGGGGAAAGCAAAAGAGGTATGGCCGGTTGAGGTTGAGAGAAATAAAAGAGATGGATAGGAGTGAGGTGGGGCCTTGACTTGATATTTTGTAAAAATATCCTTCAAGAATCACTCTTGGCCAAGTAAAAACACTTGGCCTTCAATAGGCCATCAAAATGACCCTCGTAACCTCTCAAGTAGTCTAATATTGCTAGGGTAAAGGGGGGTTACGAAATTGAGAGAGATGGCTTCAATTAGTTCAAAGTTCCTCTTGATTTCATCTCAATTGATTCTCACAAATTCAATTGATCACTCATTGATCGTCTCTGCATTTTTCCTTAAGAATCCACCATGCATCTCAATTTTGTAATCAAAACCATCTTCAGCATTTTCTGTACCAAACACGACCTGGCGATGACTTTTTCCCAAAAAGTGTCGGTTGTCAGAAAAATCTTTTGAGACTGAGTCGACACTCCTAGAATTTATTGTGACATGGCCGAAACTTCAATTTCTGAAATCGGACTCGAATTGGCGGTTAATTTCCATTCGGCACATTTTTAGCGTGACCTAGGCTACCGGGTAACTTTAAGATATTTTTAAGTGCAATTGACCCGTGGTCGATTTTCTTCGAGCCACTATGAACCCACTCGACTCATTGGTGACTCTCAATTGTCGTGAAAATCTCGAGGATTCAAATACAGACACAGGGTACCAAAACAATAAGAAAATCAGTCTAGAGCCAGTCGACGAGAATTTTCTAATTTAGTGGTGTCACCCACGATTAGCCACACATCTCAGTCGATCCAGTCTATCTCTGATTTCAAATCGATTTTTAACTGTGCCGTAATGGCCTCTAAAGATGGACACGGTCAAGAAGCCGATTCTTGGTAGAATTCACAAGTCTATTTGCCTTAAAATTCCTAATAATTTCCCCAGATAGTCTAGCTATCTCAAGAATGATCAATTCTGAGAATAGCCCTATAGACACGTCAATGAAATGCCCGAGTCATTCAGAAGAAAACAAAATTGAAAATTTCGGATGTCACAATCTAAACCGACACATACAAATATAAAGGTATGGTCGGTTAGCCATGAACACTTCAATGAAAAAAGCATGCCTTGTCATTTCATGTGTGGCATCCTAAAATTTCATGACAACCCCTGGATATACCATGAACCATGAATAGGTGATGGAAGCGCCATCGGACTATATTATAGTCATTAGACCGACGGATTTCAATAAATCAAGGCCGAGCATTTAATGGACAATTATTTTGTTGGAAACGCATCCTATGTCCATGTGAGATTAAGGATTGTATTAAAGGATAAATTGATAAGGAAATTTTGTTTTTGGCCATGAACTTTATAAGTTGGATTTTTATTGATCTATGTTACAAGGTTTTATGGCCATATGAATTTGTAATTTGATATTTATATAAGTGGGGAATAGGTGGATTATTAAAAGTAAACATGGGCTTATTTAAGAATATTTTTGGGCCATTTAAGTTTGGACTTTAGGCCCAAGAGTGTTGGGCCTAAAGTGGGCCAAGAGGCCCGGCCCATGAAGCCCATAGAGCTGTCGACCGAAGGAGGGAGAGCCGGGTGGAGAAGCTCATGCCACCCTCTCCATTTGTCCCATGGGAGAAGCCAAAAATCCTTCCTTCGAAGACAAGTGTCCCTCCATGCAATATTGAAGCATGCAAAACCTTTTTGTATCAACCAAAAGGAAAAGGGGAAGGGGCGGATGGAGCTAGGTGCTGAGAGAGAGTGAGAGAGAGAGAGTGACGCTGAGAGAGGAAGAAGAAGGCTTGCCCTGCCGTGCGTCCGCCTAGCCGCCGCCGTCGAGCCTACCTTGCCCCGCCGTTGTCTTGCTGTGTTTTCTTTAGATTTGAGGCAAGTAGAGTCCTTTGATCTACACTTTGTTTGCTGTGATTGTATGTGTTGTATGGTGTAATTCGGAGGTGGTGGAGGTGAGGATTTTCGAAGTTATGGGAATAAATACCTTAGTTAGTAGTCTATTTTCTGGAAAAACAGTCCGACCTTTGGTGATTTCGTGAGCTGCATGTAACTTTCTAGTTGGAATTTTACTTTAACCACTTGATGAAAGTTGTAGAGGATATCTTGAGGAGTAACATATCAAAATTTGAGGGGAAACGGACAAGTATCTGATGGTGAAATCATTTTTCTTCAGAGATGCTAGAATCTGGAAAACTGTCATGTTGATCCCTTGCAATTCTTTGAATTTTGTAAAATTATCCAGTCCGAATTTGATCTCATGTCCTTGATAAGAATTGTAGATGACATATTGATGAACAACATATAGAAATTTGAGAATAAATGGACAAGTATTGATTAGGGAAATGATTTTTCTTCGAAAGGGATTTAAATCTGGAGATTGAGCCGAGGGTTAGGGTGAGTTGTAATAATCATATCTTTTAATCCAGAATAAATTGCACTTTTATTTCTTCATGGGAATTTTGCCTCTAGGTCTTAGCTCTAACTTATTAAAATCTAAGAATTTTCGGAGTTCGTTTGAGTATTTAATCGAAATTATTTCCGAAACTGTGCAAAATGTGGTGCTGGAATTTCTTTTGCTGTGATGTATGGACCTATGTGATTGATGTGAAGCTTTCTTGGCATGGTGTTCTGCATCAAATCTCTTTCTCTAGGTGTTGTTTACATCATGGTAAATTTTCAGAATTTATTAATATCAATTACTAATTTTTCCACAATTTTAATTAAAGGAATACATTCTGTTTTTATTTAAAAATTCTCTTATGTTTAAGAACAAACACATTACTCTATGGGATGTGGTATTTTGAGTTGCTATCTATGTATCATGCGTGGTGACAATAATGCATTCTGTGGCATCCCAAAAATTCAAGACAGGCTCTAAGATGTATTAAAGCCATGATTAGGTAATCAAATTACCTATGGTTTATGCTTTAGCTATTAATTTTCCCTTAAGACTAAGTGTTATACGCTTGTGTTCTTGAGTTTTTTAATTAGTACTATAGGTTAAATTAGTAAGAAGAATTTATTCTTGGCTTTGCACCTCATAGAATTAATCCCTATAGATTAAATGTTACAAGATTTTGGCCATATGAAATTTTTAAAAAAACTTGAAATCTATAAAGGAAAGAATTAAAAGTGAATTATTAAAGGTAAAGTTGGGTTCAATTAGGCTTGGGCCTTAGGCCCAATAGCTTGGACTTTTGGTGGGCCAAATGGCTGGCCCATTGAGGCCCAAGGAGGGCTGTCGCCGGTCCACTTGCTGGCCCAAAGCCCAGCCGAGAATGAAGCCCATTTGTGCATGAAGAAGACCATGTGTCCCTCCAAAATTGCCAAGTGTAGATCATGCATTTAGCAATCATTGCTAATGATGGAAGGGAAGACCATTAGGGGGGAAAGCAACCGGTTAAGGAGATTCAGAGAGAGAGGGCTTCGTCCAAGCCAAGAGAGAGAGAGAGAGAGAGAATTGCGAGAGAGAGAGGGAAACCGAGAGAGGAAGAAGAAGGAGCCTCTCGCCGTTCGTCCGCCCGTCGCCGTCCGTGTGCCGTCCGTGTGCCGCCGTTTGCGTGATCTTAGAGGCAAGTTGGGATCTATATTCTGCTCTTGCATGTAGTATCTTGCATGTGAGTTTGAATGGTGGTGAATCTCGGACGTTTTGAGTATGAAAAACCGAAGCTTGAGTGTGTTGTTTTTGGAATAGCATTCTGTTTTCGAGTATACCGCCTGACCCCGAACGTTGTAGAGGCTTGCATGTGTGGTTTGAGTCGGATTCTTGCTTCGACTTCTTCACGAAAGTTGTAGACAACATCTCAAACTACAACATACTAAAATTTGAGATAAAATGGTTGAGTTTTGAGGGGTAAAACCCTCCCTCTACGAAAAACGCTAGATCTGAAATTGTTTTGTGGTCTCTTGATGGTTTTTGTGTGTTGTATGTCACTTTTTACTGAGAATATCACTTCGACTCCTGCATGAAACTTGTAGAGAACATCCTAAAGACTAACATACTCAAATTTGAGGTAAACTGAGCAAGTTTAGCCTAGTGAATCGACTTTCTCTTGAAAACAATAAATCTGGAAATACGGTACTGGACACCCGAGACTTCTTGGACCCATATGGTGACTATTCTTTGGAAATTTCACTTAGATCCCTTATTGAAAGTTGTAGGGGATCTCTTGAGACAAAACATATCAAAATTTCAGAGAAAACGAAGAAGGATAAGTAGGTAAAAACTCGATATTTCGGAGAAAGGTGTACTGGACGTTTCGGTGCTAGAGTCAGGAACTTCGTACGACTGTAGAAAATTATCGAGAACGAATCGGGCCTAGATGTCTGCATGAAAAATCTACTTTAGGACCTTGGATATAACCTGGTAAAATTCCAGAATTGTTGAAGATCATTTGGGTATTTTAATCGAATTGTTCCAAAAACTGCGCAATTTGACCTTGTCCGAATTTTGCATGTTGTAATGTGTGAGCTATATCTTTTTGTGTGAATCTCTTTTGGGCATGTGTTCTTCATGAAATTGTTACCTTTAAGTCTTATCTAGCACATTCTCTGATTTAGTGATTTTTGAAGGCCATTTGCATATTAAATCGACCGTGATATGGAAACTGTGCAAGGTGTGTGTTTCGGACTTGGCATTATTGACATGCATGACCTATATCATTCTGTAAAAATTTCTTTTGGAGGAATTTCCTTCAAGTGATATCTTTATCTATGTCTTAACTACAACATAGTTAAATTTCATGATTTTTGAAGGTCGTTTGCCTATTTAATCGACTGTGATTAGAAAACTGTGCAATCTGTGTATTTCGGACTTGATGATGTGGGAATGCATGGCCAATACTATTCTGTGAAAATTTCTTTTGGAGAAATTTCCTTCACGTGATATCTTTATCTATGTCTTAAATACAACATAGTTAAATTTCATGATTTTTGAAGGTCATTTGCATATTTAATCGATTGTATTTTGAAAACTGTGCAATCTGTATATTTTCGGAATTTATGCATGGCCTATACTATGCTGTGATGTGTGATCTGTATGAATTACTGTGTGAATCATGATACTTTGGATTATTATTCATACAATGGTGTGATGGATTTCATGCATTTCATATGACATTAAAGAAAATGATGAATTTTCCATGATCTCAAAGAAAGATTTCATTTAAACCATTTCATCAAAGGACAATTTTCCCAATGCATATTGCATGATTTCAAAAGAGTAATTTAAATCAATTGCATTGAAAATTTCAAGTGTGAAATTGGAAAAGAGATGTATGAGAATATGAATGACCGTCGGAGGTGTGAGCCGACGATGCCCCGGGAGTGTCGGGATGCCCGGAGGTGTGAGCCGGATGCTCGGAGGTGTGTGTCGGATGTCCTTGGGAGTTTCGAGATGCCCGGAGGTGTGTGCCGAAGGTTCCTCGCGATGCCAGGTTGGGTGCGAGCGATAGAAATGTGGGATGCAATTACTGGTCCCAGGAAAGAGAAATGTGGCAATTCAATTTGAAAAGCATGAGTTGAAATCAAATCATGCAAAAAGTGGTCACATGTATGGATGATTGTATAATGATAACATGTGATTTGATGATGAGTGCATGGATGTATGTGCACCTATGGCATGATGATAACATGTGATTTGATGATGAGTGCATGGATGTATGTGCACCTATGGCATGATGATAACATGTGATATGATGATGACGAGTGCATGGATGTACGTGTACCTATGGCATGATGATAATGTGAGATATGATGTATGTGCATGATATCAAGGTAAATTATGCATGGATACTTAAATGACATGTGTTATGCTATGATTGTATTGTATGATGCATTGAGTGGTTATTGGTCCTTTACCTGCTGAGTGGTTGTACTCACCCCCTTCGCGGACCAACATTTCAGATTAGAGAGAGATGCCTCTCCCTCCAGTTTCACGTGGCACTTTCTATGGCATTCCCTCGGATGTGGAGGTGGAATGCATGGAGCATATCTGCGTCACCATCCCTGGGTTGGTGTTTCTGAGAGTTCGGGTGCTGGTTATGTACGATGTGGGCCTGGCGAGGGGCCCCGTCATCCAGGAATTCCTGTCCGTCCATGTCCGGCGTGACCGGGTAATGCTGGGGATGCTGCCACCGCCACCGCCCGATGCACCTGGCTGGGTGTGATGGCCCGTGAGAAGGAGAGAGAGAGATGACACTTTTTGGAGAGGGAGCCGACACTTGTAGATGGAAGGTCTTTCACGTTTCGATATAGGGGGTCGATGATCTCTTTTGAGATATAGCCGAGCATAGTGAAAAGTCTTGGTTTCCTTTTTGGTTATACCGACCCAAGATGTCCATCCTGAAAATGTAAATAAAAGTGGTCCGGCCTTATGTTTTCCTTCAATGTGTAGTTGGTGTGCATTGTATCGTCGCTAAGAGAAGTGGAGGGATGGTAAGACTCGCCTCTAATTTTCGCTATGAGCTACGCTAATCTCCTTTAAAAAAAAAATGCCTATAAGCCTCAGTCCTTCTTTATAACTCCCCTTTTTTTTTTTTTATTAAAGACAAGTAACTAGTAATTGCAATGGATAGAGCGTTTGGTATCTGTGGCGACCCTACCGGGTTTGGGGGTGCCACAGCGGTTGGTATCAGAGCAAAAGGTTTATTTATGGAGTGATAAGGAGCCTCATTTGGAAAGTGAGGAAAGTAATAACAATGCACACCATAGGATACTAACTGAGAGTGGTTGGCTAACTTTGAACAACGGGTGATGTGTATTCGCCCGTAGATCCCCGGTTTATGTTTTGAGGTTACTTTTCGGTGCTAGTAACATGGTTATGTTACTTACTTTTTAATGTTATTGTTTTGATGGAGACTCTGAGTCCCAGATATTTCCTGAGGCAAATGCTTGGAAACTGCAGGAAAATCATGGTACGATATAGGAAGTCATCGTCCACCGATGGCTGAAGCCTCTACATCAAGGGCTGAACCTCGAATGGAAGATATCCTGCAGGCATTGGCCAATATTGGAAATCTGATGGAAAGACAAGCGCAGCAACAACCCGGAGCAAAACGCCGTACTCAGGGACTGGTGGAACAATTTTTGAAGTTGAAACCACCCAAATTCAGTGGAATGGGAAATCCTGAGGAGGCGGAGCATTGGATTGATGGGATGGAGCGAATTTTCCGGTTGTTGGACTGCAATGATGCTGAGAAAATAACTTTAGCAGAGTACCAGCTAGAGAGAAATGCGAAGTTTTGGTGGAGAGCTTCAAGGGATACAATCTTTCCACCAGGTACTGATGTTAATTGGGAAGAGTTTGTCAGGGCTTTCAATAGAAAGCATTTTTCTGACTGTGCTAGGGATAAGAAAATCGCAGAATTTGTTCAGTTAGAACAAAAAGATCTGACAGTGGATCAGTATGAGGCAAGATTCTCTGAGCTCTTTAGATATGCTCCTAGGTTGATCGAAGATCAGGAAGAAAAAGCTAAGAGGTTTTTGAAGGGACTGAGAACTAGTATAAGGAAACAACTGGTGCCTTTGAACATAAGAGATTATAATGAGATCTATGAAAGGGCACAGTTGGTGGAGCAGGAGTTAGTAAGGGAGCAGTCAGAGAATAAGAGACAATAGTCTTTTGGTGATAACAGGCGGGGAAAGAGACCCTATACAGGTCAGGGTCAGACCTGGGAGTCTAAGAAGAAGGGCAATTTCGAGAGTTTTGGGAAGGCTAGGAATGGTCCGAATTTAGGAAAAACACCTTATCGGAATGAAGAGTGTCGAAGGTGTGATGGACGACATGGCCCCGAACCTTGTAATGGACGGTTGAAATGTTATGGCTGCGGAAAGATAGGACATCTTAAGAAGGACTGTCCATAGGAGAGGTCCCGCACAAGTATCAACTCACTGCGACAAGTACCTTCGCGTGCTACTGGGCCATATTCTCAGAGGAACCCGCAGAGGCCACCAGCTCAAGGAAAAGTGTATGCGGTCACCCAAGAGGAAGCAAAAGCTTCCAAAAACATCATTTCAGGTACAATTTTTATAAATGGCAAGAAGGCTTATGCTTTGTTTGATACGGGTGCCACGCATTCATTTGTGTCTGACAGATATAGACTGTTGAGTAAAATTGAAACGACTTTTCTTGAGACCCCTCTTTGTGTTTCTATGCCTTTAAAGGATGCGGTGTTGTCTACACTGGTGTGTGAAAAATGTAAGATAACCGTAGGAGAAAGAGATATGGAAATAGATTTAGTCGTGATGGCCATGTATGATTTTGATGTTATCATAGGAATGGATTGGCTTCATAAGTATCGGGCCAAAATGGATTGTTATAGAAAGGTGATCCAATTTATTCTACCTGATTGGTCGGATTGTAAATTTCTGGGAGGCCAGACCGACCTATCTATAGCATTTATTTCAGCAGTAGAGGCTAATGCATTACTTGACGAAGGATGTCAGGGGTACCTAGCAATGATTAAAGATTGTACCAAGGAAGAGCATAAACTTGATGAAATTCGGGTAGTAAGTGAATTTCAAGACGTATTTCCTGAAGAGTTGCCTGGATTACCCCCGGAAAGAGAGATTGAGTTTGAAATTGAGCTGATGCCTGGAACAGGACCAATATCGAAAGCCCTATACAGGATGGCCCTAATGGAACTAAAGGAGTTGAAAGTGCAACTACAGGAGTTGCTTGACAAAGGATTCATTAGGCCAAGTGCTTCACCTTGGGGTGCACCGGTTCTGTTTGTGAAAAAGAAAGATAGGTCGATGCGCTTGTGCATTGACTATAGGCAACTGAATCAAGTGACTGTTAAAAATAAGTATCCCTTGCCTAGAATTGACGACCTATTTGACCAACTCCAGGGAAGTTCGGTTTTCTCTAAGATTGATTTAAGGTCGGGATACCATCAGCTAAGAATTAAGAAAGAAGACATTCCTAAGACTGCATTTAGGACTCGTTATGGACATTACGAGTTCCTTGTCATGCCATTTCGATTGACAAATGCACCAGCTGCATTTATGGATCTAATGAATAGGGTATTTAAGCCCTATTTAGATCAGTTTGTGATTGTTTTTATCGACGATATCCTAGTTTATTCGAAAGGGCCAAAGGAACATGAGCAACACTTAAGGTTAGTTCTGCAAACTCTGAGGGATCACAAGTTATATGCCAAATTCAACAAGTGTGAATTTTGGTTGGACCAGATAATATTTTTAGGACACGTGGTGTCAGGAGGAGGAATTGCAGTAGATCCGGTGAAAGTTGAGATGGTAATAAATTGGCCGAGACCAACCACACCCACTGAAATACGGAGTTTCTTAGGACTGGCCGGTTATTACCGGAGGTTTATTGAAGGATTTTCACGATTGGCGGGCCCTTTAACCAAATTAACTCGGAAGAATGCGAAATTTGAATGGAGTGGGGAATGTGAAAGGAGCTTTCAAGAACTTAAAAGAAAGTTAACCACGGCCCCAATCTTGACTATACCATCGGGACCTGATGGCTTTACAGTATATAGTGATGCATCTCACAAAGGATTGGGATGTGTTTTGATGCAACATGGCAAAGTCATAGCCTATGCATCTAGGCAACTGAAACCCCATGAACTAAACTACCCCACGCATGACCTAGAATTGGCAGCTATAGTGTTCGCCTTGAAGATTTGGAGACATTATTTGTATGGGGAAAAGTTTGAGATTTATACGGATCATAAGAGCCTGAAATATCTGTTCTCACAAAAAGAGTTGAACATGAGACAAAGGAGGTGGATGGAATTGTTAAAAGATTATGATCGTGTGATACGATACCATCCAGGGAAGGCAAACAAGGTAGCAGATGCTCTTAGCAGTAAGTCAGCCATGGAGATGGCTAGTTTAAGAATGGCATAATGGAGTTTATTAAAGTCCGTAGCGGACTCGGAATTTAAATTAAAAGTGGATGGTCTTACTGGTATGCTTAGAGCTCTAAGGATCGAACTGGAAATCATTCAGAAAGTTAAGACCCTGCAGAAGTTTGATCCGGAGATTATGAAAGTAAAAGAGGCGGTGTCTTTAGGGAAGAGACCAGAATTTCAAATTTCCGAAGATGGAGTGGTAAGATGTCAAGGACGACTCTGTGTACCCGACAACGAAGAAGTAAAGAAGGAGATTTTGTCAGAAGCACATAAGAGTAGATACAGTATTCATCCAGGTAGTACAAAAATGTACAGAAATTTGCGTCAGCAATTTTGGTGGAGTGGTATGAAAACAGATACGGCTAAGTATGTTTCTCAATGTTTAACATGCTAACAAGTGAAGACGGAACATCGCAAACTGGCAGGACTTTTGAGACCGTTAGACATACCAGAGTGGAAGTGGGAACATGTAACGATGGATTTTGTGCAAGGATTGCCAAGGACATCAAGTGGTCACGATTCAATTTGGGTAATAGTGGACTGTTTAACTAAGTCTGCCCATTTCTTAGCAGTTCGTATGAACTATTCAATGATTAGGCTTGTTGAGATTTATGTAAGCCAGATAATACGCTTACATGGTATACCTGTAACAATCACCTCGGATCGAGACTCTAGGTTTACCTCAAACTTTTGGCGGAGTCTGCAAAATGCTTTAGGGACAAAGCTTCAATTCAGTACTGCTTATCACCCACAAACAGATGGACAGACGGAGAGAGTGATACAAACTCTGGAGGATATGCTGAGAGCCTGTATCATTGACTTTGGAGGAAGATGGGATGAACACTTGCATTTGATAGAGTTTACCTATAACAATAGTTTTCAGAAAAGTATAGGCATGACCCCATATGAAGCGTTATATGGGAGAAGATGCAGAACCCCTATCTGTTGGGACGAGGTAGGTGAAAGAAGATTGACAGGACCTGAATTGATACAAGATACCACTGAGGCCGTTGAAATTATCAGGAAAAGACTTAAGACAGCCCAGAGCAGACAAAAGGGCTATGCGGACAAGCGTAGAAGACCCTTAGAGTTTAGTGTGGGGGATCACGTATTCCTTAAAGTATCCCCATTTAAGGGAGTATCTTGTTTCGGAATGAAAGGAAAGTTGGGTCCCAAATTCGTTGGACCTTTTGAAATACTTGAAAGGATAGGAGATACAGCTTATCGTTTGGCGCTGCCTCCTAACCTAGGAAATTTACACGATGTGTTTCATGTGTCAATGCTGAGAAAGTATCAGCCGGATCCTGGTCACATACTCGATCATGAAGCCATCAAAGTGGATGAGAAAGTGAGGTATGTCGAAGAGCCTGTACAATTATTGGATAGAAAGGAGCAAATTCTCAGGACCAAGAGAATCCCATTGGTTAAGGTATTATGGCGACATCATGATATGGAGGAAGCCACATGGGAGAGTGAAGATCAAATGAAGGAAAAGTACCCCAACTTGTTTCAAAAGGACATGAGTAACGTTTAATTTCGAGGACGAAATTCTCTAAGGAGGAGAGAATTGTGGCATCCCAAAAATTCAAGACAGGCTCTAAGATGTATTAAAGCCATGATTAGGTAATGAAATTACCTATGGTTTATGCTTTAGCTATTAATTTTCCCTTAAGACTAAGTGTTATACACTTGTGTTCTTGAGTTTTTAAATTAGTACTATAGGTTAAATTAGTAAGAAGAATTTATTCTTGGCTTTGCACCTCATAGAATTAATCCCTATAGATTAAATGTTACAAGATTTTGGCCATATGAAATTTTAAAAAAAAAACTTGAAATCTATAAAGGAAAGAATTAAAAGTGAATTATTAAAGGTTAAGTTGGGGTTCAATTAGGCTTGGGCCTTAGGACCAATAGCTTGGACTTTTGGTGGGCCAAATGGCAGGCCCATTGAGGCCCAAGGAGGGCTGTCGCCGGTCCACTTGCTGGCCCAAAGCCCAGCCGAGAATGAAGCCCATTTGTGCATGAAGAAGACCATGTGTCCCTCCAAAATTGCCAAGTGTAGATCATGCATTTAGCAATCATTGTTAATGATGGAAGGGAAGACCATTAGGGGGGAAAGCAACCGGTAAAGGAGAGTAAGAGAGAGAGGGCTTCGTCCAAGCCAAGAGAGAGAGAGAGAGAATTGCAAGAGAGAGAGGGAAACCGAGAGAGGAAGAAGAAGGAGCCTCTCGCCGTTCGTCCGCCCGTCGCCGTCCGTGTGCCGTCCGTGTGCCGCCGTTTGCGTGATCTTAGAGGCAAGTTGGGATCTATATTCTGCTCTTGCATGTACTATCTTGCATGTGAGTTTGAATGGTGGTGAATCTCGGACGTTTTGAGTATGAAAAACCGAAGCTTGAGTGTGTTGTTTTTGGAATAGCATTCTGTTTTCGAGTATACCGCCTGACCCCGAACGTTGTAGAGGCTTGCATGTGTGGTTTGAGTCGGATTCTTGCTTCGACTTCTTCAGGAAAGTTGTAGAAAAAATCTCAAACTACAACATACTAAAATTTGAGATAAAATGGTTGAGTTTTGAGGGGTAAAACCCTCCCTCTACGAAAAACGCTAGATCTGAAATTGTTTTGTGGCCTCTTGATGGTTTTTGTGTATTGCATGTCACTTTTTACTGAGAATTTCACTTCTACTCCTTCATGAAACTTGTAGATAACATCCTAAAGACTAACATACTCAAATTTGAGGTGAAATGAGCAAGTTTAGCCTAGTGAATCGACTTTCTCTTGAAAACAGTAAATCTGGAAATACGGTACTGGACACCCGAGACTTCTTGGACCCATATGGTGATTATTATTTGGAAATTTCACTTAGATCCCTTATTGAAAGTTGTAGGGGATCTCTTGAGACAAAACATATCAAAATTTCAGAGAAAAAGAAGAAGGATAAGTAGGTAAAAACTCGATATTTCGGAGAAAGGTGTACTGGACGTTTCGGTGCTAGAGTCAGGAACTTCGTACGACTGTAGAAAATGATCGAGAACGAATCGGGCCTAGATGTCTGCATGAAAAATCTACTTTAGGACCTAGGCTATAACCTGGTAAAATTCCAGAATTTTTGAAGATCATTTGGGTATTTTAATCGAATTGTTCCAAAAACTGCGCAATTTGACCTTGTCCGAATTTTGCATGTTGTAATGTGTGAGCTATATCTTTTTGTGTGAATCTCTTTTGGGCATGTGTTCTTCATGAAATTGTTACCTTTAAGTCTTATCTAGCACATGCTCTGATTTAGTGATTTTTGAAGGCCATTTGCATATTAAATCGACCGTGATATGGAAACTGTGCAATGTGTGTGTTTCGGACTTGGCATTATTGACATGCATGACCTATATCATTCTGTACAAATTTTTTTTGGAGGAATTTCCTTCATGTGATATGTTTATCTATGTCTTAACTATAACATAGTTAAATTTCATGATTTTTGAAGGTCATTTGCCTATTTAATCGACTGTGATTAGAAAACTGTGCAATCTGTGTATTTCGGACTTGATGATGTGGGAATGCATGGCCAATACTATTCTGTGCAAATTTATTTTGGAGAAATTTCCTTCACGTGATATCTTTATCTATGTCTTAAATACAACATAGTTAAATTTCATGATTTTTGAAGGTCATTTGCATATTTAATCGATTGTATTTTGAAAACTGTGCAATCTGTATATTTTCGGAATTTATGCATGGCCTATACTATGCTGTGATGTGTGATCTGTATGAATTACTGTGTGAATCATGATACTTTGGATTATTATTCATACAATGGTGTGATGGCTTTCATGCATTTCATATGACATTAAAGAAAATGATGAATTTTCCATGATCTCAAAGAAAGATTTCATTTAAACCATTTCATCAAAGGACAATTTTCCCAATGTATATTGCATGATTTCAAAAGAGTAATTTAAATCAATTGCATTGAAAGTTTCAAGTGTGAAATTGGAAAAGAGATGTATGAGAATATGAATGACCGTCGGAGGTGTGAGCTGACGATGCCCCGGGAGTGTCGGGAAGCCTGGAGGTGTGAGCCGGATGCCCAGAGGTGTGTGCCGGATGTCCTCGGGAGTTTCGAGATGCTCGGAGGTGTGTGCCAGAGGTTCCTCGCGATGCCAGGTTGCATGCGAGCGATAGAAATGTGGGATGCAATTACTGGTCCCGGGAAAGATAAATGTGGCAATTCAATTTGAAAAGCATGAGTTGAAATCAAATCATGCAAAAAGTGGTCACATGTATGCATGATTGTATAATGATAACATGTGATTTGATGATGAGTGCATGGATGTATGTGCACCTATGGCATGATGATAACATGTGATTTGATGATGAGTGCATGGATGTATGTGCACCTATGGCATGATGATAACATGTGATTTGATGATGAGTGCATGGATGTATGTGCAGCTATGGCATGATGATAACATGTGATTTGATGATGAGTGCATGGATGTATGTGCACCTATGGCATGATGATAACATGTGATATGATGATGACGAGTGCATGGATGTACGTGTACCTATGGCATGATGATAATGTGAGATATGATGATAGGTGCATGATATCAAGGTAAATTATGCATGGATACTTAATTGACATGTGTTACGCTATGATTGTATTGTATGATGCATTGAGTGGTTATTGGTCCTTTACCTGCTGAGTGGTTGTACTCACCCCCTTCGGGGACCAACATTTCAGATTAGAGAGATGCTTCTCCCTCCAGTTTCACGTGGCACTTTCTATGGCATTCCCTCGGATGTGGAGGTGGAATGCATGGAGCATATATGCGTCACCATCCCTGGGTTGGTGTTTCTGAGAGTTCGGGTGCTGGTTATGTACGATGTGGGCCTGGCTGGGGGCCTCGTCATCTAGGAATTCATGACCGTCCACGTCCGGCGTGACGGGGTAATGCTGGGGATGCTGCCACCGCCACCGCCCGATGCACCTGGCTGGTTGTGATGGCCCGTGAGAAGGAGAGAGAGAGATGACACTTTTTGGAGAGGGAGCCGACACTTGTAGATGGAAGGTCTTTCACGTTTCGATATAGGGGGTCGATGATCTCTTTTGAGATATAGCCGAACATAGTGAAAAGTCTTGGTTTCCTTTTTGGTTATACCGACCCAAGATGTCCATCCTGAAAATGTAAATAAAAGTGGTCCGGCCTTATGTTTTCCTTCAATGTGTAGTTGGTGTGCATTGTATCGTCGCTAAGAGAAGTGGAGGGATGGTAAGACTCGCCTCTAATTTTCGCTATGAGCTGCGCTAATCTCCTTTAAAAAAAAAATGCCTATAAGCCTCGGTCCTTCTTTACAACTCCCCTTTTTTTTTTTTTATTAAAGGCAAGTAACCAGTAATTGCAATGGATAGAGCGTTTGGTATCTGTGGCAACCCTACCGAGTTTGGGGGTGCCACACATTCCACATGACATGTAAAATTAAATGAGATTTTGGCACTATTGCATCAAATGGCATTTTTGCAAAGTGAGATATATCCATGTAAAATGATAATCATGATACCGTCGGACGGCTAAGTCAACGAAATCTGGACGTGTGTGCCGGATGTCCTCGGGAGTTTCGAGATGCCCGAAGGTGTGTGCCGGATGTCCTTGGGAGATTCGAGATGCCCGGAGGTGTGTGCCGGAGGTTCCGCGATGCCAGGTTGGGTGTGAGCGATATGAGGGATGCAAACAATGGTCCCTGGAAGAATAATGAGATCCCTTTTGAAATAAATCAATATGGAAATTGAATCATGTGCATGTGTGTACATGGCCTGGTGTATATATTGTCTTTGAATTTGAATCGGTATTGCATGATTTTTGGAAGTGTGATCACCAAGGCATTGAATGGATCTCATGGAGATGTATGCATGACTGCATGGAGATATATGCATGATTGCATGGTGATGTATGCCTGAGTGCATGAATGACATGTGCTTTGCTTGTGATACCTTGGTTGTATGGCTGGCTACATTTTGTAGTTTGATGGACCTTTACTGCTGAGTGATTATACTCACCCCTTTGGGGACTAACATTTCAGATTGAGAGAGATGCCTCTGCTACCTGTTTCGCGAGGCACCTTCTACGGCGTCCCGGTAGACGTCGAGTGCTCATGCTCGGAGCACATGTGTGTTAGTCTCCACGGTCTAGTATTTGTCCGCGTGCGAGTGCTCATCATGTACAATGTGGGCCTACCTGGAGGCCCTGTGGTGCAGGAGTTCCTATCCGTGCACGTTCGCCGTGACGGGATCATGATGGGCATCCTGCCGCCGCCACTAACCGATGGACCGGGCTGGTTGTGATCGATCGAGCGGGATGGGTAGCTAAGGAAGCTTTTTGGATGCCGACACTATCTGATGGACTAGAGCTTATGACTATTGTAGAGTTGGACACTTTTGGTTATAGCCGAGTTTTAGAAAGCCTTGGCCTTTTGATGTACCAACTCATGTGGTCCGTCAAGTGATGTAAATAAAAGTGTTCGGCTTATCTTATGAAAATGTGTAGTTGGTGTGCATTGCATTATATTGTTGGAGTATGGGATGGGAAAATTTGATTATGCTTCCGCCATATGAATTGCGCTGGGACCGATATCAATTTTTGCAAACCCCTAGGTCTTTTGGACCCTCTATAATTCGATAGTATCAGAGTGGCATGTTGTTAGGACAGTTGAAGTGTTAGAGTATTGTGGCGACCCTAACGGATTGGGGGCCGTGTCGAGGGGGTGCCACAGCGATTTTGGTATCAGAGCGAAATGTTTATATGTGGAGTGATAAGGAGCCTCATTTGGAAATTGATGAAGATATTGACAATGCACACCTTAGGATGCTGACTAAGAATGGTTGACTAACTTTGAACAACGGGTGATGGGTATTCACTCGTAGATCCCTAGTTCTTTTTGTGAGTTGCTTTTAGGTGCCAGTAAGATGTTTATGTTACTTATTTTTAAAGTTGCAGTTGATTTAAATGGAGACATTGAGTCACAGATTATTCCTGAGGCAAATGCTTGGAAACTGCAGGAAAATCATGGTACGAACTAGAGGTCATCATCCATCGAGGGCTGAAGCCTCTACAGCAAGGGCTGAACCCCGAATGGAAGACATCCTACAGGCATTGGCCAGTATAGGAAATCTGATGGAAAGACAAGCGCAGCAGCAACCCGGAGCGGAACGTCGTGCTCAAGGACTGGTGGAGCAATTCTTGAAGTTGAAACCACCTAAGTTTAGTGGAATGGGAAGTCCTGAGGAGGCGGAGCATTGGATTGATGGGATGGAACAAATTTTTCGGGTGTTGAACTGCAATGATGCTGAGAAGATAACTTTGGCAGAGTACCAGCTGGAGGGAAATGCAAAGTTTTGGCAGAGAGCTTCGAGGGACACGATCTTTCCACCGAGTACTGACATAAATTGGGATAAGTTTGTTAGAGTTTTCAATAGAAAGCATTTCTCTGATTGTGCTAGGGATAAGAAAATCACAGAATTTGTTCAGTTAGAACAAAGGGAGCTAACGGTGGATCAGTATGAGGCAAAATTTTCTGAACTGTCTAGATTTGCTCCCAGGCTGATAGAAGATCGAGAAGAAAAAGCTAAGAGATTCCTAAAAGGATTGAGAACTGATATCAGGAAACAACTGGTGCATTTGAATATAAGAGAGTATAATGAGATTTACGAAAGGGCACAGTTGGTGGAGTAGGAATTGGTAAGAGAGCAATCAGAGTATAAGAGGCAGTCGACTTTTGGTGATATCAGACGGGGTAAGAGACCCTATACAGGTCAAGGTCAGACCTGGGAATCTAAGAAGAAGAGCAATTTCGGGAATTTGAGAAAAGCTAGGGATGGCATGAATCTAGGAAAAGCACCTTATCGAAATGAAGATTGTCGAAGGTGTGATGGGTGACATGGCCCAGGACCTTGTAATGGACGGTTGAAGTGCTATGTTTGTGGACAGGTAGGACACCTTAAGAAGGATTGTCCACAAGAGAGGTTGCAGCCAAGTATCAACCCAATGTGACGAGTACAACAACGTACTGCTGGACCATATCCACAAAGGAATCCACAGAGACCACCAGCACAAGGAAGAGTGTATGCATCACCCAAGAGGAAGCGAAAGCTTCCAAAAACGTTATCTCAGGTACAATTTCCATAAATGGCAAAAAGGCATATGCTTTGTTTGATACGGGTGCTATGCATTCTTTTGTGTCCGAAAGATATAGACAGTTGAGTAAAATAGAAACTACGTCTCTTGAGACGCCTCTTTGTGTTTCTACGCCTTTAAAGAATATGGTGTTGTCTACGCTGGTGTGTGGAAAATGTAAGACAACAATAAGAGGAAGGGATATGGAAATAGACCTAGTCGTAATGGCTATGTATGACTTTGATGTTATCATAGGAATGGACTGGCTCCATAAGTATCGGGCCAAAATGGATTGTTATAGGAAAATGATCCAATTTGTTTTACCTGATCAGTCTAGTTGTGAATTTTTTGGAGGCTAGACCAACCTATCTATAGCACTTATTTCAGCGGTAAAGGCCCGTGCATTACTTGAGGAGGGATGTCAAGGGTACCTGGCAGTGGTTAAGGATTACACTAAGGAAGAGTTTAAACTCGATGAAATTCGAGTAGTCAGTGAATTTCAAGATGTATTTCCTGAGGAGTTGCCTGGATTACCACCGGAACGAGAAATTGAGTTTGAAATTAAACTAATGCCTGGAACAAGACCAATATCGAAAGTCCCGTATAGGATGGCCTTACTGAAGGAGTTGAAGGTGCAACTACAAGAGTTGCTTGATAAAGGATTCATTAGGCCAAGTGCTTCACCTTAGGGTGCACCCCTATTTGTGAAAAAGAAGGACGGGTCGATGCGTTTATGTATTGACTATAGGCAATTGAATCAAGTGACCATTAAAAATAAATATCCCTTGCCTAGAATTGATGATCTATTCGACCAACTACAAGGGAGTTCGGTCTTTTCTAAGATTGACTTGAGATCGGGATACCATCAGCTAAGGATTAAGAAAGAAGACGTTCCTAAGACTGCATTTAGGACTCTCTATGGACACTACGAGTTCCTAGTCATGCCTTTTGGATTGACAAATGCACCGGCTGCATTCATGGATCTAATGAATAGGATATTTAAGTCTTATTTGGATCAGTTTGTGATTGTCTTCATTGATGATATCCTGATATATTCTAGAGGGCCTGAAGAGCACGAGCAACGCTTGAGGATAGTTTTGCAAACTCTGAGAGATCATAAGTTGTATGCCAAATTCAATAAGTGTGAATTTTGGCTGGATCGGATAATATTTTTGGGACACGTGGTGTTAGGAGGAGGAATTGCAGTGGACCCGACGAAAGTTGAGATGGTAATAAATTGGCCGAGACCGACAACACCCACTGAAATACGGAGTTTCTTAGGACTGGCTGGTTATTATAGAAGATTTATTGAAGGATTTTCACGACTGGTAGGCCCCTTAACGAAATTGACTCAGAAGAATGTAAAGTTTGAATGGAGTGGAGAATGTGAAAAGAGCTTTCAGGAACTTAAAAGAAAATTGACCATGGCTCCAATCCTGACCATACCATCTGGGTCTGATGGATTTACAGTGTCTATTGATGCATCTCGCAAAGGACTGGGATGTGTTTTGATGCAACATGGCAAGGTCATAGCCTATGCATCCAAACAATTGAAACCTCATAAACTGAACTACCCAACGTATGATTTAGAATTGGCAACTATAGTGTTTGCTTTAAAAATATGGAGGCACTATATGTATGGAGAGAAGTTTGAGATCTATACAGATCATAAGAGCCTAAAATATTTGTTTTCATAAAAGGAATTGAACATGAGACAAAGGAGGTGGATGGAATTGTTGAAGGATTATTATTGTGAAATATGGTACCATCCAGGGAAGGCGAATAAGGTGACGGATGCCCTTAGTCGTAAGTCGGCTATGGAGATAGCCAGTCTAAGGATGGCAGAATGGAACCTGTTAAAGTTTGTAGCAGACTTAGAGTTTCAATTAAAAGTGGATTGCCTTACCGGTATGCTTACTGCATTAAGGATTGAACCTGAAATTATTCATAAAGTTAAGATTATGCAAGAGTTTGACCTAGAAATTGTGAAAGTGAGAAATGCTGTGTCTTTAGGAAAAAGACCAGAATTTCAAGTCTCTAAGGATGGAGTGGTAAGATGCCAAGGACGACTCTGTGTTCCCGACAATGAAGAAGTGAAGAGGGAAATTTTGTCGGAAGCATATAGGAATAATTATAGTATTCATCTGGGTAGTACAGAGATGTACAGAAATTTATGTCAGCAATTTTGGTGGAATGGCATGAAGGCAGATACAGCTAAACACGTTTCTTAATGTTTAACGTGCCAGCAAGTGAAGGCGAAACATCGCAAACCTGCAGGACTATTGAGATCGTTAGACATTCCAGAATGGAAATGGGAGCATGTAACACGATGGACTTTGTACAAGGACTGCCAAGGACATCAAATGGTCACGATTCGATTTGGGTGATAGTGGATCGTTTGACTAAATCTGCCTATTTCCTAGCGGTCCGCATAAACTATTCGATGAATAAACTTGCTGAGATATATGTAAGCCAGGTAATACGCTTACATGGTATTCCTATAACGATCACCTCTGATCGAGACTCTAGGTTTACTTCAAATTTTTGGCAAAGTCTCCAAAATGCCTTAGGGACAAAGCTTTAATTTAGTACTGCCTTTCATCCTCAAACAGATGGACAAACAAAAAGAGTGATCCAGACTCTGGAAGATATGCTGAGAGCCTGCATTATTGATTTTAGGGGAAATTGGGATGATAATTTGCACTTGATAGAGTTCGCCTATAACAATAGTTTTCAGAAAAGTATAGGCATGGCTCTGTATGAAGCATTATATGGAAGAAGGTGCATGACCCCTGTTTATTGGAATGAAATAGGTGAAAGAAAACTGACAGGACCTGAGTTAGTGCAAGTTACTACAGAAGCGGTCGAGATAATAAAGAAAAGACTTAAGACAGCCCAAAACCGAGAAAAAGACTACACGGATAGGCGTAGAAGGCCTTTGGAGTTTAGTGTGGGAGATCACGTATTTCTTAAAGTATCTCCAATGAAAGGAATATCTCGATTTGGAATGAAAGGGAAGTTAGGTCCCAAATTTGTTGGACCCTTTGAGGTACTTGAAAGAATAGGAGACGTAGCTTATCGTTTGGCGCTGCCTCCTAAATTGGGAAATTTACATGATTTGTTTCATGTGTCGATGCTGAGGAGATATCGGCCGGATCCTGGTCACATACTCGATCATGAAGCCATCAAAGTGGATGAGAAAGTGAGATACATTGAAGAGCTTGTGCAAGTGCTGGACCGAAAGGAGCAAGTTCTTAGGACCAGGAAAATCCCATTGGTTAAGATATTATGGCGGCATCATGATGTGGAGGAAGCCACATGGGAAAGTGAAGATAAGATGAAGGAAAAGTACCCTCACTTGTTTCAAGAGGCATAAGTGATGTCAAATTTCGAGGACGAAATTGTCTAAGGAGGGGAGAATTATGGCATCCTAAAATTTCATGACAACCCCTGGATATACCATGAACCATGAATAGGTGATGGAAGCACCATCGGACTATATTATAGTCATTAGACCGACGAATTTCAATAAATTAAGGCCGAGCATTTAATGGACAATTATTTTGTTGGAAACACATCCTATGTCCATGTGAGATTAAGGATTGTATTAAAGGATAAATTGATAAGGAAATTTTGTTTTTGGCCATGAACTTTATAAGTTGGATTTTTATTGATCTATGTTACAAAGTTTTATGGTCATATGAATTTGTAATTTGGTATTTATATGAGTGGGGATTAAGGTGGATTATTAAAAGTAAACATGGGCTTATTTAAGAATATTTTTGGGCCATTTAAGTTTGGACTTTAGGCCCAAGAGTGTTGGGCCTAAAGTGGACCAAGAGGCCGGCCCATGAAGCCATAGGGCTGTTGACCAAAGGAGGGAGAGCCGGGTGGAGAAGCTCACGCCACCCTCTCCATTTGTCCCATGGGAGAAGCCAAAAATCCTTCCCTTGAAGACAAGTGTCCCTCCATGCAATATTGAAGCATGCAAAATTTTTTGTATCAACCAAAAGGAAAAGGGGAAGGGGCGGATGGAGCTAGGTGCCGAGAGAGAGAGAGAGAGAGAGAGAGAGTGACGCCGAGAGAGGAAGAAGAAGGCCTGCCTTGCCGTGCGTCCGCCTAGCCGCCGCCGTCAAGCCTGCCTTGCCCCGCCGTTGTCTTGCTGTGTTTTCTTTGGATTTGAGGCAAGTAGAGTCCTTTGATCTACACTTTGTTTTCTGTGATTGTATGTGTTGTATGGTGTAATTCGGAGGTGGTGGAGGTGAGGATTTTCGAAGTTATGGGAATAAATGCCTTGTTAGTAGTCTGTTTTCTGGAAAAACAGTCTGAACTTTGGTGATTTTGTGAGCTGCATGCAACTTTCTAGTTGGAATCTTACTTCGACCTCTTGATGAAAGTTGTAGAGGACATCTTGAGGAGTAACATATAACAATTTGAGGGGAAACGGACAAGTATATGATGGTGAAATCATTTTTCTTCAGAGATGCTAGAATCTGGAAAACTGTCATGTTGATCCCTTGCGCTTCTGTGACTTTTGTAAAATTATCCAGTCCGAATTTGATCTCGTGTCCTTGATAAGAATTGTAGATGACATCTTGAGGAACAACATACAGAAATTTGAGAATACATGGACAAGTATTGATTAGGGAAATGATTTTTCTTCGAAAGGGATTTAAATCTGGAGAGTGAGCCGAAGGTTAGGGTTAGTTGTAATAATCATATCTTTTAATCCAGAATGAATTGGACTTTTATTTCTTCATGGGAATTTTGCCTCTAGGTCTTAAATATAACTTATTAAAATCTCAGAATTTTCGGAGTTCGTTTGATTATTTAATCGAAATTATTTCCGAAACTGTGCAAAATGTGGTGCTGGAATTTCTTTTGCTGTGATGTATGGACCTATGTGATTGATGTGAAGCTTTCCTGGCATGGTGTTCTTCATGAAATCTCTTTCTCTAGGTCTTGTTTACATCATGTTAAATTTTCAGAATTTATTAATATCAATTACTAATTGTTCCACAATTTTAATTAAAGGAATACATTCTGTTTTTATTTAAAAATTCTCTTACTTTTAAGAACAAACACATTACTCTATGGGATGTGGTATTTTGAGTTGCTATCTATGTAGCATGCATGGTGACAATTATGCATTCCACATGACATGTAAAATTAAATGAGATTTTGGCACTATTGCATCAAATGGCATTTTTGCAAAGTGAGATATATCCATGTGAAATGATAATGACGATACCGTCAGACGGCTAAGTCGACGATACCCGGAAGTGTGTGCTGGATGTCCTCGGGAGTTTCGAGATGCCTGGAGGTGTGTGCCAGATGTCCTCCGGAGATTCGAGATGCCCGGAGGTGTGTGTCGGAGGTTCCTCGCGATGCCAGGTTGGGTGCGAGCGATATGAGGGATGCAAACATTGGTCCCTGAAAGAATAATGAGATCCCTTTTGAAATAAATCAATATGGAAATTGAATCATGTGCATGTGTGTACATGGCCTGGTGTATATATTGTATTTGAATTTGAATCGGTATTGCATGATTTTTGGAAGTGTGATCATCAAGGCATTGAATGGATCTCATGGAGATGTATGCATGACTGCATGGAGATATATGCATGATTGCATGGTGATGTATGCCTGAGTGCATGAATGACATGTGCTTTGCTTGTGATACCTTGGTTGTATGGCTAGCTGCATTTTGTAGTTTGATGGATCTTTACTGCTGAGTGGTTGTACTCACCCCTTTGGGGACTAACATTTCAGATTGAGAGAGATGCCTCTGCTACCCGTTTCACGAGGCACCTTCTACGGCGTCCCGGTAGACGTCGAGTGCTCATACTCAGAGCACATGTGTGTTAGTGTCCACGGTTTGGTATTTGTCTGCGTGCGAGTGCTCGTCATGTACGATATGGGCCTACCTGGAGGCCCTGTGGTGCAGGAGTTCCTGTCCGTGCACGTTCGCCGTGACGGGATCATGATGGGCATGCTGCCGCTGCCGCCAGCCGATGGACCGGGCTGGGTGTGATTGACCGAGCAGGATGGGTAGCTGAGGAAGCGTTTTGGATGCCGACACTATCTGATGGACTGGAACTTATGACTATTGTAGAGTTGGACACTTTTGGTTATAGTCGAGTTTTAGAAAGCCTTGGCCTTTTGATGTACCAACTCATGTAGTATGTCAAGTGATGTAAATGAAAGTGTTTGGCTTATCTTATGAAAATGTGTAATTGGTGTGCATTGCATTATGTTGTTGGAGTATGGGATGGGAAAATTTTATTATGCTTCCGCCATATGAACTGCGCTGGGACCAATATAAATTTTTGCAAACCCCTAGGTCTTTTGGACCCTCTATAGTTCGATAGTATCAGAGTGGCATGTTGTTAGGACAGTTGAAGTGTCAAAGTACTGTGGCGACCCTAACGGATTGGGGGCCGTGTCGAGGGGGTGCCACATCATATTTGAGATATGCTAGTGATGAATGGAAATAAGGGCATTACAGTTTTCTTTCCTTTCATAACAAGAAATTGACAAATCGCCATTTTGAAAAAGGGATACTTTGGCTCAAAATTTTCCAAGCTTTTTTAGGGGCAGTGAGAGGCCTTGGAGGAGTAAAATAATGAAAAATTGGCTCATCATAGCTCACTTGGCATTTAGGCCGTTGGTCTAACCTTGAAAATGAAATCTCTCATGGGCACATATCTAAATTGTTTTGAGTTACTATGAGAAGATTCATAATAGTTTGGAAATCAATTAGTGTAAACATAAAACTGAATTCTACTCGCTTTTTGTATTAGACATAGGTATTAACTACAATTTGGGCCACCAAATCAATGTAATCAGTCAACATACAAAAGGTTATCATCAAATTTTTAAGAATTTGAAAAGCAACCAAGAAAAGCAAGTCGGGTGCAAATACGCAACTCCTAAAACGGCAAATTGCACCTCCAAAGTATCCTGAGGAGCAAGTATGAACTTCTTATACTCTTTAATATTCGAAGCTTAGACCATTTTGGTTTCCAAGCATGTTATTTTGACAAGTCGCATCAGTGAGTGTGCAATTTAATCACTTTGAAACTCACAAATTGGAAAGGAACTCAGCATCTTAGATGGCCGATAAGAAGGTAAATGCAGTTTAGCCAACGGTTTCCAACATGGCCAAGAACCCTCTGAATCTTCAAGGTCCGTGAGGACTTCAGATTCTTCCCATTTTCTCAAGAGGAATTCGCCCTCTGGGTTTTATATTTCATCTTGCTTAAGGGGATGATGTATCTATATAAGCACTTTTATCAAATATAATTACATGAGTATAGAGTCCGTCTCTCCCATTTTTGAAAACTATCAGGTGACCATGAGTGATGGCATGCTACGTAAATTCCATTTGCTTCACAAAACCAGATTAAATAACCTGGAACTAGGATAATACTGAACCAAAAGCGTTTCAAGCTCAAGAGAAATATCCAAAGTAGAAGATGCGTCCAAGGCTATTAATCACAAATATCCAATATATGGAGTGGCTAGGCCTAGAAATTATGAGATTGTAACTAGCTCAGAAAAGAGCACGGTTCCAATTAGGGATAAGTGTATAAGAAGTCCTAAAACTTATCATGAAAATGCAATTGAGTTCTAAAACTTTCAAAAAGTGCAATTAAGTCCTAAAACTTGTCACGAAAGTTCAATCAAGTCCTAAAACTTTCAAAAGGTTCAATAAAATCCTAAAACTTGTCTCGAAAGTGCAACTGAATCCTAAAACTTTCAAAAAATGCAATCAATGGAATGACTTGGATTGAACTACTTTGATAAGTTTTAGGACTTGATTGCACTTTTTGAAAGTTTTAGGACTTAATTGTACTTTGTGACAAGTTTTAGGACTTAATTACATTTTCATGACAAATTTTAGGACTTCCAATGCACATTTCCCTTACAATTAAAAGTGCATTCATCAGATTAGAATAGCAGTATAAATCACTTTTAACTAGTATATGGCCTAAAGTGACACTTTCAATGTTCATCCCAATTCAACCTCAAAACCGTCCTTATCAATGAGCTCAAACATGCAGACATCCCCTGTCATTCAAGACTAAGTTTCGCTCACAAACTTGGACCAACCAACAGAGAAGTACGCTACACCGTAGCAGCAATAGGTCTTGCTGGTCATCGGCCATAATGTCTGAATACCTAAAGTAGCAGTTATGCTGGTTTTCTTGACTGCATGTCTTTATGGATTCATAAGGAACGCTTTGCCCATGAAGACATATGAGCAGCTGATATATGATAAGACATAGGGATGTAAGTATACTCTAAAGTGAAAAGGCAAACAAGACGTACATTTATGCTAGTAGTTAGTTTCCAAAGTCCACATTAGCAGTCTAAAAGGCTTGATAAATGATCTTTAATAACAACTAGCAATCTCAAATCAAAGTATCACAATCCTGTGCTCATAGACTACATTATACGTGTAATCAATATAGAGACATGCATGAATTTGGTGAATATCCAAGTCACTAGTCTTGCATTGTGATACGCATCAAACAAACATGAAAAGCTGCACCTAGGGTCCTAGGTGGATACATATACACAAAAAGTAAGTGATCATCTTTTGCCTGAGAAAAAAGAAGTGATCTTCTGTTCATCCTTTCAAACCATCGATGTGACATCCTGAAAATTCAGTTGGGCATTTCATCGACACGACTATAGTACTTTTCTCTAAGATGACCATTCATGAGATAACTAGCCTATCGGGTGAAGCCGTTAAGGGATTTTAAACGCAATAGACCTGAGAATTCGACTAGGAATCAACTGCTCGATCGTGCTAGTCTACAAGAGTCATTATGGCACAGTTAAAAATCGATCAGAGATCAGGGATAGGTCGGTTCAACTGAGATGTGTTACCAAACGTGGGTGATTCCACTAATTTGCAAAATTCTCGTTGATCAGCACTAGACTGATTTTTCTATCGTTTTGGCGCCCTGTGTCCATATTTGAAATCTTGAAGTTTTCATGACAACCAAGAGTCGCCAATGTGTCGAAGAGGTACGTGTGGCTCGAAGAAAATCGACAACAGGTCAATTGCACCAAAAATTCCTAAAAGCTACCCGGTAGGTTAGGTCACGCTAAAATCACGTCGGATTGAATTTAATCGCGAATTTGAACCTAATTTCAGAAATTGAAAGTTCTTTCATGTCACAAGTCATTTTAGGAACGTTGACCCATCTATCGAGGAATTTTTGACAAGTTCAGGATTTTTACGGAAAATCTATTCGGATGATTTGGAAAACGAACGGAAATTCGGATTGACCAAATCGAAGGGATTTTTGGCCTCCTGTGTGAACTACTTGGTGAAAGGAAGTGGTGTGGGATTTTTCTTTAACAAAATTGGACCTCTGTCATGCCCCGATCTTCGAACGCGCGCCCATCCCTCACCTGGTCAATTAATAGCGACGTCTCAGGACGCATCGTCGACCCTTTCTTTTTAATACGGATGCAAAAGCATATAACAAATTCCCATACAATAAAACAATGGGATAGAAAAGTAGGTTTATAATTTTCACAACTGAAACCCCAACCACACTTTCATACAAAGCAAACCATATAGTACATATCACCATACTATTTACAGAAGTTTCATTTATCATACATCAGTCCACTTCTTAAGGTTTGCAAAACAGGATGGGGGTCTCAATCCTCATCCGGGTCGTACTCTGGATCCTCCTCTGAATCCTCCTCTTCTTCATCTTCCTCTTCTCCTTCAAGGTCTCCAAGCTCCTCGTCAAGCTCACCCTTGGGTTCATTTGCCGGCTCGTCCACAGGCTCCTCCTCCCTAGGTTCATCCTCCTGCCACTCCTCCTGCTCCACGATCTCTCCTTCCTCCCCGTTCCAGTTGTCGTCATCGACTGAGTACACGGGAGTACGAGCTACATCCTCAAACTTCAGATCCTTAGCATCCACTACTAACCCATCCTTATGATCTCCTGTCCCCATCCCGAATGCTACCTCCAAAATAAACACAGGCACATCACCTTCCGGGATGGGACCCTCTCTTCACCCATCATGACAGTGACGATACTAGGTCATCTCTACCCACATCAACCTAGACTTTGGATTCTACCAAAACGTACTCCAGTCCTTCCGAGAAAGGTTGTATCGGAAAGTGGTACGCTACCTCTGTGATCTCTTCAGGAATACCAAAATACATAAAAGGACGAGGAAGTGGAGGTGCTGCCATCTAGGGGCCTGAAATGGTTATATAATAACTAGTGAGACAACGTCTCAGTGAGTTCTACCCCCTAAGACTCGATTAGTAAATCAATACACTATGGGCTACTTATGCACACACGGGATAGAGGACTTACTTTGGCCCCAGATTCCACTTGCAAGTCAGTACAATTCACAATAGGCACCCAAACATATCAACACAGATCGAACTATTGATCAATTGACCTAGTCGATTACATGTCAATCAGTACCATACATTTCTCACGATGGAATATCTAGTCATCGAGCCCACGTGCATTCTCTAGGATGACGTACCAAGTCTCTGAGCCCACGTGCCTTCTCCAAGACGACATACCTATTGATCGACCCACATACATTTTTCAAGGCGGGATATCTAGTCATCGAGCCCACGTGCATTCTCTAAGGCGACCTCTTCGCCAAGATATTATACTTAATCATTGGGCCCACGTGCATTCTCTCAGGCGACCTCTTCGCCAAGGTGATGCATCAAATCACCGAGCCCACATGCCCCTTTCATGATGCCACACTCAAATCATTGGGTCCATGTGCATTCTCTAAGGTACAGATTCACCAAAGTGATGCATCAAATCACCGAGCCCACGTGCTCTTTTCACGATGCCATATCTAATCACCGAGCCCACGTGCATTCTCCCACGTGATGGATTAAGTCACCGAGCCCACGTGCCTTCTCCGAGGTGATTTACTTCCTACCATTGGTCCACTATGACATGATGCCTCTCTCTGTAGTTCACCAATCTACTTTTGATCACCGACGTTGGATTATTTCTCAATCAAATAATCAAAATAAGCTCATTTAGGAACATATCCTAAAAATTCACAATTAAATCAATTCGGCAAGATTCAAAGCTCAATTAAATAAACGGACTGCACCACGACAATTAGCATAAAATTCCAGTCACCGGCCATCTCGGTTGAATTTCCAGAAAATAAATAAATAAATAATTTCGAAAATTAATTAAATAATTACTAAAAATCCAATTTAGGCCCGTATTGCCTAATTGGAAGCCGAAACAGATCGGGAAAAATCCCAAGACACGTTCAATAAATAATAAGACATGTCTACTTGCTAAGCATTAAGTCTAACCACCTAACGTACAATAATAAGTCACTAATTTAATTAATCTAAATTAATTTAACCTCATAATCATACTTAATTAACACTAATCAACCCTTAAGCATCATTAGAAAACTAAGCAAGGTTTAATAAGTTAAACTCACCTGTTTAACAATCCAATCGGATCGAAACGTTAGGAACGTCGCAAGGGACGTTTTTCTCCAAAGTGGGCCTAAGGTATGGGGTCCGCAAGCATCTCAAAACGGCCTCACAAGGCGGCTGGAAACCCACAAAATTCTGGTCTGATCTTGCTGAAAACAGAAGCCAAACAACTTGATTCAATGCGGGAATTTTTCGGGAAAGAGAGAATAGGCCAAACCAGGCCTAGATGTGGACTCACAGGAGTTGAACAGGCTTGGAATGGCTCCAGATGAGCTGCAACAGCACCGGAACAACAGCTGAGAGGCGAGAGGGAGATGGGATCGAGCGGTGGCGTGCGTGAGGAAGGTGGTGCGGCTTCGGCGGAAGAACGACGACGGTGTGGGCAATCTTGGCATGCGACAGCTGCAGCTTCTTCTACCAGTCCTCTTGCTAGCTATATGCGTACGAAATGGAGGGGGAAGGGGATGGAGTGGTTGGCCAAAGGGAGAGAGGGGGAGAAGATAGGGATGAGGGGGACCAAGGGGTCCTACCAAGCTTTATTTCCACATTTTTGTCTCCCAAAGGCTTGTCCACCAAGCCAATATCCCATGGCTGTAATTTCTCCACCAAAACACTTCTAGAAGATAAGTTGAAAGGGTCCAAAAGTGGTGGTCGATGGGGGCTACGAATTTCAAAGGTTTCCTTTCCAATTGGGCTTAGTTTCAACCACAATCCAATCCCATTTGGCCTCAACCATTCCAATTAGTATCTTAATGCTCTAACTGACATTTTTCATCATCTAAGAATCCATCTTGTATCTCAATTGTACGACCAAAATTAATCACCGGCTTTTTCTGCACAAAAACGACCCTGCGATGACTTTTTCCCAAAAAGTGTCGGGTTGCAGAAAAATCTTCTGAGACTGAGTCAACACTCCTAGAATTTATTGTGACATGACAGAAACTTCAATTTTTGAAATCGGACTTGAATTCACAGTTAATTTTAACTTGGCGCGTTTTTAGCGTGACCTAGATTACCGGGTAACTTTCAGAAATTTTTAGGTGCAAACGACCCGTGGTCGATTTTCTTCGAGCCACAATGAACCCACTCGACTCATTGGCGACTCCCGGTTGTCGTGAAAATCTCAAGGATCCAAATACGGACACAGGATACCAAAATAATAAGAAAATCAGTCTAGTGCCGGCTGACGAGAATTTTCCAATTTAGTGGTGTCACCCACGATTAGTCACACATCTCAGTCAAACCGACTTATCTCTAATCTCAAATCGATTTTATATTGTGCCGTAATGGTCTCTAAAGATGAGCACGGTCGAGAAGCCGATTCATGGTCGAATTCTCAAGTCTATTTTGCCTAGATAGTCTAGTTATATCGAGAGTAATTAGCTCTGAGAACAGTCCTATAAGTACGTCAATGAAATGCCTGATTTATTCAGTAGAAAATAGAGTTGAAAATTTGGGATGTCACAACCTCAATCGGAGAGGTTTGTTCAGAAATTGGATTCCGAGAAAAATGAAATAGAATTCGAAATTGAGGGAAATTCGTAAATTTGAGGGATTGCCTTATTTTGATCTACAATTGGACTTCAATTGTGCAAGTTGGTGAAGAAATTGACCCTAGGGTGACCAATTGATATTGTTGTGTGAAGTTGAGCTAAAACTATTTTGGAATTAATTATCTTTTTTCCTCCATGTTTCTCTCTCTCTCTCTCCCTCTCTCTCTCTCTCTCTCTCTCTGTTCGAAGCCACGCATGGAAGGCCCCCCCCTCAGCCTACCAAAACTCTGCAGCAATCTTCATTCTGCCTTTTTCTTTTTTGACTTTGTGGGCCCTCCCCGTCTTTCTCTCTCCCTCTCTCTCTCTCTCTCTCTCTCTCTCTCTTTTTCTTTACACCTGTTCCCCCCCCCCCCCGGTCGACAACTCCCCCGACATCCTTATCTCTCCTTTTTTCTCACCCGTTCCCCCACCTTCGGTCTTCCATTCGCTTTCATTTTTCCCCTCGCTGGGCGCAGCTTCTGTTTTCCCTCACCCTCCATCGAAGATGCCAACAACAGCATCACCGGAGCTGCTTCTTCTTTAGAGCTTGTCCACAAGCCCACGATCAGCCCGCGTCCCTTCGAGTTTCAGCCACTGAGATCCCTCTGAAGCCACAACTTAGCTGAGCCCAGCAACTTAGCCCATTTTAAACCAGAACCGAGCAGCAACCATGAAGCCTTGTGGGCCATTTTTCGGGCCCGGTCCATGCCTCGTTGGTGCCACCGCTTTGGAGTTTATCGGCCGCCGTCGCGTCGCCATCGTCGTGGTCCAGTCCGATCATTAATCAAGTGAGTTTAATTCACTAATCCTTGCTTAGTAAGTGAATGACGTTTAAGGGTTGATTAGTTTAGACTAAGTATGGATTAGGTGGTTAATTAGATTGGATTAGTGAATTCGTTAATCGATATTGCATGTTAGGTGGCTAGTTTAGTGCAATTAGGGCCTAGACAAGCTTTAGTATTTATCTAGAGTGGTTTAGAAATTTTCCGGGCACGTCTCGACTTTTAATTAGGCTTTACGGGCCTAAGTCCTATTTATTGGCATTTAATAATTATTTGTTGTAATTAATTAATTATTTATTTATTTTCCGGAAATAAGACCGGGTTAGCCGATAACCGGAATTTTATGCTGATTACTGTGGTGTGATCTGTTTATTTAATTTAGTTCTAATTTGTGCTGATTGTGTGTGATTTGTCATTTTGGGTATTTATCCCAAAATTTATTTAATTTCGATAATCAATAGGAAATTCACTGAGTGTCGGTTTATAATGCCAAAAATTTTTTTAGGCACTATAATAAATAGTGAGATTTTCAAGAAGGAAAATATACCGACCAAAAAAAAAAAGAAGAAGAAAAATATTATATTTTTGGCGGAGACCGACCGTGTACCCACACACGATTATGTTATTGGGTATCTTTAACATGAGAAAAATAAGCTGGGATATTATTTTAATTGAGGAATTTAAGTGTAGAATACCACGTTCTTGGCCGTTGGTGGATAATCGTGTGATGGTTTATAGTCGTAGAAAGATGACTATCGGAGCTAAGATGATGCATGTTGTGTAACGAGCTCTGACGTCCCAAGGCGTCACGTACTAAGCGCAAGCGGAATTTATTTATTTTTTTTTTTTTGTAATCTTTAAAAATTGTGAATTCCATTTATAATGATCATTATTGAAGGTTAGCATGTATAACATGGATTATTTAAAATCTATAGTTTATATTATGAGTTTATCCTGCAATTCGCTTTACCTTCAATTCTTAGTATTAGCCAGTTTATTCATACATATAGACAAGATCACAAGAAGCTTCATTTCTTCTTACCATCATCAGGGCCTACAAAATTTATCAACCTGGACTCTTTCCATGTTCACTGCCTATATATACAACATATATATAACAAAAGTAAGGCGTAACAAAAGCCAGGGAAAAAAGGGTGAGGGTGTCTACTCCAAGGGTCCCACATAAGCCCACGTTCAAAAGAAAACAAAAGATAGTCAGCTTCTACGTGATCAAAGGTGTCTAGGCGCCATCCGTCCCAGCTCCTGCTCCATCATCGCTGAAAGGGATAGGGCCAAACATTGCTCCATCGTGCTTGACAAACCATGCAACACACTTCATAGGAATCATCTCAGCTCTACCATTATCCATCCATATCGTGGCCTGATATTTGGAGAATGTCAGCTCAACATTAGAGTCATACACATCAGTGAAAGTAACCTCAATGTTCGATATCACACCATAACGGGCTAATGGTGGCACGTCCATACTATCAATCTGAAAAATGTAAGGTATGAGCAAAACTATGCCCAGTAAAGAATGATAAAACTCTAACTTAAACAATCCATAGCCATCAATATTACAAGGGAATCATAATCCAAGCAATTTAGGATACTAAAATAGTATTATCACAAGCATAAACAATTGGATATTAACACATCATATATGTAACCACCTTATATGCCTCCATTTCTATACTTACCTTTTTCATAATCAATTTCTCATCAAATACAATGCAACAATAATGAATGGACTCACTCGCCAAGTTCAATTATATTTAGTGTGCATATAATCCACCCTCGATCAGTCACTAACCGGAACTTTGCCGGCCCGATCGAGTCACTTCCGGAAGTTACCTTATCTGGACTTCCACAATATTTCTATTATCGGCATCTCACTCCGAGGCATCCCGGCATCACTCAACCGAGGTCCTCCCAAGACCACTCAGCAAGGGGCATCTCACTCTGAGGCATCTCAGTATCACATAACTGAGGCATCCTTGATCACACACAAGGGCATCTCACTTCGAGGCATCCCGGTATCTCTCTACCGAGGCATCCAAGACCACTCAGCAAGGGCATCCCAAACTTCCGGGGGCATCACCGGTATCACTGTACCAATGGGTTCATTCACTCTCTTAAGCACACGTTTCATACCACCACACCTTTAATTAATGCATTTATCGTATGCAAAAGAAAAGACTCCAAAGTATCTAACTATATATCTACTTCTCATGATCCTAGCACACGTGCGTGTCCAAATTAGATGTATGAGACTCATTCGTACATGACTAATATCTATTCTGAGCTTATTAGACTCTATGTGCATCATACAAGTCGAATATATATAACACAATATTTATTATATGTTTTTCGGGTTAAAACAGTTTACTAGTTAAAGGTACAGTTTCGGTTTTGAACACAGAAGGTATATCAATTCTTGTCGGAATACTACCAAATTTTAGTATGTTATATTAGAGACATAGATCGACATTTTAATGAAGAAACTTAAGTCTGAATCTCACTGTATTAAGAGAAACTATCGCTATAATCTTTACTAACACCCTGTACCGACGTCCAGATTTTATATCTACTAAGAAAATTGTTTTACTAGACAATTCTTATTCATTTAATCTCAAATCTTGACACGTTATTCCTTACGATGTGTTCTACAATTTTCATTAAGGATTCGAAGTCCAATTTTAACTAGGTAAATACAGAAAATTTGTATAATCAATAAAGGTCAAACCGTTTCTCACAAAACAGTATACTGATTTTACTAAATTCACTTCTATCTCTATGTTTTTATATTCATTTGGTTATAGCTACGTATATAACTTGATCTTATAGATGTTCTATCATATAGAATGGTTTCTTTCTTATTTCCATTAACACATAAAGAAAATAAATACAAACAGAAGACTCCATAACCGTTTTCACCTAGAACAGAATAGGTACACGGTTTCCTTTACTTCTAACCCGACTAAACCACTTATCTTTTCACAAACTTCTTCTACAATACTTCAATACCTAATCACAGCAACTTAAAACATCTTTGGCATGTCTTTCTCTAACAAATAATCAATCCACAACTCAGCTCGAAGTGTTGTTGCATCCCTGAGTTCACTCACCACGATTTATACCAAATCCATTCACTCGGCAACCATTTCATCACTTCACTCAACAAAACAGCATACTCACACTTGGATTTCGAAACGTGCAAGGTTTAAAAACAACATGCAATGGCTTCTATCTTTAATCTAACACTTACTCAGCTTAGATTAACCACAAAACAACAACTACAAATCATATCCTTCACAGTTTGGTTAGATCCGCAAGCTTTCTTGACGAAACGGTGGATAACTTTCCACTTAGAGTTATATCTTTCCTTACCTTAGTTCAGCTATCAAACAATCACAAAGATGCTTCAAGATCAACACCAAAATCTCACATGCAAGAGGAAGAAGGTTGCTGTTTTGCTTCTGGTTCCTCACCGCTTGACCGAGAGAGACATGAAGGAGATGAAGGTGGGTTTTTCGGTCTTGAAGAGAGAGAGAGAGAGAGGGGTTTCGAAAATTTAAGAAGGGAAATAGGCCTACTAACTAATCCCTAGGCTAGACTAATGATTATATTTGCTAATGATTGTATTTCCTTTGCTTGTTTCGGTTTGTAAGGATTGAATCCGTGGGTGGTGAAGAAAAACGACGGGGAAAAGGAAGGTGTCGTGGCCTCCAAGTGTGATGTCCCTTGCCATTTGTGACTTGAATTTAATTAGGTTCTAATTCATGTCATTAGTTGCTTCATTAGTTTCTAATGTTTTTCAATTAATTCCTTTCGTTTCTACTTGATTTCAATTACACCAAATCATAACATATATAACATATCAACTAGTTAATGTTAGTCTAAAAAGAATCTATCACAAAATGCTAAAGTCAGAAATTTATATTAGCATTACAATCATCAATCAAATTATCATATTTATAATCCATAAATCTTAACCAAAATAAAAATCACTCGGGCCTAATTATTCATCTCTGGCCCAACGGGCTTAATCCATAACTATCCGGCCCACAAATCTAATAATTCCGAACCTTGGCCCACTCAATCCAAGCCCATAATCTCTCACTCGAGTTTACAAGCCTAATTCTAAATAATCATACGGCCTGCTTGCTCCTCAAGCCCATTCAATCCTCACGGTCCATCGGGTTCACTTCCTAACCCGATCTAAAATAATCCAAACTTCTAATGATTCAATTATACTAATGAAGGTCGGTGAAATTCGGGATGTCACATGTTGAGCGTGAGATTAAGAGTTTGATCAAGAAAACCGCCGAAGTATGGCCGTGCCCGTTGGGCCGTAATTAACCACCAAAGTTTGGTTATGCCCGTTGGGCCATAATCAACCGCCAAAGTATGGCCATGCCTATTAGGCCATAATTTATCGCCGAACTTGGAACCGGCTGTGCCCGTTGGGCCGTAATTCACCACCGAACATTTAGTAGGCCGTGCCCGAGTGTGGCCGTAATTATTGGTTGGAATGGGTGATTGGAATGACCGAGTGATGGTCTTGATGACACACTGGGTCGACTGATCGATGAATCGATCGGGTGTGATGAGTTAATTTATTGATGTTATGTGGTGAATTGTACTGACTTGCAGGAAGGAAATCGAGGTAAAGGTAAGTCCTCTGACTCATGCTTATGCTTAGGCAGCCTAGGGGCGTATTTTCTTCCTAGTCGGATCTTAAGGAGTGAACTTACTGAGACATTGCCTCACCCCATTGTGGGATAATATTTTCAGGTCCCTAGGGTGAAGAACCCAGAGCTTGAGGCCGAAGGATCAGGAGCATGGATGGCTTAAAAATTCTTTTAAAGATCGACTTCATGTACTTAAACCCTAGAGTTGGCCTCTGTTTGTAAACTAGATTGTGGTCCTTAATAATGTGTTGATTTGAAATTGTGGCCTTACTTTCCTATCCCATCTTGTTATTGTCGAGGGATTAATTATTTGCTTCCGCATGCGCCTTATAAAATGAATGGGTCTGTGGCATCCAGAAATTTTGACAACCCTCGAATATGCAACAGCTGTGAGTGATCGATGGGAGTATCGTCGGTACCACATTTGGCCTAGTTCCATTGCCACTCGACGTCCCGAAACATTTACGTTGGAGAAAAAGAAAATTTTCTTTGAATGTCCATATGAACAATCGTGTCAATGGCCACGTTTTCTTTTATTTCTTTGGCCAGTCAACATTGCAAAATCCTTTGACCCGTGCAATGTCTCTCTTCTTCTTGCGGAATTATGGACATGCATGTGTGGTGCTGTCCCTTCCATCGCTGCCAAAGTGATTTCATTTGGTTGACTTGAGTGGTCAACCAAATGATGCTCTGCCCATCGACGTGTAGGAGAGACGGCAGCAAATGAAGCCATTGAAGGCCACGTCTTGCATGCAACATGCAGGATGGCGAGCTGTCGCACATTCAGCGATCAACTAAAGGAAGAGCTTGACTGAGGAGAAGCCACGCCAATTCGGGCAGCTGAAGACAAGTACCCACGGACTTGAGCTGGCGAAGGAAGGCCGAATGAAGGCCACGAAGTCTCCACCTGTATTCAGTCTTAGACGCCAACGCAATCCCCATGCAGTTGACTAATTAGTCAACTAATTGAGGAGCAAAACCCTCGTACACAGAGGGGAAGAGAGAGAGAGAGAAACCAAGAGAGAACGAGCGGGTGAGCGAGCGAAAGGGGGAGAGAGCAGCGAACGGCGAGTGCGAGAGAGTGAGCAGCGAGGGAAAGGACCGCCCCTCCGCCATGTGCTTGGACGCCACCGCTGTCCCCGTCGCGCCGTAGTCGCCATCCCACTCGAGCCGTAACTGCAGCACCACCGCACCAAACCCCTCGCCGTTAACATCATAGGACTTGAGGCAAGTAGAGTCTGTTAGCCTACATTTTGCTTGCTAGGGTTGTATGTGAAGTGAGATGGGTGTTAGAAATGCTTGGGTTGTGGTGTTAGATGCAAATTTCGAGTGAGTAATGTTGGTTTTCCTAGAACCATCAAGCTGTGCATGTAAAAACAGTCTGACCCCTTGCTGTTCCGTGAATTTTAGGTGGGTATCTAGTAACAATCTCACTGCATGCTCTGGATGAAAGTTATAGAGGACATCTTGAGGAGTAACATACTAAAATTTGAGATAAAACGGACAAGTATTGGTTAGTGAAATGATTTTTCTTTGAAGAAACTAGATCTGGAAATTGTTGTGCTGACCCTTGGTAATTTCGTGAACTGTAAAGCAACTTGTTAGTTGGAATTTCTCTTTGACTTCTTGATGAAAGTTGTAGAGAACTTCTTGAAGTTTAACATATCAAAAATTGAGATAAAATGAACAAGTATAGGTCGGTGAAACCATTTTTCTTTGAAGAAACTAGATCTGGAAAACGTTATGTTGACCTAGTGTGATTCTGTGAATAATAAAATCATCCGGTTGAAATTTGATCTTGTGTCCTTGATGAAAGTTGTATATGACATTCTTAGGAATAACATACTGAAAATTGAGAAGAAACGGACATGTGTAGGTCGGTGAAACAAATTTTCCTTGAAAGGGGTTAATCTGGAAAACTGTACCGAGCATAGGGAGAATTAAATCGACTATAGCTCTTAATCTAGAACGTATTTGATTTCTATTTCTTCATGAAACATTTACCTCTAGGTTTTTTCTATAACATATCAAAATTTCAGAAATTTCGGAGCTGGTTTAGGGTTTATACCGAATTTGTGAATGAAACTGTGCAAGGGTGATGTTCTGAAATTTTAAAGGCTGTGATGCATGGACTGTACTGATTTGTATGAAGTTCTTTTGATATGATGTTCTTCATAAAATATTTTCCTCTAGGTCTCTTCTATAACGTGTCAAATTTTCAGAATTTATTAAGACCGTTTACTAATTTTTCCAGAATTTTTATTAAAGAAGTGCATTCTGTTTTATCCGAAAATTGTTCTATTTTCAAAAACAAATGAATTGCTCTATGAGATATGATATCTTGGGTTGTTATTTGTACTACATATATGGTGACATTTGACATATCACATGACATCAAAAAGGCTGGTTTAAACCTCTGACATTATTGCATCAAATATTAATTTGAAAATGAGATATATATGTGAATATGCATTTTGATGATGATAATACTGTCGGAGGTGTGAGCCGACGATGTCCCGGGAGTGTCGGGATGCCCGGAGTGTGTGTGCCGGATGCCCGGAGGGAGTTTCGAGATGCCCGGAGGTGTGTGCCGGATGCCCGGAGGTTCCTCACGATGCCAGATTGGGTGCGAGCGATATGAGGGATGCAAACACTGGTCCTTGAAAGAACAATGAGATCCTTTTGAAAAATCAATATGGAAATTGAATCATGTGCATGTGTGTACATGGCCCGGTTTATAAATTGTCTTTGAACTTGAATTGGTATTGCATGATTTTTGGAAGTGTGATCACCAAGGCATTGAATGGATCTCATGGAGATATATGCATTACTACATGGTGATGTATGCTTGAGTGCATGAATGATATGTGCTTTGCTCGTGATACCTTGGTTGTCTTGCTTGTTGCATATGTAGTTTGATGGATCTTTACTGCTAAGTGGTTGTACTCGCCCCTTTTGGGGACTAACATTTCAGACTAGATAAGATGCCTCTGCTATCACCACCACCAGCAAATGGACTGAGTGGTTGGATATGACCACGAGGAGGAGGACAACAAAGAAAGGAACTTTTGGACGCCAACACTGATTGATGGACTTTAAGTATACGACTGTTGGAAAAGATGTCGGTCATCTTTTAAAGTATAGCCGAGTATAGAAGACTACGTTATTTTGATGTACCGATGAATGATGTCCATTTGGTTTAAGTAAATAAAAGTGTTCGGCTTTAACTTATAAAATGTTTAGTAGGTGTGCATCATTTTAATTTGTGAAAGGGGAGTTGATGGATGTGCTTCCGCTATGTAAACTGTGTAGGGACCGACTTAAAAGATATAAACCCCCAGGAGTTATGGGCCTATTATGATTCCATGGTATCAAAGTGATATATTGTCAGGACAAGAGAAAGGTAAGTGCACTGTGGTGACCCCAACGAATCGGGGGCCGTTCGAGGGGTGCCACAGGGTTGGCGACACATCCTAAGATGTCGCAATTTAATCAACCAAGGAGGGATGGGCACGTGCTCGTAGGATCAGGGCGTGACATCCCCGTTTAATGGTATCAAAGCAGGTCGTTAGTTGGAGTGATAAGGTGCGATAAGTTTATGGGATAATTAGTAGGAATTGCCTTTATTTTATGCTGGTACATGTGATTCATAGCTGATCAATAGTTTGTTTGATGTGGATCACTCAAATTCTAATCTGGAGTTGGTAAACAAGTTTCTATAAAGATCCTGTAGTATGAGTGATCAGGAGCGGAGGACTCCTAGTAAGAGGAGAGTAGCCTCTGTGACTCAGGGTAGAACGCCGACTAGGTTTGGTGCCGGAGGTAGTCGTGGCAAAGCGTCGGCTTAGGCCAACGTGAGTGTAAGAGTACCACCACAGGTCGATACTAGTGTAGCTGCACCAAGCGATCCTAGGTTCGACGGGATCATTCAGGTGCTAGTAAACCTTGGGAATTTATTGAGTCAATAAGCTCAGGACCAAGCCACCGCTGTAACTACCGCCGCCAATGCCGTAACTGCTGTTGTTGTCGCACTTGCTAAGGTCCAACCTGGAATTGTTATCGAGGAGCAAGCTACCACATCTCGGTCAAGGTTCAGTTCAAGCAGAGATGATAATCAATTGGGGAAGAAACTGATGACCGAAGGAAAGTGCCCCATTCGTCCTAACAGAAGGAGTAGAATCAGAATGTCAACGCCGAACCATAATGTCGTGTGTCCATTTGCGGAAGGCGACATGGACCAGCCCCGTGCCATTTTGGGACGGGTGCTTGTTTTAAGTGTGGACAGAAGGTCACCTGGCCAGAAACTGTCCGCATAGGCAAATGGAACCACAATAATTGCCGCTATCCCCGTCGACGAGACATAACAAATAGAATGCATTGCAAGACACATAGTGGGATACTTGGATCAAGCCTCCGATGCAAGGAAGAGTGCAGGCTGTCACCTGACAAGAGTCAGATGACTCATCGAATGTGTGCCAAGTTTGTGGAAGAAAGCATTGGTCAGCCCAGTGTCCAAGTATATCAGGAGCATGCTTTGAATGTGGCTAGCATAGCCATCAGGTGAGGAATTGCTTGCGTAGGTCCAGAAGAACATAAGCACTGCTACTGTAGATAGGATGCCACTAAGATGGCTAGAGGAGCATAAATGGACCGACCATGCATCGATCAAGGGAAAACTGTTTTTGAGGTGTTTTTATCAGAGTAGCGCAGCAGAGTTTTGGGGTTAAGTTGTAAAATTTCTATTGTTGTAATTAAGTTGTAAAAAGGAGAATCACGGACTATAGTTTTACTTGACTAGTTGCTTATGTATAACTTTAATGTTATATGAAATAGTTTGGCTCAAGGAGCTTTTGTTGTAATGAATTGTGATAGTGATATAATACAGTTCCATCAGTTAGCATATGAATGTTTTGAATTTCTGAGAGTCGGAAAGGACCTTCGATCCATGTTATTTCGTTATTGGAGATGACCTGGTCCTAGATGTAGGTTGCGAAATTTACTTGACAATTGTAATAGAGGTGTCAGTTGAAGAACCAAATATGGAAATCATAACTGTGGTACGGAAGCTTCCTGAGATACTTCCAATAGAATTGCCAGGCCTGTCACCAGAGAGATAGAATCCGTGGTTGAGTTAGCACCCGGGATAGAGCCAATCTCTAGGGCTCTTTATTGGATAGTGTCGTCTAAGTTGAAAGAACTAATAATGCAGATGCGAGAATTGCTGGATAAGGAATTTTATACGTCCCGGTCTATCACCTTGGGAAGCACCAGTTCTGTTTGTGAAAAAGAAAGATGGTTCATTGTGTCTGTGCATCGACTATCGTCAACTCAATCAAGTGGCGATCAAGAACAAGTGGTCATTGCCGAAGATCGATGAATTGTGTGATCAGTTGCAAGGAGCGTCGATAATTTCAAATGTCGACTTGAGGACAAGTTATCGTCAGTTGAGAATTACAAATGAAGTTATACCGAAGATAGCAATGCCATTTGGTTTCTCGAAATCCAAGTTTATGAGAGAACTGCAATGCCATTTGGTTTAACAAACGCTCCAGCTGCTTTCATGGATTTGATGAACCAAGTGTTTAAGGAATAACTGGATCGGTTCGTGACCGTGTTCACCGACGATGTTCGGGTGTACTTGGGAAGTGCTAAGGAGCATGAGAACCATTTGAGGATGGTACTTCAGACCTTGAGAATTCATGAGCTGCACGCTAAGTTTAGCAAGTGCGAGTTTTGGTTGACTCGTGTTGAGTTTCTAGGCCGCGTGAATTCAGGTGAAGGAATCTCCGTGGGCCTGTCTACGATTGAAGAAGTGATTAGTTGGCCGAGACCGATGGCAGTGACAGAGATCAGAAGCTCTCTAGGTTTGGCAGGTTACTACCGAAGGTTCGTGGAAGGATTTTCAGCCCTAGCATCGCCGTTGACTCGACTACTGAAGAAGGAAGAAAAATTTATGCGGACAAACAAGTGCGATTGTAGTTTCCAAGAGCTTAAGCTAAAGCTGACTACCACACCTGTACTGACCATTCCATTTGGTCTTGAAGGATTCGAGATCTATAGTGATGTGTTGTTTAGAGGACTAGGTTGTGTGTTGATGTAATATGGTAGAGTTGTTGCATACGCGTCCCGTCAGTTGAGACCTCACGAGCTGAATTTCCCGACACATGACTTAGAACTCGCAGCAATTATTTTCGCTCTGAAGATTTGGAAAGATTAATTGTGTGGAGAAAAAATCCAAATCTTCACTGACCATCAAAGTCTCAAGTATCTATTCTCTCAAAAGGAGTTGAATATGAGACAGCGTTGTGAATTAGAACTTCGGAAGGACTGTGATTGTGATATCTTGTATCACCCTGGAAAGATGAATTAAGTCGTAGATGCGCTAAGTCAGGAGTTTTCAGTTGCGCTGATGGTGGTCAAGGAATGGACTGTGCTTGTGAAAGCTCGAGATTTGATTTTCAAATTTGAGGTAGGCTACATTCCAAATCTTATGGCCACCCTCAGAATTGAACCGGAAGTCCAGTTTAGAATCAAGACGTTTCAGTTGACAGACCTAGAGATTCAGAAAATCCTACAAGAGGATACCGATAAGAGAAAAGCTTATTTTCATATTTCTGAAGGCAGAACACTGAAGTTCCGAGGATGATTATGTGTACCTAACAATGTGGCACTCAAAGAAGAGATCTTGCCAAAAGCTCATCGTAGCAGTTACAACATTCATCCTAGCAGTACAAAGAGATATCAAAATCTATGTCAACATTGTTGGTGGTCCGATATGAGGACGGACATCGCCAAGCATGTCGCCAAGTGATTGACATGCTAGCGAGTGGAAGCACAGCATTGCAAACCGGGAAGGTGTTTGCAATCTCTCGAGATCCCGGAGCGGGAATGGGTGCACATCACGATGGACTTTGTGATGGGCTTATCGAGGAGCCAGAAGGGTAATGATTCCTTTTGGGGTAGTGATCGACAGATTGATGGAGTCAGCTCACTTCATCACAGTAAGAAGGGACTTTAAATTGGAGAGGCATGCAGAATGGTATGTTCGTCAAATAGTTCGTTTGCATGGAGTGCCAATGACGAATTTATATCAGATCTAGACCTGATGCCTCCAATTTCAGTAGAACAGTAAGATGGTTCCTTTTGAAGCATTGCATAGCCGAGTGTACAGAATTTCAGGTTGTGGGAAAGAAGTTAGATGATGAAAGATCACCAGCCCAAAGTCAGTTCAGCAATCAGTGATTGCAGTTGCCGTGATCAAAGATAGATTAAAGACCGCTCAGAATCGCTAGGAAAGTTGTCTTGTTGAGCGTCGAAGACCAAAATTCCAAGTTGGTAATTGCATCTTTCTGAAGGTATCACCAATGAAGAATACCTTGCACTTCGGCAAGAAGAGAAAGCTAAATCTGAGGTATATAGGTCCCTTTGAGATTCTGGAGAGAATCGGGATCCTAGCGTATCGTCTTGCATTGTCGCCAAGGTTGGCGCAAGTGCACGACGTCTTTCACGTGTCGAAGTTGAAGACATATGAGCCTGACCCAATCCATGTGCTAAGTCTTTAAGAGTTAGACGTGGATGATGGAGTGTCAAACATTGAAAGCCCGATTCAGTTGGTGGATAAGAAAGAACAAATTCTGTGTACCAAGAGGGGCCCCTTGGTCAAAGTGGTTGGACAATACCACGGGACTGAAGAAGCAACTGGGGAAAGTGAGACTCAATGAGATGACAATACCCCAACTTTTTGTTTAAGGATTGGTAAAGGTTTAAATTTCGAGGACGAAATTTTTATAAGAGGGGAAGAGTTGTGACATCCTGAAAATTTAGTTCTGATTTTGATTGGATAAGTTGGGCCTTTCATTGATGCGACTATAGTACTTTTCTCTGAGATGGCCACTCACGAGATAACTAGCCTATCGAGTGAAGCCGTTAAGGGATTTTAAACGCAATAGACTTGAGAATTCGACCAGGAATCGACTGCTCGATCGTGCTAGTCTGCAAGGGTCATTACGGCACAGTTAAAAATCGACCAGAGATCATAAATAGGTCAGTTTGACTGAGATATGTGGCTAAACGTGGGTGATTCCACTAATTTGCAAAATTCTCGTCGATCGGCACTAGACTAATTTTTCTATTGTTTTGGCGCTCTGTGTCCGTATTTGAAACCTTGAGGTTTTCACGACAACCGAGAGTCATCAATGTGTCGAAGAGGTACGTGTGGCTCAAATAAAATCAACCACGGGTCAATTACACGAAAAATTCCTAAAAGCTATCCGATATGTTAGGTCACGTTAATATCACATCGGATTGAATTTAATCGCGAATTTGAACCCGATTTCAGAAATTGAAAGTTCTATCATGTCACAAGACATCTTAGGAATGTCGACTCATCTATTGAGGAATTTTTAGTGAGTTCGGGATTTTTACGAAAAAACGATTCAGACGATTTGGAAAACGAAAGGAAATTCGGATTGGCTAAATCGAAGGGATTTTAGGCCTCCTGTGTGAAGTACTTGGTGAAAGGGAGTGGTGTGGGCTTTTTCTTCAACAAAATTGGACCTCAATCGAAGAGGTTTGTTTAGAAATTGGATTTCGAGAAAAATGAAATAGAATTAGGAATTGAGGGAAATTCGTAGATTTGAGGGACTGTCTTATTTTGGTCTTCAATTGGACTTCAATTGTGCAAGTTGGTGAAGAAATTGACCCTAGGGTGACCAATTGATATTGTTGTGTGAAGTTGAGCTAAAAATATTTTGGATTTAATTATCTTTTTTCCTTCCATTTTATTTTTGCTTGGCCAAAGCTCCTCCACGTTTCTCTCTCTCTCTCTCTCTCTCTCTCTCTCTCTCTCTCTCTCTCTCTCTCTCTGTTCGAAGGCACGCATGGAAGGCCCCCCCCTCAACCTACCAAAACTTTGCAGCAATCTTCATTCTGCCTTTTTCTTTGTTGACTTTGTGGGCCCTCCCCATTTTTCTCTCTCTCCCTCTCTCTCTTTCTCTTTTTCTTTTAACCCGTTTTCCCCCCTAGTTGACAACTCCCCTAACATCCTTATCTCTCCATTTTCTCACCCGTCCCTCCCCCTTCGGTCTTCCATTTTTCCCTTCGCTGAGTGCAGCTTCTGTTTTCCCTCACCCTCCATCGAAGACGCCAGCAGCAGCATTGCCGGAGCTGCTTCTTCTCTGCAGCTCTTCCATGAGCCCACAATCAGCCCGCATCCCTTCAAGTTTTAGCCACCGAGATCCCTCCGAAGCTACAATTCAGCCAAGCCCAGTAGCTCAACCCCCTTCAAACTAGAACCGGGCAGCAACCGCGACGCCTTATGGGCCATTTTTCGGGCCCGGTCCGTGCCCCGTTGGTGCCGCCGCTTTGGAGTTTATCAGCCGCCGTCACGTCGCCATTGTCGTGGTCTAGTCAGATCATTAATCAAGTGAGTTTAACTCACTAATCCCTGCTTAGTAAGTTAATGACGTTTAAGGGTTGATTAATTTAGACTAAGTATTGATTATGTGGTTAGTTAGATTGGATTAGTGAATTAGTTAATTGATATTGCATGTTAGGTGGCCGGTTTAGTGCAATTAGGGCCTAGACAAGCTCTAGTATTTATCTAGAGTGGTTAGGAAATTTTCCGGGCTCGTCTCGGCTTTTAGTTAGGCTTTACGAGCCAAAGTCCTATTTTTTGGCATTTAATAATTATTTAACTAATTAATTATTTTCCGGAAATTAGACCAGGTTAGCCGGTGACCAGAATTTTATGCTGATTATAGTGGTGTAATCTATTTATTTAATTGAGTTCTAATTTGTGCTGATTGTGTTTGATTTGTGATTTTGGGTATTTATCCCAAAATTTATTTAATTTCGGTAATCAATAGGAAATTCACCAAGTGTCGGTTTACAACGCCAAAAATGTTTTTAGGCACTATAATAAATAGTGGGATTTTCAAGGAGGAAAATATTATATTTTTAGCCGAGGCCGACCTTGTACCCACATACAATTATGTTATTGGGTATCTTTAACATGAGAAGATATAGGCCGAGATATTATTTTAATTGAGGAATTTAAGTGTGGAATACCACGTTCTTGGCCGTGGGTGGATAATCATGTGATGGTTTATAGTCGTAGAAAGATGACTATCGGAGCTGAGATGACTCATGTTGAGCGTAAGATTAAGAGTTAGATCAAGAAAACCGTCGAAGTATGGCCGTGCCCGTTGGGCCATAATTAACCGTCGAAGTATGGTTGTGCCCATTGGGCTGTAATCAACCGCCAGAGTATGGCCGTGCCTATTAGGCCGTAATTTACCGCCGAACTTGGAACCGATTGTGCCCGTTGGGCCGTAATTCATTGCCAAACATTTAGTAGGCCGTGCCCGAGTGTGGCCGTAATTATTAGTTGGAATGGGTGATTGGAATGATCAAGTGATGGTCTTGATGACATGGAAGCGACTGGGTCGACGGATCGATGAATCGATCGGGTGTGATGAGTTAATTTATTGACGTGATGTGGTGAATTGTACTAACTTGTAGGAAGGAAATCAAGGCAAATGTAAGTCATCTGACTCGTGCTTGTGCTTAGGCAGCCTAGGGGCGTATTTCCTTCCTAGTCGAGTCTTAGGGAGTGAACTTGCTGAGACATCGTCTCACCCCGTTGTGGGATAACATTTTCAGGTCCCTAGGGTGAAGAACCCGGAGCTTGAGGCGGAAGGGTCAGGAGCATGGATGGCTCAGAAATTCTTTTGAAGATCAACTTCCTATACATAAACCCTAGAGTTGGCCTTTGTTTGTAAACTAGATTGTGGTCCTTAATAATGTGTTGATTTGAAATTGTAACCCTACTTTCCTATCCCATCTTGTTGTTGTCTGGGGGTTAATTATTTGCTTACGCATGCGCCTTATAAAATGAATGGGTCGGCGACGCGTCCTGGGACATCGCAATTTAATCGACCAAGGAGGGATGGGCACGTGCTCAGAGGATCGAGGCGTGACAATCGAGGTGGTGGGACTATTTTTTGAGGTCTAGCATCGCACTTCCTTCCCTTCATTTCCAATCGCAAGTTTGAACTTGCTTGCAATTGTAGCTCTTGTAAACCATCTGTTGCCAGGGAACAATATCCGGATAGTGTTGCTGTGCTGTTGGAGTGAGCTCAGTCATGCCAAGCCTAGGCCTGTTGCAGTAGCTTTGGCATAAGCTAGACATTTGGCATCACCTCCTCTTCCCAAGCCTAGGCAGCAAGAGAAAGTACAAAGTAGTCATTTTTGGGAGGAATTTATACTTAAAGTAGAAGCCAGAGAAAGTACCAAGTAGTCATCTTTGGGAGGAATTTATACTTCAATCAGAAATCACTAAATTCCTAACTTATGGTTGTTATTGCCTTTCTCAACCCTCTGACCTTGTCTCCGCACCCACCCATCACTAGGTTATTTCCTGATTACTGTCCGACTTATTGTTTTCCCCTAGTCCCTTTACTTAGTTCATAATTGAGATATGCCACTTACGAATGGAGATCTAGGCCTTACCACCACTTCTTTCTTAAGAAAAGTTGGCCACATCACCATCTAGAAAAAGGGACACTCTGATATGAATTCTCTAGCTTTCTCAAGGGCAGTGAGAGGCCACGGACTCTTGAAACCCTAAAAAAAGCTGCTTAGAAGGGCTCACTGGACATTTAGACTGCCTGTTTTGACCTATAATGAAAAAAAGAAAAAGAAAGAGAAGTCTGATAATAAGACCGTAAGTAGGTCAAGAAAGAGAAGCAAAGCTAAAAGTAAGTGCACTTTCAATTGACTTGTCGGCTGTCACAGCTGAATAAAGGAGGCATGAATTACTTTCAAGTGATTAGTGAAAAAAAAAATAGAATCTTTTATTTTAGAATTGGTAATCTTATGAATCCATAAATTACAAAAAAAAATGAAATTTCAAAATCAAAACTGCCCCAGTTTTACACAAAGCCATGAACACTTCAAAGAAAATATTGATAGAACTAGTGCGAGCACCTAGAGGGGGATGAATAGGTGATCAAGATGATTTTTATAAATCGTAACAAAATAGATTAATTTTTAACGATTGATAGACTAAGAGATTGACAACAATAATAGACGTATGAAGATGCAATGTAAAGTAAAAGGATTAGGGATAGAGAATCAAGACTTCAAGTTTATAGTGGTTCGGCTTAGACCAAGCCTACGTCCACTCTCCCACACGGACAGCCCACTGGCTGGATTTCACTAAGAATCAAAAGAGAATTTACAGTCTCAAGTCCTTGATTCCACAGTGTAGAGACTTTACTACACTTCCTGAAGGTCTCACCAGCATTCAGTCTCTCTTTTGATTACAAGTATAGCTCGAAGAATAAGATCGCAAAAGAACAAAGAGATTCAGACTTTGAAATTTTTCTATCGGGCACTCTTGAACAACTTGAACGTCTCCCTTATATACTTCTCCATGCCTTCAATACCGTTGGCACCTTCCAAAGAAGTTCTTCCAATCAACCCGTTGGACAGAATCAATTAGAGAGATCTCGAGCTCTTCAAGGAAAATAACGATAGCCCGTCAATCCCGCTCGCCCATACAATCAGGATCTCGGTTTCCATAAGTAGAACATTCCAAGTATAATTCGCGGATCTAGAGGATCTAGATTACTCGAATACGAATAAAAGATCTTGAAGTGCTAATTCCAGTCGTGAGATATTCCTTAATCATACGAATCAAAACCATTCTTGAATTTATCCGAATAGAACTTTAACTTCGTTGGTTTGGAAACTGTCCATGAGAGTAGACTTTGAATCTTGAGTCTGGAGGTCTTCAGACTTTGTCAAAAGAGTCTGCAAGTCTTTAGATTAGACTGATGGAAACGTTTTGTTGACTTCAAAACACCTTAAGAAGATTTCTCTAACAATCTCCCCCTTTTTGATGGTCACAAAACTTTCCTGCAGATTTGGATACTTTCGTCCTGCAATACAACATTTAAGCTAACAAAGATATCTCAAAATAAATTAGGATAAAGATAATGACGGAAGATAATGGCGGTTCTGCATCCACAGAAAACAAATTAGTCCTGTAAAGACAATTATCAGTTATCTTTATCGAAATCAATAGCATAGCTTAAAGCACTGTAATAATAAGCAATCCAAAGTTCAAGTCAGTACAAAATCCAAACAAAAGATAAAGTCAAACAAAAACATCAAAAATAAAAAATTGAAATTTTTGTCCAAGAGTTAAAATCTGCAACTTCTCCCCCTTTTTGTCAGCATTAAAAAGGTTAGAAAGTTAAAATCAAGATGCTCTAGGAATGCGAACGAGCTGAAAATCTCCCATCGACTTGACAGTGTCTTCCAGCTTCTTCATATCCTCCTGCAGTTGTGCTAGAGCCATTCCTTTTGCAGTTGCCTGAATCTGAAGATGAATATCTCGAATTTGATCTTGCAAAGTGACGGAGATGGCACGATTCACATTCTGCAGAGTCTGAAATTCGCATCCCAATGCATAGACCTGGCCTTTAAGCTCCATAAGAAGTTCAAGCAACCTTCCAAAGTCTCTAGATTTATCAGTCTGTGTGCTTACTTCAGCATGTTCAGATTGTGGAGTAAAGCCAGATGATCGAACATCAGCACGAGGATCCACATTTGGAGATGATGCCTCAGAGTCTTCTTCAGGAAATTGTGAGGCATATACATCCTCTGCATCAGCAGGAGAACGACTGACACTAGCACTTGTAAAAGTTAGAAGATGAATACCTTCTCTAGGAACATCTCCCCCTGTTTCAATGCCTTCGGGTGGAGAAAAGTATTCTTCTTGCTCAGGTGCTTCTTCAGTGTCATGATGTTCTTGATCCTCCTTTTCTGCTGGAGAATCTCCATGACCTTCTTCTGCAGTTTGTTCTCCTGTCTGCTTCTATGTTTCTGCTCTTTCTGTGTCTTCTTCTTCCCTCATTGATTCCTTCTCCTTATTCCCTTTCTCAATCTCTCCTCCGACTTGATGTTCTCATTCTTCCGACTCAGGTATAAGATGCTGTGAGGCAAAAGTGGAGATAGCAAAGTCTTCCTCATCATCTTCATCTTGTAAGATGATTGCTCTCCTTCTTTTGGTTGGAGTAGTCATGGGATCTTTGCCTTTTCTCTTCGTAGCAATAGAGTCTTGTCTAGATTTGACAGGGGTTTTCTCCTTAAATCGCTCTAACGTCTTGCTTAGTTCCTTCAGACGCATCTTTGTGATCATTTTCAGCCCTATTACCATTTGATCAACAGTTCTCACACACAGAATCTTTGGAGGCTGAATATTAAAGTGTCTGAATAAACGAGAGATAAGAGCAGAGTAAGGAAGTTTGCCCTTGTCCTTTGCCATGGACCTATACATGTGAAACATTATAGTGTGAGACAAGGAGAACTTGTGACCAATTTTGATGGCATACATCAATTTTGCTTCAGAGTTTGAGACATCTGTCTTTGATGTTGACTTGGGTCTGAGACAGTTAATCACGATCTTATGGAGTAGTATGTTGAATGCACTCATCCTCAGATAAGAGAGTCGCCCTTCCGCAATTCTATCTTTAGCAAGCTCCAAGGTCGCATGACTAACAGACACAGATATAGATTGGAAAGCCACTCTTTCCACACCAATTACATCAGCAAGAATATACATGTCAACCACATACTCCTTATCTCTAACACTGAATGAAAATCTATTCGCATCAAGAAAACTAAGATTCGAATAGAAATATGCGGTTAGTTCAGAATGAGTAGTGTCTATCTCTGTACATAATCGATCAAGTTGAAGTTTTTCAAACTTCTCGCTCAGATTGATGTTTAACAGGTCAAGGAAATCGAAGTCCACAGTTCTTGGGTTCATGACCCCACGCTTCAGCAACTTGGAATAAACCTTTTTATGTTCCTTAGAACGAAATAATTCTTCCATCTTTCCTCGAATTTTTGCAGCCACGCCCAATCATGGCTTAAAGTGCACGAACATTTTTTCATCGTCGTCTTTCCCTTCAGGCTGATTCACACTTCCAAAATGTGGATCACTAGGAAAATTAGCGAAAGCTTTTTCCGCTGTTCCAATAGGAACAACTCCCGAACGTTCCATCACACTTAAGAAGTGAGTCTCATTCTTATACCCTTTTTCTTTTAGAAACTCATCGATAAATGACATTGCAGATACCCCTGCTTTCAAAACAAAGTAAAGTCTGTAAGTGAATGCGGGCTTAAGAAATCTTACGGGTTCTACATCCTCGATGATGTCTTCCTCTCCTTGTTGATGGTCACGATCATGTGATCTAGCAGGTGAGGAATTGCGCGGTTGAGAATGCTGACGCTCCTGTCGTCTTGGAGAGTCTCCTTCTTCGGTTAGATCAAAGTGCGTAGGCCCCTCACGCAAAACTTGTGGTCCCCTGCTTGCTATTCTCGATGACTTTCTTTGATGCGACATTGTCACAGTCTTTGAGAGGATTTTCACGCTCGAATCGTGAGAAAGGTGAGAACTTTAAGGGTTAAACTCGAGAAAAAATTTCAGAGAGTGAAGATCTGTGCTCTAGGGTTTTTAGGTGAAAATAAAGAGGAAGAAGAATAGTATTTAAAACAATCGATACAGGGTATTTGAAACGTCACGAAAAGGAAAAATAAAAATGCCTTTTCAAAAATAACTGCCATTTTAAAAATTGATAACCATCTTTTTCAAAAAGATAACTGCCTTTTTAATATCAATTAGAGATTAACATGCGGTCTTACTTTTCCGAGATATCAGTTTAAAAGATTAAAAGCACTATAATCGAAATAACTTACAGTCGTAACCTTTGGTATTCTGAGTCTTAACTTTTTGAGTTTGATCCTTTTCAGATTTAGTTCCTGAGCTTCATCAGTCTTCAAGAGATAAGATGTTGAGTCTTGAACGAATAGACTCAAATGAGGTTTTCTCAAGCGGCTTTGTGAATATGTCCGCCAGTTGATTCTTTGAGTTGATAAACTGTATCAAGACTTCTCTATTTTGAACATAATCTCTAATAAAATGATGTCGAATCTCTATATGCTTTGCTCTTGAATGAAGAATTGGGTTCTTTGTGAGATTAATTGCACTGGTGTTGTCGCATTTGATCTCAGTGTATGAGTCTTCGATACCAAAGTCTCATAGTTGTTGTTTTATCCAAAGTATTTGAGAACAACAGCTTCCAAGAGCTACATACTCTGCTTCTGATGTTGATAGTGCTATGGTACTTTGCTTCCTTGAAAATCAAGATACTGCCCTATTACCAAGCAATTGACAAGTGCCGGATGTGCTCTTTCTATCAACTTCGCAACTTGCAAGATCTATGTCTGAATATCCAAGAAGAGTAAAGTCTCCTTTCTTGGGATACCATAGACCAAGCTTAGCAGTTGTTGCAACATATTTGATCATACGTTTTGCAGCACTTAGATGAGATTCTTTAGGATCTGATTGAAACCTAGCACAAATGCAAACACTAAACAAAATGTCAGGTCTAGATGCAGTAAGATAAAGAAGTGAACTAATGATACTCCTGTATAGTTTTTGGTCGACTTTCTTTCCTCCTTCATCTTTGTCTAGCTTCGAAGAATTTGACATTGGTATGTCAGTCTTTTTGCAATTTTCCAGTCCGAACTTTTTAACAAGTTCTTTTGCATATTTTTCTTGATGAATAAAAATTCATTCTTTCTGTTGTTTCACTTGTAAACCAAGAAAGAAAGATAGTTCACCCATCATGCTCATCTTGAATTCATCCTGCATAGACTTAGAAAATTTCTTGCACAAAGTCTCATTAGATGATCCAAATATAATATCATCAACATAAATTTGGACGAGTAAAAAGCTTTTACCTTCCCTTTAATAAATAATGTAGTATCTACTTTTCCTTTAATGAAACCACTTTGAATTAAAAAGTTACTTAACCTTTCATACCAAGCTCGAGAAGCTTGTTTTAATCCATATAGAGCCTTTTTCAGTCTGAACACAGAGTCTGGTTTCTTTGCATCTGGAGGTTGTTCCACATAGACTTCTTCTTGAATAAATCCATTCAGGAATGAGCTTTTGATGTCCATTTGGAATAACCTAAAATTCTTATAGCACGCAAAAGCAAGTAATAATCTAATTGCTTCTAACCTTGCTACAAGAGCGTAAGTCTCGTCATAGTTTATCCCTTCTTCTTGCGTATATCCCTTAGCCACGAGTCTTGCTTTGTTTCTTGTCACTTTTCCTTTTTCATTGACTTTGTTCCTGAAAACCCATTTAGCTCCAATAATAGACTTACCTTTTGGTTTAGGAGTTAATTCCCAAACATCGTTAATGCTGAATTGTCTGAGTTCTTCTTGCATTGCTTCAATCCAGCTTTCATCAGCTAAGGCTTCTTCTATATTTTTGGGTTCTATTTCAAAAATAAGCGCCACAACACTAGACTCTTCTCGCCTTTTGGATCTCGTGCGAATCCCCTCATTAACGTCACCAATAATGAGTTCTTCAGGATGACTAGACTTATGCTTCCAGTTACTGGACAATCTGACAAGTTGTTGATCTTTTTCTTGAGTTGATCCTTCATCATCAATTCGTTGTTCTTCTTCTGGAATTTGAACTGTTTCAGGGGAGGTAGACCTTGTGGAGTTTGGAGCAGGTTCTGATTCTTCAGTCTGAATCGGTTGAGTTTGTGGAAAGTCTTGAAATTTGACGTTCATTGATTCTTCCACAGTCTGAGTCTTCTTGTTGAATACTCTGTAAGCTTTGCTTGAAGTTGAGTACCCAAGAAAGAATCCTTCATTCGATTTTTCTTCAAACTTACCAACTCGATCATTTGCATTTTTCAGGATAAAGCATTTACAACCAAATACTTGAAAATATGAAACAATTGGTTTATTTCCTTTAAAAATTTCATAAGGAGTTTTCTCAAGAATTGGCCTTAAAAATACTCTGTTAATAATATAACAGGTTGTAGAAACAGCTTCAACCCAAAAACCTGAAGAAATATTACTTTCAATTAAAAGAGTCATTGCCATTTCTTGTAAAGATCTATTCTTCCTTTCCACAACCCCATTCTGTTTTGGTGTATATGGAGAGGAGAATTTATGTTGAAAACCAGATTCATCACAAAATTTAGGAAAGTTTTGATTTTCAAACTCACCTCCATGGTCTGTACGAATACTTGAAATAGTGTAACCTTTTTCATTCTGCACTTTCTTAGCAAATTTTGAAAAGAGAAAAAGTTTCAGACTTACTTGCAAGAAAGTAGACCCAAGTAAATCGTGAAAAATCATCCACTATTACTAGGCGAAACCTTTTTCCACCAATGCTTTGAGTTATAGTTGGTCCAAAGAGATCCATATGCAGAAGCTGCAGTACACGATTAGTGGAAACATGATTTATTGGTTTAAAGGAATTTCTAACCTATTTTCCCAATACACATGGTGTGCATAAGTCAGACTTTTGGTAATTGAGATTAAGTAATCTTCGAACAAGCTTCTTGGAAGAGATTTTGGCAATTTGCTTCATGTTGATATGGCCAAGCTTTCGGTGCCATAGATTAGCTTCATCTTGTACTGATATTAGGCATTGTGATCTTTCTTGATTCACATCCAAAAGATAGATATTCCCATGTCTACGTCCAGTAAAAGATTGAGAGAAGTCTTTACTAATTCCTGAACACGTTCCTTCCTGGAAGTTGATCTTGAATCCAGTATCGCACAATTGGCTTATGCTGAGTAGATTGTAATTCAATCCTTCCACCAAGAAGACATTATTAATTGTTAGACTTCCAATTTTTACTATACCACGACCAATAATCCTTCCTTTGCTGTTACCACCAAAAGAAACTTTCCCTCCATCTATTTGGACAAGTTTTATAAAGCAACTTGAATCTCCTGTTATATGTTTTGAGTAGCCACTATCCAAATACCATTTGATCTTCCTTTTGATAGTGACCTGCAATTAAAAGAAAATTCAAGCTTTCTTTGGTACCCATATCATCTTGGGTCCGATTGAGTTAGAGCAATAAACAGTCTTTGCCCAATCCCTTTTAACAGGTCTTCAAACCATAGGGCATTCTTTCTCAAAATGTTCTAAGCTTTGACACTTTGAACATTTGAGAGCATTTCGGCCAACAGGTTTTACAAAGACTTTCAGAAAATGATTTTTATAAACAGCTTTTGTAGGTCTTTGTTTGATTCTTTCCTTTACCTCTGGAAAATCAATTAGTGGAATAGTTTCAAGAGTCATACCAAGACCTAATTTGTCAAAGTAGGGTCTTTGTATTGAAAGAATCTTATCCAACCTTTTCAGATCCATTTGAAAACCTTTTTGAGATGTTTGAAATATCATTTTTTAAATAGGTATTTTCTTTTGAAAGAGAGTTCAAGTTTTCTTTTAAAATGTAAAGTTTTTATCTAAATTTTCAAATTTTTATTTCCAAGATTTTTCCTGTTACTTCAATGTAGGACTCTCCCTTTTTAATTCGGAGATCCTCTTAAGAGAGGTTTTGAGGCTAAGACATAATTCATCAATATATTTCGAGACTTTAGTAGGAATTTTTAGTTTACTTACCTCAAACTCACATTTCGGTTTGCACAGTTTCAGAAACATTTTGGATTAAATACCCAAATGAACTTCAAAAATTATGAAATTCGAATATGTTGTAGACAAGACATAAAGGCAGGTTTTTTATGAAGAACACTTCACCAAAAGAATTTCACATAAAACAGAACAGTCCACGCATTACAGCTTTAAAAATTCTAACATTTCGGTTTTGCACAGTTTCAGAAACATTTTCGATTAAATATCCAAATGACCTTCAAAAATTATGAAATTCTAATATATTGTAGAAAAGACATAAAGACAGGTTTTTCATGCAGACATCGAAATCAAATTCGTCCTAGATAAATAGATATGGACGGTTAATACCCCCTGTTCTCGGTACCAATATTCCAGATCTAGTCTTTCCAAAGAACAACGATTTCACCTACCTATACTTGTTCGATTTGTCTCAAATTTGAGTATGTTATTTTCCAAGAAGTCCTTTACAACATTCATTAAGAAGTCAAAGTCAAATTTCAACTAGAACATCGCATGCAACTCACTAGAACATCCAAGGTCGAACTGTTTTTCTCAAAAACAGCATACTAGACTAGAACACCGCTCTTGTAACTTCGAGTTCTACACATCCTACACCTCCGAAATTTCATCATTTAATCACATACATAAAACACAGCAAGCAAGAGTAGATCAAGGGATCCCAGTTGCCTTCAAACCAAGTGAAACTCAGCAACCGAACGGCAAGCTCGACGGCGGAGCACGGCGGCGACGGACCCCCTCTTCCTTCCTTTTCGCGCACGGGCTGGTCTCTCTCTTCCTCTCCTTCGCACAACACTCCTCTCTCTCTCGGACGGTCACTCTCTCTCTCTCAATCCGCCCACTCTCCCTTTTTGGTTGAAAAGAAAATTGCATGCATCTTCATTTTTGCATGGGGGGACACTTGTTCCCAAGAACGAGACAAGTGTCTCCCTTGCCGAAGACACTTGGAGGGAGCCATTCGGCTCCTCCTCCCCCTCCGTGCGTCGACAGCCCTTCATGGGCTCTATGGGCTGGGCCTTTTGGCCCACCTTAGGCCCAACACTCTTGGGCCTAAGGCCCAAACTTAAATGGCCCATGTTTACCTCTTCTTAAAAATCCAACTTAATCCCTATTTATACAAAGTACTAAATTACAAATTTAAATGGCCATAATACTTTGTAACATAGTTTAATAAAATCCAACTTATAAAATTCATGGCCAAAAACATAATTTCCTCATCAAATAAAATCCTTGGTCTCATATGGACATAAAGCATGTTTCCAACAAAATAATCACCCATTAGGTGCTTGGCCATTAATCTATTACACTTCTTTGGTCTAAAGGCCACAACATAGGTCAATGATACTTCCATCGCCCTTCCATAGGTTGTAAGGCATCTAGAGGTTGTCATGAATTTTTAGGATGCCACAATTGCCCAACCATTTACTACCAAAAGTAATTTAATATGCTCACTTGCTAAGTACTTATCTCACAATATTTTGCTGACGTTCAAATTAAATTGCTCACCAAGACGAGGAGAGCATACGAGTGCATCATCAAGCCATGGGGAGCAATCAACTGTTATTCTCTAATCCCCAAATTAGTTGATGATTGTGCAATCACATCCTTTCTCTATAAAAATCATTTGAATATATATCTCCAAAGTGTAACAACAAAACACCCTAAGGAGATCCTATTTTAATTTTTGCAAAATTTTCAAACAAGCATTACTATTCTTTCACATATGCAGGATAGTTTTGTCATCATAAAAAGGGAGAGATTGTTGAAGAAAATATCTTCAAGTAATTTTGATGATGCCTAAACTATTCTTAGTATATTATGTATTGTGTTATGTGCAAATATTTGGACCAAAGGATTACTCAATATCCATGGTGTGATCCATTGGAAAGAAGTTTTGTAAACGTCTTGTTATAGCATATAGTACCAGTCAACTAAAAGATTAGGTACTGATGATGTTTATGTCAAAACAATAAAGATTAAGTTGATGGTGATATAACAACCAATGTCACGGCCCGAACTTCGAGCGTGCACACATCCCTCGGTGGTCGATAAATTGCGACGTTCCCAGGACGCGTCGCCGACCCAATCGATTATGCACATGCGGAAGCGTATAATAATCCCCAGACAACAACCAACATGGGATAGAAAAGCAGGATAGTCAAATTTTCACAAACCACTTTTATAAACAACCAAGGTCAACCTACAAAGTTATATACACAAAAGTTGAGGTCTCAAAAAGAAGTCCCTAGCTGACTCTACCCCGGACCCTATCTATCGGGACTCCGGGTCTACCATGACACCGTCAAGTGGGTCAGCTACCCCCTCGCCCACAGCAGCGTTAACCACAACGGCAGGGATGTCGAAACCCTGCGGGGGACCTTCTCATACCCCATTAGCCCATGACGGAACCACACCCTGACTCGATGAGGTATCAACTGTGGTAGGCCCTCGTTGACTAAGATAGTGGTCACGATGAGCTCATGGAGCCGGGGACTCCCGACGACAAGGACGTTGGTACTCTACTCAGTATACCCCCGCGGCTATCCAAAACGAACCGGCCTCGCCTCCATCTAAGGACCTATAAAGATTAAGCCCACGACGGGGTGAGACAATGTTTTAGCGAGTTCACACCCTAAACCCCGATTAGGAAGGAAATACGCCTAGAGGTAGTCTAATCACACATCAGACAAGACTCACCTTGTCTTAGTTCCTTCATGCACGTCAGTACAATTCATATCACAAATGCATATAATAAATGCACATATCAATTGGAACGTCTCGGAGAGTTCAACTTCAGAAACAGTTCAACCAGCTTATGCATTGGTCTCTCCCCGACCACAACTCTAGGTTGGACTTTAGCAGGTGCGGCAGCAGCAGCAACAGCAACATTGGCGGTAGCAGTAGCAGTAGCTATAACGGTGGCGATAGTGGCGGCGCCTTGGTTCTAGGCCTGCTACCCCATTAGATTCCCCAAGGTCTTGAGCGCCCGTACGATCCCATCAATTCTAGGATCGGCAGGGGCTACTACACCAACATCGACCTGCGGCGGCACTATCCCACTAAGGCTGGCCTGAGCTTGCGCTCTACCACGGCCACCTCGGGTACCGACCCTTGTCGGCGTCCTACTCCGAGTAATGAGTCCTATCGACCTCTTCCTAGGAGTCCTCTGCTCTTGATCACTCATGATGCACGATCCTTACAGAACCTACTTTCCAATTCCATATAGAATTAGAAACTGAGTTATCCCCACAAACAAGCTACCAATCAGCTATCAATCACATGTACCAGCATAATAAAAAGACCTTTCCTACTAATTATCCCATAATCCATCGCACCTTATCACTCCAAACACAAACCAGCTCTGATACCACTCAAGGCGAGGATGTCACGCCCCGAACCTCGAGCGCGCGCTCATCCCTCGTGGTCGATAAATTGCGACGTTCCTAGGACGCGTCGCCGACCCAATCAATTATGCACATGCGGAAGCGTATAATAATCCCTAGACAACAACCAACATGGGATAGAAAAGTAGGACAATCAAATTTAAACAAACCACTTTTATAAACAACCAAGGTCAACCTACAAAGTTATATACACAAAAGTCGAGGTCTCAAAAAGAAGTCCCTAGCTGACTCTACCCCGGACCCTATCTACTCGGGCTCCAGGTCTACCACAACACCGTCAGGTGGGTCAGCTACCCCCTCGCCCATAGCGGCATTAATCGCAACGGCAGGGATGTCGAAACCCTGTAGGGGACCTTTGTGACATCCTAAAATTTACCGACCCTATTAGTGTAATCGGATTGTTAAGGGCTTGGATTATTTTTAAAATGGGCCAGAAGACAAGCCCAATGGGCCATGGGGAATGTGTGGGCTTAAGTAGTTGACGGGCCACACGAGGTATCGAGGTGGGCTCAGTCAGCTGAAGGATAGGTTATGGACTTGGGCTTGGCGTAGAGCGGGCCAAGAGTCGGATTCATTAGAATAGTAAATTAAGTCTAGTGGGCCGAGAATGTTGTAGGATGAGCCTGGTGGGCCAAAGACGGGAATTTAGGCCCGAGTGTTTTCATTTTCGATTAAGTTTATAGATTACCATTACGAGGATTAATTAGAAATTTTATTAAAGACTTATAAGTGATTGTAATGCTAGTGTCAACTACTAACTTTAGTATTTCTTGCGATAAATTCTTCGTAGATTAGTGCCCAGATATTAATGTGCCATTTCATTCATATAGTCATGAGGGAATTGAAATTTAGTGGATTCGGAATGAAACTAAGTGAGAGACATTAGAAACTAATAAACTGACTAACGACATGGATTAGAAATTAATCATTATCGAATGCTAGGTGTCGACCATGAAAGAGTGAAGCATGCATGAAGGCCACGACATTTCTCTCTTCTCCCTCGGTTTTCTTCTTCCCCAAAACTAAAGCTACAGAAGAAACATAATCATTAATCTTGTTAATGATTACTTTCCTTGGGATGACACATTTAGCCTCATTTCCCTCAAAGTTCACGTCATTCTATCTCTCTCTCTCTCCAAAACTGACCGAAACCCTCTCTTTTCTCCTCTTTCTCGCAGTTCGAACAGAAACAAAGTAGCAACAGTTCCAGCGATTGTTGCTTCTTCTTGTGTGAGTTTAGGAGCATATTCTTGGAGAGCTTTGAGTCACCAATGAAGCTAAGCAACGGTAAGGAAATGATAAGTTCCTAAGCTAGAAGTTATCTGTTGTTTTGTCGAGAGAACTCGCGGAACTAGCTGAATGGTGGAGGATTAGGCATGATGATGTTGTTTTGTGTTGAAATAGGCTAGATGAGCTCTAGATTGAAGCTGTGAGTCCTTGCATGTCATGTTAATGCTTTGGATGGTTAAAAAAAATTGAATGTGAGCAAGCTGAGTTGGTCGAGTAAGTTGGAAAGGTGGCTGTCGAGTGAAGAAAGGTATTGCATGTTGGTGTAGATGAGTCAAGGTACAAGTACTTGTCTTGGATCGAGCTGTGGATGGCCGTATGTAAGCAAAGAGCTACTGTGGTTACTCTTAGATGATGTTGGAGAAGTGTCGGGATACTAAAAGAGACATTGTAGAGGAGCTAAATGGTTTAGTTGAGCAGTAGATGAATAAAATGGTTCAAAATATTCTGTTTTGGAAAAACAGAGATTGAAAACCCTTTAGTTATGCATTGCTTTGGATTTTAAAGATGTAGATAAAGGAAAGAACAAGTTTACTTAAGAGTACACTAACTATTTTAGGTTTCTACCTCTAGTTATAGTGAAATCCATGCGAAAATGTATTGGCGAGAGCATTTTTCTTTGAAACAGTAAGCTGTTCTATAGAAGACAGCAAAACCTTAGGTAGTTCTACGAATTTTCTGTAATTTTCTAGATGGAATTGGACCCTAAACCCATCATGAAAGTTGTAGGACACATCTTTAGGAACAACATATCAAAATTTGAGAACAAACGGTCAAGGTTTGGGTAGTGAAATGATCCTTCTTCTGTAGATACTCAATCTGGAAAGTTGCCGCGAAATTTTAGGACAGAAGACAGCAAATTACTACTCTTTATACATTGAGATATAGGCTTATATTTCTTCACAGAAAATGTTAAGTTATGTCTCTTCTATAACATACTAAAATTTCGTAACATTCCGATAAGATTAGATGTACTTTCTGCGTCTGTGTTTGAAACTGCCCATATTAACCTATATACTGCCTTGATCCGAGAATGTGCAATGGTTGTTGTATCTCTTGTACCTGACTTTTATGACATATATGGAGTCTAATTGTGACGTCCCAGGGTGTCATGTACTAAGCGCAGGCGGAAACTTAATTATAATTATTATTATCTTCCTTAAACTTAAAAACCTCCTTCAGTGGTATCTATAGTATTTACCATTGAAGGTTAGCATGTATAACATGAATTATTTAAAATCTATAGTTTGTACTATGGGGTTATCCTACAATTACTCTACCGATGATTAACATAGTCCACATAGATAAGATCACAAGAAGCTTCATTTCTTTACCATCATAGGGCCTACAAAATTTTATCGACTTGGACTCCTTTCATGTTCCTCGCCTTTATATACAACATATTTATAGCAAAAGTAAGGCGCAACACAAGCCAGGGATAAGAGGGTGAGGGTATCTACTTCATGAGTTCCCACACAAGCCCATGTGCAAAAAGAAACAAAAGTTAGACAGCTTCTTCATGATCAAAGGCGTCTAGGCGCCATCCGTCCCAGCTCCTGCTCCATCGTTTCCAAAAGGTATAGGGCCAAACATCGCCCCATCATGTTTGATAAACCAGGCAACAAACTTCATGGGAATCATCTCAGCTCTACCATCATCCATCCATAACGTGGCCTCGTATTTGGAGAAGGTCAGCTCAACATCATCATCATACACATCGGTAAAAGTAACCTCAATGTTCGTTATCACACCGTAACGAGCTACTAGCGGCACGTCCATACTATCAATCTGAAAAATGTAAGGTATGAGCAAAACTATGCCCAGTAAAGAATAATAAAACTCTAACTTAAATAATCCACAACCATCAATATTACCAGGGAATCATAATCCAAACAATTCAGAACATAATAATATAATTGTCACAAGCATAGTCAATTAGATATTAATACACCACCTAAATAATCACCTTGTATGCATCCATCTCCATACTTACCTTTTCAAAAATCAATTTCATATCATGATGCAATGCAACAATAATGCATGAACTCACTCGCCAAATAGAATTATATTTAGTGTGCATATGATCCACCCTCGAATCAGTCATAACCGGAACTCTACCGGCCTGATCGAGTCACTTCCGGAAAGTACGTTATCCGGACTTCCACAATATTTCTATTATGGGCATCTCACTCCGAGGCATCCCGGTATCACACAACCGAGGTCCTCCCAAGACCACTCAGCAAGGGGCATCTCACTCCGAGGCATCTCAGTATCACACACTGCTGAGGCATCCTTGATCACACACAAGGGCATCTCACTCCGAGGTATCTCAGTATCTCTCTACCGAGGCATCCAAGACCACTCAGCAAGGGCATCCCAAACTTCCGGGGGCATCACCGGTATCTCAGTACCGATGGGTTCATTCACTATCTTAAGCACACGTTTCACACCACCACACCTTTGGATTAATGCATTTATCGTATGCAAAAGAAAAGACTCCAAAGTATCTATCTAGGTATCTAATTCTCATGATCCTAGCACATGTGCGTGTCCAAATTATAAGATAAAATCCATTACGACATGTCCCATACCATGCCGAACAAATATTCATCCCATAATCAAGCACTATGCACCGCACACATTGCACTCGCATGGTACTATATGCACTTATATCTCTAATGATGTATGTGGCCTATGACTAATATCTACTATGAGCTTATTAGACTTTAAGTATATCTCATGAGTCGAAATATATAACACAGTATATATATTAGAAGTTCTCGGATTAGGACAACTTATTGGTTCAATGCACAGTTTCTGTTTTGGTTATAGAAAATATATCAATTCTTGTCAAAATATTACCAAATTTTTGTACGTTATACTAGAGACATAGATCAACAACTTCCATGAAGAAACTTAAGTCCGAATCTTGCTGTATTAAGAAGAACAATTACTATAATCTTTACTATTACCCTATACCGACGTCCAGATTTTATATTCACTAAGAAAATTGTTTTACTAATCAATTCTTGTTCATTTAATCTCAAATTTTGACACGTTATTCCTTAATATGTATTCTACAATTTTCATTTAGAAATCAAGGTCCAATTATAACTAGGTAAATACATAAAATTCGCATAATCAGTAAAGGTCATACCGTTTATCACAAAAACAGTTTACTGACTTTACTAAGTTCACTTCCATTTCTACGTTTTTATATATTTATATGATTATAACTACGTGTATAACTCAATCTTATATATGTTCCATCATGTAAAATGGTTCTTTCTTATTTCTATTAACATACATAAAGAGAATTAAACACAAACAGAAGACTCTATAATTGTTTTCACCTAGAACCGAATAGATACATCACTTTTCTTACTTCTAACTCAACGAAACAACTTATCTATCCACAAATCTCTTCTAAAATACTCCAATGCTTACTCGCAGCAACTCAAAGCAACTTCAGCATATCTTCCTTTAACAAATGATCAATTCCACAGCTCGGCTCGAAGTGTCGTTGCATCCATAAGCCACTTATCACGATTTCTACCAAAACAACACACTCGGCATCCATTTCATCACTTCGCTCAACAAAACAGCCAACTTTCATCAAGTTTTCGAGACATGCAAAGCTTAAAACAACATGCAAAGACTTCTAGCTTCACTCTTAGGTCCATCAAGCTCAAAACAACATATATCTACCTCTTCTCATCACTTCTCTTAACAAGACAGCACACTTATGTTTGAATTTCGCAACATGCATGGTTCAAATATAACATGCAATGACTTCTATCTCTAATCCATCACTTGCTCAACTCAAATTAACCATAAAACAACAACTACATTTCATATTCCTCATAGCTTGGTTAGATCCACAAGGTTTCTTGATGAAATGGTGGAGACACTTCAATTTAGAGTTCTACTTTTCCTTACCTTTGTTCAGTTATCAATCTAACACAAAAACACTTCAAGAGCAACACCAAAACCTCGCATGCAAGAGGAAAAATGGCTGGTTTTGCTTCTGGTTTCTACCACTCGGCCGAGAGAAAAGAAAGAAGAAGATGAAGATGAGGGCTTCTCAATTTTGAGGAGAGAGAGGGGATTTCGAATTTATGTGGGGAAATAAGCTATGAGCTAGTCCTAGGTTAGTGTAATGATTGGATTTGGTTAATGATTATACTTCCTTGGAGTTGCCATCTTCGGTTCTATGGATTTGTGAAGAAAACCGTGGGTGTTGAAGAGAAAACGGAGGGAGGGAAGGGTGTGTCGTGGCTTCAAGCTTTGGTCTCCTTCACCATTTGCCATTTAATTTTTGTTAGGTTTTTAATTCATTTCATTAGTGGATAATGTTCTTCAATTAATTCCTTTCGTTTCCACTTGGTTTCAATTACACGAAATTGCAACATATACAACGTATCAACTAGTTAATGTTAGCCTAAAAAGAATCCATCACAAAATACTAAAGTCAGAAATCTACATTAGTATCACAATCACTAATTTAAATTATCTTAATTGTGATCTATAAATCTTAACCAAAAATAAAATCACTTGGGCCTAATTTATTTATCTCTGGCCCCAATGGGCCTAATCTATAACAACCCGGCCCACTAAACTAAACTTACGATCCTAAGAATCCCGAACCTTGGCCCACTTAAACCAAGTCCAAGCCCACTATTTCTCACTCGAATTCACAAGTCCAATTCGTGTGGCCCACTTATTTCTCAAGCCCATTCGATCCTCACGGTCCAGCGGGTTCACTTCTTGGCCCGATTTAAAATAATCCGAACTCCTAATGATTCAATTACACTAATGAAGGTCAATGAAATTTGGGATGTCACACTAATGGTCTCATGATAGTGGTTAGTTTGTGCATGAGCATGCCTCTTCCATCATTTGAAGTGTGGGCATTGTATAGTCACCAATTGTGGCATGTGTGTGCAATGAGTGTGACATGATTGAAGTATTGTGTGAGCATGAGTCCTGTTTGATGAAATTTTGTACTCTCGACGTCTTGTGCATGCTGTGATGTGTGGAATGTGCGCATTAATTGAGTAAGAGATTTGCATCGGTATTGAGATGCCGGTATACCCCAGGGAGTGGGATGCCCATGCCGTGTGATCTTGGATGCCCCGGTTGAGTGAGACGCCAGGATGCCTCAGAGTGAGATGCCCTTGTAGGTGATCAAGGATGCCTCGGTTGTGGGATACTAGGATGCCCCGAAGTGAGATGCCCCGTGCTGTGTGTTCTTGGGATGCCTTAGTTGTGTGATACATATGCCTCGAAGTGAGATGGCCATGATAGCAATATTGTGGAAGTCCGGATGTGGGATTCCGGAAGTGACTCGATCGGGCCGGCGGCGTTCCGGTGGGTAAACTGATCGAGGGTGGACTAGATATACACACTAAAATATAAATTCCACTTGGCGTGTGAGTTCTGCCTATTGCTGTTGCATTTCATCTTGGTACAGATTTAGAGCATGAAGTAAACGTGTGCATTTAGCATGCATGGTATGAAGTGATCATTCATGTGATGTCTCAATATTCATTTAGTTATACCTGTGACAATCCTGTCTTAGTATCTTAAGCTATTTGGTTATGTTCACTTGTCTTCTTTGGCAGCTGTGGATTGTCTAGGTTAGGGTATTATTATTTCTTTACTCAGCATTGCTCATTCCTTATTTTTTTTTAGATCATTAGTACGGGCGTGCCACCAATTGCTCGTTACGAGGTGATAGCGAGTATTGATGTTTCTTTTCATGATGTGTACGATCCTGATATCGAGCTGACCTATACGAAGTATGAGGCTATGCTGTGGATGGACGACGGTAGAGTAGATATGATTCTGATGAGGTTTGTAGCGTGGTTCATAAACCACGAAGGAGAGTTGTTTGGCCCCCTTCATTTTGGTGTCGGAGGACCTGGAGCTAGGACGGGTGATGCTTAGGCGCCCAGATCATGTAGAAGCTGGAGAACACGTCTTTTGTTTTTTTTATAAACGTGGGCTAGTGTGGGATAGTGGAGTTAGGAACCCCCTCACCCTTTTTCCCTAGCTATTTGCTTACACCTTTTGTTTTGAATATGTACGTATGTTGTATATAGGTGAGGAACTTGTAAGTAATCCAGGTTGAGTTTTGTAAGCCCGAATGATCTTAACAGGAAAGAAATGAAGCTTCTCTGGATCTTTATGTATGGTTATAGTTGGATTGTTTAATATTAGTTGACAGGACTATTGTAGAGGAACCTTGTGATATAAAAGCTTTAGGCCTTGAAATATCGATGTTATACATGCTAACCTTTAAAGGTGGACACTGTGGTCCGACATTTGAAATAAATAAATCCTGTAAAATGATAATTCATGTAATTTCCGCTTACGCTTAGTATGTGACCTACTGGAATGTCATAACCTTCCCGTACCCCATTAGGCCCATGACGGAACCACACCTTAAATCAATGGGGTACCAACTGTGGTAAGCCCTCATCGACTAAGATAGCGGTCACGATGAGCTCATGGAGCCAAGGACTCCTGGGGACAGGGACGTCGGTACTCGGCTCGGTATACCCCCGTAGCTGTCCAAAACGAACCGACCTCGCCTCCATCTAAGGACCTGCAAAGATTAAGCTCACAACGGGGTGAGACAATGTCTCAGCGAGTTCACGCCCTAAACCCCAATTAGGAAGGAAATACACCTAGAGGCAGTCTAATCACACATCGGAGAAGACTCACATCGCCCCAATTCCTTCCTGCACATCAGTACAATTCATATCACAGATCCGTATAATAAATGCACAGGTCAATTGGAGCGTCTCACTCATATCTCAATCAATCACAGGGGTCCCGATTATAAGGCCAAATCGTTATGACACGTCCCATTCCGTGCCACACAATTTTGTCCCATAATCAGGCGCGTTTATCTCAATCACTCATACGTTCTAATTGATTACTGCCCGCACAGGCACGTTCTACCCAACACACATCGATCTTCTGACGTAACCGGGCATCGCCTCATCCCTTGAGCACGGTAACATCTACCTCTAGACGGCATTCCCGAATGAGTTTCGGTTTGGCCTCTACCGCGATCCAGCATCCATTGTTAGGGGCATCGTCCACCCAACGCTCATTGGGAACAGGTTCTCATAACCATCACACGTACACCCAATCCCGGCCAAGGACATTGTGCTTTGCACTCAAATACCTCAATTAAGATAATGTGCTTGGCATATTTTCTTCGTATTAAAAACACTCGGTAAAATAATCGTGTGTGGGTACACAGTTAGATTGGATAGAAAAATTGATATCCTTCCTTTTAAAATCTCACTATTTGATATAGTACTTAAAAACATTTTCGATGTCAAAACCCGACACCCGGTATTTTCTAATTAAATACCAAAATTTCATAATTTTTAAATAATAACTCAAAATTAACAATCATCACTCAATTGCACAAATTAGCACTCAATTGTATAAACTAATTATTCCACGACAATTAGCATGAAATTCCGGTGACCGGCTATCCCAGTATAATTTCCAGAAAATATTAAATAATTAAATAAATTGCAAAATTAATTAAATAAATGCAAATTAATTACAAAAATGCCTAATTAAGCTAAACATGTTAATCTAACCACCAAAATGAACCTAGAAAAATAATGCACTATGCTAATTAAATAATACAATCTAATTAACCCTTAACTAATCTAATCTAACCACCTACTAAGCCTAATTAATCAACTAAACCACTAATTAATCTAAACTAACCACCTAAACCTGTCTTAGGCTAATCTAATTATCCCCTAAGCATAATTAACCCTCTAAGCAAGGTTTAGCAATAAACTCATCAGATTAGCGAGCCAGTGAGTTCACGGTGTGACATCCTGAAAATTCAGTTTTGATTTTGGTTGGATAAGTTGGGTCTTTCATCAACATGACCATAGTGTTTTTCTCTGAGATGGCCACTCACGAGATAACCAGCCTACTAGGTAAAGCCGTTAAGGAATATAAACGCAATAGAATTTAGAATTTGACCAAGAATCGACTGCTCGACCATGCTAGTCTGCAAGGGTCATTACAGCACAGTTAAAAATCGATCAGAAATCAGAGATAGGTCGGTTCGACTAAGATGTGTGGCTAAATGTGTGTGATTCCACTAATTTGCAAAATTCTCGTCGATCGGCACTAGACTGATTTTTCTATCGTTTTGGCACCTTGTGTCCGTATTTGAAATCTTGAGGTTTTCACGACAATTGAGAGTCGCCAATGTGTCAAAGAGGTACGTGTGGCTCGAAGAAAATTGACCACGAGTCAATTGCACCAAAAATTCTCAAAAGCTACCTGGTAGGTTACGTCACACTAAAATCGCGTCAGATTGAATTTAACCGTGAATTTGAACCCAATTTCAGAGATTGAAAGTTCTGTCATGTCACGAGTCATTTTAGGAACGTCGACTCATCTTTCAAGGAATTTTCGGCGAGTTCGGGATTTTTTCGGAAAATCGATTCGGACGATTCGAAAAACGAACGGAAATTCGGATTGGCCAAATTGAAGGGATTTTAGCCTCCTGTGTCAACTAATTGGTGAAAGGAAGTTGTGTAGGCTTTTTCTTCAACAAAATTGGACCTTAATCGGAGAGATTTGTTCAGAAATCGGATTCCGAGAAAAAGGAAATGGAATTCGGAATTGAAGGAAATTGCCTTTTTTGCTACCCAAGACTCATTATTTGGGGGAATTATGTTGCAAGAATGCAAGTGAGGATCAAGTATTTTAACTTGGAGATTTTTGGGGATCAAATTGGATGGAATGGAAGTTTGTGGGACAATATTGGTTAAATATAGAATGTTTTTATTTAATTTCTCCCCACTGGACACACTCTCTCTCTCCCTCCTTCTTTCCGCGCGTCCCACTTTCAGCCGACAACACACCTGCAGTAGTCTTCAATTTTCGTTTCCCCCTTTTGACTTTCGAGGCCCCACCGGCCAACGTTATCTCTCTTTCCTCCCTCTCTACTTATCTCTTTTATTTTGCACGTTCTCTTTCCCCCTTCTCTTTCGGCCGACCCCCCTTAGTCGTATTCCCTTTTATTTTTTTCTACTTTTCTTTTGTTCATTCAACTGTTGAGGACGGCAGCTCCTCACACCATCTCGCTCTCTCCACCCCCGACTGTCCTCCACCCCCACCAACGAATTCTTTCCCCCGTTTCAACAATCTCGGTCTTTGCTGTGACCGACTAACTCCTTTCCTCTCTCTCACTTTTCTCCGCCACTTGTCCAGCAACCAACCGAGCAGCTCATGTACAATCAGCTCCCTTGAAGTCGAACCAGCAGCCCCGCACGGTGGTTTGTTCGGCCCAGCTCAGCCCCTCCAGCGTTCACGAGCTCAACCGTTCATGTTCCTTCGAGTTTCAACCACCGAACTCCCTCCAAAGCCGCAACTCAGCCGAACCCAGTAGCTCAACCCCCTTCGAACCAAAACCGGGCAGCAACCGTAAAGCTTTGTGGGCTGATTTCAGCCCTGGTTTGGCCCCCGTTGGTACCGCCACTTTGGAACTTATCGGCTGCCGTCGCGTGCCCGTCGTTTTGGTCTGAGCGGATCGCAAATCAAGTGAGTTTAACTCACTAACCCTACTTAGTAAGTTAATGACATTTAAGGGTTGATTAGTTTAGACTAAATATGGATTAGGTGGATAGTTAGAATGGATTAGTGAATTGATTAATTATCGATGCATGTTAGGTGGATAGTTTAGTACAATTAGAGCCTAGACAAGCTCTAGTATTTATCTAGAGTGGTGCGGAAATTTTCCGGGCTCGTCTCGGCTTTTAATTAGGCTTTACGGGCCTAAGTTCTATTTATTGGCATTTATAAATTAATTTTCGTAATTATTTAATTATTTATTTATTTATTTATTTTTCGAAAATTAAACTAGGATAGTCGGTGACCGGCATTTTATGTCGATTGCAGTGGTGTGATCAGTTTATTTAATTGCTATTATTTTGTGCAAATTGAGTGCGATTGGTGATTGGGTGTATTTATCCCAGAATTTAATAATTTTAATAATTAATTAGAAAATCACCAGGCGTCGATTTATAACGCAAAAAATATCTTGGTGGACCATATAAATTGGTGGGATTTTCAAGTGGCAGTAAATTGTATATTGGCTAAGGCCGACCGTGTACCCGTACACGATTATTTTTATCAGGTATTTTTAACACGAAGAAAATAGGCCATGACATTATTTTAATCGTGTGCTGGTTAAGAGAATTCATCTCCCACTGTGTGTCGGGTGAACGATGCTTTTGTGTGGAAAGTCGTCTTAAGGTAGATGTTGTCGTGCTCGATGAAGCGAAATGATGCCTAGCTATATTAGATCCGCTGTGTGACGGATAGATCCACTGTGTGTCAGTTAAATCCGCTATGTGACGAACAAATCCGCTATGTGATGGATAAAACCACTGTGTGACGGTTAGGTCTGCTGTGTGCTGGGTAGAACCGCTATGTGACGGTTAGATCGTACATGTGTGACTATAATCAGTTGAAATGCATGATAGGTCGTGCTTGTGTGACAGTGATCAATTGGAATATATGATCGACTGAGATGTGGTGATTGACGGAGGTGTGATTTGAGATGCTCCATTTGATCAAGTGTTATTACTGCACTTATGTGTTATATAAATTGTACTAATGTGCAGGAAGGAATTGAGGCGACATAAGTCCTCCGACTCTTGCATATGCTTAGGCAGCCCTCTGGGCGTATTTTCTTCCTAATCAGGTCTTAGAGGGTGAACTTGCTGAGACATCGTCTCACTGGTTATTGTATAACCATTTTCAGGTCCCTAGGGTGAAGAACCCAGAGCTTGAGGTGGAAGGGTCAGGAGTATGGATGGCTCAGAAGTCCTTTTTGAAGATAGACTTACTAGACCCTAGTGTTGACCTCTATTTGTAAACCAGATCGTTTGTAAAAGTTGTGCTAATTGATTTAAAAATTGTGGCCCTACTTTTCTATCACATCTTTGTGTTGTATGGGGAATAGTAATTCGCTTTCGCATGTGCATATTACAATGAAATGGGTCGGCGATGCATCCTGGGACGTCGCTATTTAATCGACCATTGAGGGATGTGCACGCGCTCGGAGGATCGGGGCATGACACACGGTGACGGCAACGCAGAGGCGAGTGGAACATAGGCCTACGGCGACACCCAACGAGGTCCAAACTGGCCCAGAAAATAGCCCACAAGTCTCAGCTATAAGCTGGGACTTCAGTTCTGTCCAAGGCTGGAAAAGGCTAGTCGGCGACTTGGCAGGCGGAGCTGGGCAGCCAGGTTGTAACGGCGGGACCAGGCGGTGTTAGGCAGGCTGAGGCGGCTGGCGAAGAAGCTAGTCGACGGCTGGCTTTTGGGGACGCAAGTAGATGCGTGGACGACGGGCGCGAGGCAGTGACCAGGAGGCGGACGTGCGAGCGGGACGACACGACGGCTCTGGCGGGCTCGGGCGACAGTGGCTACTCAAATGGCGAGCGGTCGACGGCTACAAGGCTTGAACAGGCTGCTAGTGGTCTTCTGAGGATGAGTTGACATTCCTAAAATAAATCGTGACATGACAGAACTTTCAATTTATGAAATTAGGTTCAATTTCGTGGTTAATTTCAATCGGACGCGATTTTAGCGTGACCTAACCTACTAGGTAGCTTTTTAGGAATTTTTAGCACATTTAACCCGTGGTCGATTATTTTCGAGTCACGTTGTACATCTTCAACTCATAGGTGACTCTCGGTTGTCGTGAAAATCTCGATGTTTCAAATATAGGCACAGGGTACAGAAACGACAGAAAAATCAGTTTAGTGCCATTCGACGAGAATTTTGCAATTAGGTGAAATCACCTACACTTTAATCACATGCCTCTATCGAATCGACCTATCCTCAGTCTCTGATCAATTTTGACGGTGCCGTATTGACCCTTGCAGATTAGCACGGTCGGAGTAGTCGATTTTTGGTCGAATTCTCAAGTCTGTCACGTTTAGATTCCTTAACGGCTTCACCTGATAGATTAGTTATCTCGTGAGTGATCAGCTCAAAGAAAAAGACTGTAGGCGCGTCGATGAAAGGCCCAATTCTTTCAATCGAAAACAAAGTCGAAAATCAAGCTGTCACAACTCTTCCCCTCTTATAAAAATTTCGTTCTCGAAATTTAAACCATTACAATTCTTAAACAAAAAGGTGGGAGTATTGTCATCTCATCGAGTCCTCACTTTCCTAGGTTGCTCCTTCTGTCCCGTGGTGTTGCCAGACCACTTTGACTAACGAGATCGTCTTGGTGCGCAGAACTTGCTCTTTCCAATCTACAATCTAAACTGGTCTCTCCACGTACGACACTCTGTCGTCCACGTTTAATTCTTCAAAATTCAGCACGTGGGTCGAGTCAAGCTCGTACTTTCTTAACATCGACACGTGAAAGACGTCATGCACTTGCGCCAGTCTCGGCGGCAATGCAAGACGATACGCCAGAGTCCCTATTCTCTCCAGAATCTCAAAGGGACCTACGTACCTCAGACTTGGCTTCCCTTTCTTGCCGAAGCGTGAAGTACCGCTCATTGGTGACACCTTCAAAAAGATGTGCCCACCAACTTGGAATTCCAATGGTCTTCGATGCTTATTTGCATAATTTTTCTAACGACTCTAAGCGATCTTTAATCTGTCCCTAATAACTACAATTGCATCCACTGATTGTTGAACTAACTCTGGGCCCGTAATCTTCCGTTCTCCGACTTTGTCCCCACAAATTGGAGTTCTACACGCTCTGCCATATAACGCTTCAAACGGTGCTATCTGAATACTCTGCTGATAGCTGTTGCTGTAGGCGAACTTGATGAGATGAAGCTATTCCTCCTAGCTTCCTTTGAAATCTAGCACACAAGCTCTCAGCATATCCTCAAGGGTCTGAATTGTCCTCTGAGACTGGCCATCTGTCTGCGGATGATATGCCATACTGTACTGCAGATTTGTTCCTAAGGCAGTTTGCAAACTTTTCCAAAAGGCGACCGTGAACTTCGGGTCTCGATCAGAAGTAATCGTCACTAGCACTCCATGCAGACGAACTATCTGACGCACGTACAATTCTGCATATCTGTCTAATGCAAAGTCCTTTCGTACGGCAATGAAGTGAGCTAACTTTGTCAATTTGTCTACCACAACCCACATGGAATCATTACCCCTCTGACTCCTTGGTAAGCATGTCACAAAGTCTATTGTGATGTGTTCCACTTCCACTCGGGAATCTCGAGAGGTTGCAGAAGTCCTCCTGGCTTACAGTGCTATGCTTTCACTTGTTGACACGTCAGACACTTGGCGACATGCTTGGCGATATCCACCTTCATACCGGTCCACCAAAAGTGTTGACACAGATTCTGATACATTTCATACTGCCTAGATGAACTGTAACTGCTACGATAAGCTTCTGATAAAATTTCCTCCTTAAGCTCTGCATCATTAGGTACACACAATCGTCCACGAAACATTAGTGTTCCGTCTTCAGAAATCTGGAAATCTTCCTTTCTCTTTTCTGCATCTTCTTGTAAAATCTTATGGATCTTTGGATCTATAGACTGCAACATCTTAATCCTTATTTGCACTTCCAGCTCAATTCTAAGAGTGGCCATAAGGTTTGAAAGGTAACCTACCTCAAATTTGAAAATTGAATCTCGAGCTCCTTCAAGGAAAATCCACTCTTGAATCACTATCTGTGCAATTGAAAACTTCTGACTCAACGCGTTTGTGACCTTATTAGCTTTTCCAGAATGGTACAAAATGTCGCAAACAAAGTCCTTGAGAAGTTCCATCCAGCGACACTGTCTCATATTGTGGCATCCTAAAATTTCATAACGATCCCTAGATACACTGCGACCCCTGAAAAGGTATCGGAAGCACCAACGGACTATATTGTAGTCATTACACCAATGCATTCCAATTAAACAAGGCCGAACATTAAATGGACTATTGTTTTGATTTGGAAATGTATCCTATATCTAAGTGTGATCAAGGATTGTACTAAAGGATAAATTGACAAGGAATTTTTTGTTCTTGGCCGTGTACTCTATAAGTTGGATTTTCATCGATTAATGTTGCAATTTTATATGGCCATGTGAGTATTTGAGATTATGAAATTAAGTGGGGATTAAAGTAGATTATTAAGAGCAAATATGGGCTTATTAGTATTACTTTTTGGGCCATTTAAATTTGGACTTTAGGCCCAAAAGTTTTGGGCCCAAGTGGGCCAAGAGGCCCACAAGAAAACCGTCGGCCATGGGGGGGGGGAAACTGGATGGAGGCCACACCACCTCCTCCATGTGTCTTCTTGTTGAAGACACTTGTCTCCCTCTTGGAGCCAAGTGTCTCTTACATGCAAAATTAAATTAAATGCAAGCAATTAAGCAACCAAAAAGGAAAAGGGGAGGGGCCGGATTGAGCAAGGCAGCACCGAGAGAGAGAGAGAGAGAGCGAGAGAGAGTGATCGAGAAAGGGGAGAATGACCAAGAGAGAGGAAGGCCGTCTTCCACCGTCGACGCCGCCTAGCTGCCGCCGTCAATCGAGCTTGACGAAGCCTCAAGTTGCCGTTTGCTTGCTGTGAACTTAAGGCAAGTGGAGTCCATTGATCTACACTTTGCTTGCTGTGGTTGTGTGTGAAGTATAGTGAATTTCGGATGTGTTGGATGTTAGAATTTTCGAAGTTATGAGAGTAGTGCCTTAGCCTAGTAATCTGTTTTCTGGAAAACGGTTCGACCTTTGGTGATTTCGTGAGCTGAATGCAATTTTCTAGTTGGAATCTTACTTTGACTCCTTGATGAAAGTTGTAGATGACATCTTAAGGAGTAACATACTAAAATTTAAGAAGAAACGGACAAGTATTGGTCGGTGAAATGATTTTTCTTTGAAGAAACTAGATCGGTGATTTCGTGAGCTGTAAGGCAATTTTCTAGCTGGAATCTTACTTTGTGTCCTTGATGAAAGTTGTAGAGGACTTCTTGAAAATTAAAATATAAAAATTTGAGGGGAAACGGACAAGTATTTGTTGGTGAAACCATTTTTCTTCAAAGATACTAGATCTGGAAACTGTTATGTTGATCCCTTGCGATTCTGTGAATTTTGTGTAATTATGCAGTCAGAATTTGATCTCTTGTCCTTGATAATAGTTGTAGAAGACATCTTAAGGAGTAACATACTAAAATTTTAGAATAAATGGACAAGTATTGATCAGTGAAATGATTTTTTCTTTGAAAGGGTTAAATCTGAAGATTGAACCGAGGGTTAGGGTGAGTTATAATAATTATATCTTTTAATCCAGAATGAGTTAGACTTCGATTTCTTCATGGGACTTGTACCTCTAGGTCGTAACTATAACATATTAAAATCTCAGAATTTTCGGAGTTCATTTAAGGACTTAATCGAAATTATTGCCGAAACTGTACAAAAGTGGTGTTGGAATTTCTTTTGCTGTGATGTATGGACTTATGCGATTGATATGAAACTTTCTTGACATGGTGTTCTTCATGAAACCTCTTTATCTACGTCTTGTTTACATCATGTTAAATTTTTAGAATTTATTAATACTGTTTACTAATTTTTCCAGGATTTTTAATTAAAGGAATGTATTCTGTTTTATTCGAAAATTGTCTTATTTTTAAGAACAAATAAATTACTCTATGGGATGTGGTATTCTGAGTTGCTATCTATTTAGCATGCATGGTGACAATTATGCATTTCATATGACATCAAAATTGATGAAATTTTATAAAATTAAATAAAAATTTTGGCACTATTGCATCAAATGGCATTTTTCCAAAGTGAGATATATCCATGTGTAATGATAATGATGATACCGTCAGACGGCTAAGTCGACGATACCCAGAGGTGTGTGCCGGATGTCCTCGGGAGTTTCAAGATGCCCGGAGGTGTGTGCCGGATGCCCGAAGGTGTGTGTCGGATGTCCTCGGGAGTTTGGAGATGCCCGGAGGTGTGTACCGGAGGTTCCTCACGATGCCAAGTTGGGTGCAAGAGATATGAGGGATGCAAACACTGGTCCCTAGAAGAAAAATGAGATCCTTTTGAAAAAAAAAATCAATTTGGAAATTGAATCACGCGCATGTGTGCGCGCATGGCCTGGTGTATAAATTGTCTTTGAACTTGAATTGGTATTGCATGATTTTTGGAAGTGTGATCATCAAGGCATTGAATGGATCTCATGGAGATGTATGCATGACTGCATGGAGATATATGCATGACCGCATGGTTGTCTTGCTTATTGCATTATGTAGTTTGATGGATCTTTACTGCTGAGTGGTTGTACTCACCCCTTTTTGGGGACTAACATTTCAGATTAAGAGATGCCACACGAGGCACTTTTTATGGCGTCTTGGTAGATGTTGAGTGCTCATGTTCAGAGCACATCTGTGTTAGTGTCCGGGGTCTGGTATTCATCCGCGTTCGAGTCCTAGTCATGTATGATGTGGGTCTACCTGGAGGCCCCGTGGTATAGGAGTTCCTGTCCGTGCATGTTCGCCGTGACAGGATTATGATGGGGATGCTGCCACCGCCGCCAGCTGATGGACCGGGCTGGGTGTGATTGATCGTGCGTGATAGGTAGCTAAGGGAGCTTTTTTGGACTACCAGCACTATTTGATGGACTAAAGCTTATGATTGTTGTAGAGTTGGACGCTTTTGGTTATAGCCGAGTTTTAGAAAAGCCTTGGCCTTTTGTTGTACCAACTCATGTTGTCCATCAAGTTATTTAAATAAAAGTGCTCGGTTTATCTTATGAAAATGTTTAGTTGGTGTGCATTGCGTTATTTTATTAAGTATGTGTTAGGGAGATATCAATATGCTTCCGCCATATGAACTGCGCTGGGACCAATTTAAATAATGCAAACCCCTAGGACTTTTGGATCCTCTATAATTCAATAGTAGTGGAGTGGCATGTTGTTAGGATTGTTGAAGGGTTAGAGCACTGTGACAACCCTAACAAATTGGGGGCCGTGTCGAGGGGGTGCCACACATATTCAACTCTTTCTAAGAAAATAAATACTTGAGACTCTAATGATCTGTAAAGATCTGGAATCTTTCTCCACACAAGTAGTATCTCCAAATCTTCAGAGCGAAGATAATTGTTGCGAGTTCTAAGTCATGCGTCGGGTAATTTAGCTCATGAGATCTCAACTAACGGGACGCGTATGCAACGACTCTGCCATGTTGCATTAACACGCAACCTAGTCCTCTAAACGACGCATCATTGTAAATCTCGTATCCTCCAAGACTAGATGGAATTGTCAGCACGGATGCGGGAGTCAACTTCTGCTTAAGCTCTTGGAAACTACGCTCGCACTTATCCGTCCACATGAATTTCTCTTCCTTCTTCAATAGTCGAGTCAAAGGCGAAGCTAATGCTGAGAATCCTTCCACAAACCTTATGTAGTAACCTACTAAACCCAATAAACTTCTTATCTCTATCACTATCACCGGTCTTGGCCAGTTGATAACTGCTTCAATCTTGGTCGGGTCCACGGAGATTCCTTCACTTGAAATCATGTGACCTAGAAACGCCACACTAGTCAACCAAAACTCGCACTTACTGAACTTAACGTACAGTCCATGATCTCGCAGAGTCTAAAGCACTGTCCTCAGCTGTCTTTCGTGCTCCTCAGGACTTCTCGAGTACACCAGGATATCATCAATAAAAACGATCACAAACTGATCCAAATACTCCTTGAACACACGGTTCATCAGATCCATAAAAGCAGCTAGGGCGTTCGTTAAACCAAACGGCATTATAGTGAACTCATAATGGCCGTATCGCGTACGAAACGCCGTCTTCAGTATATCTTCCTTTCCGATCCTCAACTGATGATACCCAGTCCTCAGGTCGATCTTAGAAAATATCGACACTCTCTGCAACTGGTCAAACAAGTCGTCAATCCTCGGCAACGGATACTTATTCTTGATCATCACCTAATTGAGTTGACGATAGTCGATGCACAGGTGCAACGAACCATCTGTCTTCTTCACAAACAAAACTGGTGTTCCCCAAGGTGATGCACTGGGACGTATGAATCCCTTATCTAACAACTCCTGCATCTGCACCTACAGTTCTTTCAACTCTGACAACGCCATACAGTAAAAAGCCTTAGAGATTGGCTCCATCCTGGGGGACAACTCAATCACGAACTCGATCTCCCTTTCCGGGGGCAGACTAGGTAATTCCTTCGGAAACACATCTAGAAACTCTTGTACCATAGCAATGTTCTCGATCTTCAGCTCCTCGACTCTCGTATCCACGACAGTCGCCAAGTAACCTTGACAACCCCCGTCTAATAAACGGGTTGCCTCAAGCAACGAGATTAAAGTAATCGAGGGTCCTCCTCGACACCCAACAAACTCGAAACTTCCACCCGCTAACGAGTTAAACTGGATCACTTTACGATAATAGTCTACAGTAGCTCGTTGCTTGGTGAGCCAGTCCATGCCAATTATCACATCAAAATGATATATGGCTAGGACTATCAAGTCTATCCTTCCATCTCGCTCACCAATAACTAACTTGCAATTAGGACAGCCTACTGTAGATAACACCTTATCCTTTAAAGGTATAGATATACTAACAATTGACTCCAACAACTCAGGACTCAACCCTACCAACTTAATAAACTACTCAGCTATAAATGAATGAGTAGCTCCAAGGTCAAATAAAGCATAAGCAGCATGATTGTTCAGCAAAACCATCCTGTGACCACATCAGGTGAGTCCTCAGCCTGTCGTTTCATGACAGCATACACCCTTCCTTGAGCTAGAGGTCTATTCAATCCACCCTGAGGTGCATTCGGTGGCGCGTATCCCATGTTCTAACCCATAGGCGGTGGCAGCGGTGGCTGCTATGGTCCCATCGGCTTCCTGGGATAGTTTCTAGCCAAGTGACCCTGCTGGCCAAGCACCCGTCCTAAAATGGCACAGGGCTGATCTATGTCGCCTTCCGTAAAAGCGACACACGCCATTTTGACTCGACGCTGACTTTCCGATCCCACCGTTCCTGTTAGGTGCAATGGGATACCTTCCTTTAGTCATTGGTTTCTTCCCAAACCAATTTGCATCCCTATTCGAACTGAATCTCGACCCAGATGCAGTAGCTTGCTCACTCAAATTCCTCTCTATCAACTAGGCCCGTTCATACAAGTCGTCATAATCATTCAGGTTCAACGATACCAGTGAATTCTTCAGCTCTGGTCTGAGGCCATTCCTTAACCTCCTAGCTCTGTCAGTCAGATCCTCTATTTGCCCGGGGGCGTACTACGATAGCTCTGCAAACTTGTCCTCGTACTGATCCACCGACATCATTCCTTGACGGAGGCACTAGAATTCCTTCATCTTCTGCTCTCCGGCGCTGTTAGAGAAGTACTTGCCATTAAAAGCTTCGAGGCGTTCCATATCGAAACCACGCCTTCTGGGATCACTCTCCCTCTGGTGGCTCTCCACCAAGTGCTTGCATTTCCCTGCAACTAATATACTGCAATGACCACTTTTTCTTCCTCTGTGCACCTCAACAATGCAAATGCCTTCTCCAACTCTTGGATCCAGAGGGTTGCAGCCTCAGGATCACCTACCCCAGTGAACCTCGGTGGGTTCAACTTCAGAAACAGTTCAACCAGCTTGTGCATCAGTCTCTTCCCGACCACAACTTCAGGTTGGACTTCAGCAGGTGCGGCTACGAGAGCAACAGTAGCATTCGTGGCAGTAGTAGCAGCGGCTGTAGCGGTGGCGGTAGTGGCAGTGGCTTGGTTCTGGGCCTACTGCCCCATCAGATTCCCTAAGGTCTCAAGCGCCTGTACAATCCCACGATTCTAAGATCGCCATGGGCTACTACACCAGCACTGACCTACAGCGATGCTATCCCACTAGCGCTGGCCTAAGCCTACACTCTACCACGGCCACCTCGGGTACCAACCCTTGTCGGCATCTTACCCCAAGTAACGAGTCCTATCGACCTCTTCCTAGGAGTCCTCTGCTCTTGATCACTCATGATGCACGATCCTTACAGAACCTGCTTTCCAATTCCATACAAAATTAGAAATTGAGTGATCCCCACAAACAAGCTACCAATCAACTATCAATCACATGTATCAGCATAATAAAAAGACCTTTCCTACTAACTTTCCCATAACCCATCGCACATTATCACTCCAAACACAGACCAGCTCTGATAACACTCCAGGTGGGGATGTCACGCCCCGAATCTCGAGCGCACGCACATCCCTCAATAGTCGATAAATTGCGACGTTCCCAGAACGCGTCACTGACCCAATTGATTATACACATGTGGAAGCGTATAATAATCCCCAAACAACAACCAACATGGGATAGAAAAGCAGGACAGTCAAATTTTCACAAACCACTTTTATAAACAACCAAGGTCAACCTACAAAGTTATATACACAAAAGTCGAGGTCTCAAAAAGAAGTCCCTAGCTGATTCTATCCCGGATCCTATCTACTTAGGCTCCGAGTTTACCACAACACCGTCAGGTGGGTCAGCTAGCCCCTCGCCCGCACCGGCATTAACCGCAACGGTGAGGACATCGAAACCCTGCAAGGGACCTTCCCGTACCCCATTAGGCCCATGATGGAACCACACCCTGAATCGATGAGGTACTAACTGTGGTAGGCCCTCATCGACTAAGATAGTGGTCTCGATGAGCTCATGGAGCCAGGGACTCCTGGGGACAGGGACGTCGGTACTCTACTCGGTATACCCCCGCGGCTATCCAAAACAAATTGGCCTCGCCTCCATCTAAGGACTTGCAAAGATTAAGCCCACAACGGGGTGAGAAAATGTTTCAGCAAGTTCATGCCCTAAACCTCGATTAGGAAGGGAATATGTCTAGAGGTCGTCTAATCACACATCAAAGAAGACTCACCTCACCTCAGTTCCTTCATGCACATCAATACAATTCATATCACAAATCCGTATAATAAATGCACACATCAATTGGAGCGTCTCACTCATATCTCAATTAATCACAGGGGTCCCGATTATAAGGCCAAATCGTTATGACACGTCCCATTCTGTGCCACACAATTTTGTCCCATAATCAGGCGTGTTTATCTCAATCATTCATACGCTCCAATTGATTACTGACCGCACAGGCACATTTTACCTTACGCACATCGTTCTTCCGATGTAACCGGGCATCGCCACATCCCTTAAGCACGGCAACGTCTACCTCTAGACGGCATTCCCGAAGAAGCTTCAATCCGGCCTCTACCACAATCCGGCATCCATTGTTAAGGGCATCCCATATAGGGGCATCGTCCACTCGACGCACATTGGGGACGGGTTCTCATGACCATCACATGTATACCCAATCCCAACCAAGGAAATTGTGCTTTGCACTCAAATGCCTCAATTAAGATAATGTGTTTGGCCTATTTTCATTGTATTAAAAATACTTGGTAAAATAATCATGTGTGGGTACACGGTCAGATCGGACCAGAAAAATTGATATCCTTCCTTTTAAAATCCCACTATTTGATATAGTACTTAAAAACATTTTCGGTGTCAAAACCCGACACCCGATATTTTCTAATTAAATACCAGAATTTCATAATTTTTAAATAATAACTCAAAATTAACAATCATCACTCAATTGCATAAATTTGCACTCAATTGCATAAGCTAATTATACCACGACAATTAGCACGAAATTCCAGTGACCGACTATTCCGGTATAATTTCTGGAAAATATTAAATAATTAAATAATAACTCAAAATTAACAATCATCACTCAATTGCACAAATTAGCACTCAATTAATTATACCACGACAACCAGCACGAAATTCCGGCGATCGACTATCCCGGTATTATTTCCGGAAAACATTAAACAATTAAATAAATTGCAAAATTAATTAAATAAATGCAAATTAATTACAAAAATGCCTAATTAAGCTAAAAATGCTAATCTAACCACCTAAATGAACCTAGAAAAATAATACACAATGCTAATTAAATAATACAATCTAATTAACCCTTAACTAATCTAATCTAACCACCTAATAAGCCTAATTAATCAACTAAACTACTAATTAATCTAAACTAACCACCTAAACCTATCTTAAGCTAATCTAATTATCCCCTAAGCATAATTAACCCCCTAAGCGAGGTTTAGCAAGTAAACTCACCGGATTAGCGAGCTGGTGAGTTAACGGCGACGGCGACGCGGAGGCGAGTGGAACACGGGCCTACAGCGATACCCAACGAGGTCCGGAAGGGCCCAGAAAACAGCCCGCAAGTCTCAGCTATAAGCTAGGACTTCGATTCTATCCAAGGTTGGAAAGGGCTAGTCGGCGACTTGGCGGGCAAAGCTGGTCGGCCAGGCTGCAACAGCAGGACCAGGCGATGTCGGGGACGGGCTGAGGTGATCGGCGAAGAAGCTGGTCAATGGCTGGCTTCTGCAAACGCGAGCAGATGCACAGACGACAAGTACGGGGCAGCAAGCAGGAGGCGAACGCACGAGCGGGACAGCACGACGACTCTGGCAGGCTCGAGCGACAGCGACTGCTCGAACGGCTGGCGGTCAACGGCTACAGGGCTCGGACGGGCTGTTACTGGTCTTCTGTTGGTTCTTGAGCTCTCAAAACGGTAACAATGGGATCAAGGGAGACAAGGAGGAAGAAGAAGAGTTGCTGTAGCTGGGGGGGGACCACAAAGCATCAAAAGTCTTCACAAATATCCCAAGAACTCAAGTGGTTGCCCCCACCATCTTCAGCCCTACCCCCTGCCCATTTTCCTTCATCAAACTTCCCCAAGAAGCCACCGAAGGTGGTCCAAATGTTGCACACACCCATGGCTATGAATTTTGTGCATTCCTCTTCAATTCAATTCAAATCCTCTCCAATTGAACTCAAATTATTGGCCAACATACCAAGGAGGATGCCCACATCAAATTCCACAACTTTCCTTGCCAATTGATCCATCTTGAACGCCAAAAATCCACACAAAAACGGCCCTCTTAATTTCCCGGTCCAAAATCGCCCAAACTTGAATTTTCACCGAAATTTCAGACTTGCCGAAAATTCTTTGGAGGATGAGTCGACGTTCCTAAAATAAATCATGACATGATAGAACTTTCAATTTTTTGAAATCGGGTTCAATTTCGTGGTTAATTTCAACCGGACCCGATCTTAGCGTGACCTAATCTACCAGGTAGCTTTTAGGAATTTTTAGTGCATTTGACCCGTGGTCGATTATTTTCGAGCCACTTTGTACATCTTCAACTCATAGGCGACTCTCGATTGTCGTGAAAATCTCGAGGTTTCAAATACAGGCACAGGGTATAGAAACGACAGAAAAATCAGCTTAGTGTCGTTCGACGAGAATTTTACAATTAGGTGGAATCACCCACACTTTAATCACATGCCTCTGTCGAATCGACCTATCTCTGGTCTCTAATCATTTCAACGGAACCGTATTGACCCTTGCAGAATAGCATAGTCGAGCAATCGATTTTTGGTCAAATTCTCAAGTCTGTCGCATTTAGATTCCTTAACGGCTTCACCTAATAGATTAGTTATCTCGTGAGTGATCAACTCAGAGAAAAAGACTATAGGCGCGTCGATGAAATGCCCGATTCATTCAATCGAAAACAAAGTCGAAAATCAGGCTGTCACAACCAAGTACATTAGTTGATGTTCGATGGGTCAGCTAAAGAGTCGTTAAAAGATCTGAATTTGTACAATAGCAAAATCAAAAAAAAAGCATGTAGCAAATTAACTAAAGTGTATGACAAGTTAGTTAGAAACTACAATGAGAAGATAGTAGCAGTTGCTATTTTTTGTTACTCTACAGAATTCTCAAGAAATATGGGCAGTACCTTCCTGGACACAACTCAATGGAAACCTTTTCAACGGTCATCTACCTCTCTAAATCAACCTTAACGGATAGTCTAAGGAAGAGTATAAATGAGAAGACTTGAAGACCATAAAGAGTGTGCGACATATAAAAGATCCAGTAGCTCACATATTGTTGTTTCTAGCTGAGAGTTTTCTGTTCTACTGTTTTGATTGCCATGATGTTTAACAATTGTGCTAAGGATTAAGTGTACAAGTATAAGAGCAACTACTAAGTCCAAATAGTGTGATCCATCATGTAAAGGATCAGTGCTAGCTTGTTGTAACTTTCTAAGCATATTGTTAATGGAATCTAGCTTGTCTTAAGATTATTAGTCTGAAGAGTGGACGTAGGCTTAAGAGTAAAGCTGTCACGCCCCGATCCTTCGAGCGCGTGCCCATCCCTCTGCGATCGATTAAATAGCGACGTCCCAGGACGCATTACCGACCCATTCATTTTAATGCACACGTGGAAGTAATTAATAATCCCCAAACAAAAACACAATGGGATAGGAAAGTAGGACCATAAAATTTCGAACCTGAAAACACAACCACACTATATATATATAGACACACACACACACACATAACACCCAAGTCATACATATATATAACATAAGCCAGTCTATGTATAACGTTTACAAAATAGGGGGGTTTTCACAAACTAAGGCTCCTCATCCTCCTCATCATCTCCCTCCACACTCCAGCTGGAGACTAAAGCGGAATACACAGGGAATTCTGAATCTTCAAGGTCAAGATCCACCGAGTCTATTACCGAACCACCTGGAGGGTCTGCAGTGCCCTTTCCAAAAGCAACCTCCATCACATACAGAGGTATCTCAGATTCCGACACAAGGCCCTCTCTTTGTCCATTACAATATTAGCGATACCATACCCTGTATTGATGGGGCACCTTTTTGGGTAAACCCGCATCAACCCAGACTATGGACTTCACCAACACGTTCTCTAATCCTTCAAGGTGCCCATGTATCGGAAAATGGTAACTCTGTTCTATGAACTTCTTCGATTGTTCAAAATGTTCAGGAGGGGCGGGAGGGGCTACCATCTAGGGACCTGAAATGTTATCCCATAACGGGGTGAGACGACGTCTCAGCAAGTTCAACCCCCTAAGACCCGACTAGGAAGAAAATATGCCCTGAAGGCTGCCTAGGCACAATCACGAGTCAGAGGACTTACCTTGGCCTCAATTCCTTCCTGTCAGTCAATATAATTCAAATAGACATCCAATCATTCCAACCATTCAAATCGAATCGTCGATCAATCGACTTAGTCGATTCCATGTCATCATGACCTTTCCTTGGTCAGCCCATTCAATACTATATAATAAGTCCAATCATATCCAGACTACTCACTTTAAGCTGATAAATAGATAGTATAGCTCGCACTAAGCTGATAAATAGTATTTGCTCGCTATCTAAGCTGACATATCAAGCCCGTAGACTGATATAGTATACTAATAATGCTCGCTCTATGCTGATAGTAATATTGCTCACTCTAAGCTGATAATAATGTCGCTCACTCTAAGTTGATAATAATATTACTCACTCTAAGCTGATAAGGTATACTGCTCTCTATCTAAGCTGATATATCGCCCGTAGGCCGATATAGTATACCACCCTAATCATATAACCAATTTATCATTTTTATCATACCCGATAAAAATAGCCGTGTGTGAGTACATGGTCGGCCCTAGCCAAAATACAATTTTCTACCACTTGAAAATCCCACCAATTTTAACAGTCAACAAATACATTTTTGGCGCTGTAAACCAACGCCCGGTGATTTTCCAATTAATTATTGAAATTAAATAAATTTAGGAATAAATTCCTAAAATTACAATCACACTCAATTAACACAAATTAAAACTCAATTAAATAAATAGATCACCCCACTACAATCAGCATAAAATTCCGGTCACCAGCTATCCCGGTCTAATTTTCGGAAAATAATTAATTATTTATTTAGTTATTTACGGAAAATAATTAATAAATGCCAAAAATAGCAACTTAGGCCCATAAAGCCTAATTAAAAGCCGAGATGAGCTTAGAAAATTTCCGAACTACTCTAGATAAATACTAGGGCATGTCTACGCCCTAATTACACTAAACTAACCACCTAACATGCATTGATAATTAACTAATTCATTTCTCCAATCTAACTATCCACCTAATCCATACTTAGTCTAAACTAATCAACCCTTAAACGTCATTAACTTACTAAGCAGGGATTTGTGAGTTAAACTCACTTGTTTAATGATCCGCTCGGATCAAAACGACGGGGACGAGGCGAGGCTCGAGATACTCCAAAGTAGGCTTGCCAAACAGGGTCCGGAAGGGCTTGAAAACGAGTCCGACAGAGGTTGAAAAACCCACTTGCTGTGGTTCTGATCTTGGCCGAGAAAAGGGCTGAACAGGCTAGCTTGGGGCCGAAACAACGACAGCAGCTGGCAAAAGGGCTTCCGGCGACTCGACGAGCTTCCCTGGCGACAGGCAGAGGCTGGACGACGGCGTGTGAGCTCTGACGATGATCTAGAGGTCCCGTGGGACAGTGAGCATGCGAGAAAGAGGCGACTGGGGCAACGGTGGCTCGCAGTGGGCAGGCGAGACCCGCAAGGGCAGTGACGGCGAGGCGATGGCGTGCGGCTGCTCCGGCGGTGCTGCTAGCTTGCCGGTTGGTTGTTTTAAGCTTGAGAGGTCTTCAAGATGACTAGAGGAGGGGAGTGCTCGACGGTGAGGGAGAAGGAGGGGGCAAGGGGACAAATTGGCTAAGGAGGGCACCACTATGCCTTATCCTCGCCTCTTTGGTCTCCTTGGAGGGCTCCACCTTGCATGGCTAGCTTGCACAGCAAATTTTCAGACCAAAAGACCCCTTCTAGAAGACTTGAGTTGGTCCAAAGGTTGGGTCCATGGGGGCATACGAATTTTGATTGATTTTGCTTCAATTAGACACCAATTCCTCCTTGAATCAACACCAATTGGCCCTCAAAATTTCAACCATCATACTCTCAATCAAATTAGCATTTTTCCTCACTACTTGATCCCACTTACATCCCAATTTCACGATCAAAAACGGTCCTCTGAATTTTCTGTACAAAAACGACCATACCTTGACTTTTTCCCAAAAAGTCTCAGTTTGCAGAAAAATCTTCGAAGACTGAGTCGATGTTTCTAAAATGACTCGTGACATAACAGAACTTTCAATTTCTGAAATCGGATTCAAATTCGCGATTAATTTCAATTTGGCGCGATTTTAGCGTGACCTAAGCTACCGGGTAGCTTTCATAAATTTTTAGTGCAGATGACCCATGGTCGATTTTCTTCGAGCTATAATGAACCCACTCGACACATTGGCAACTCTCGGTTGTCGTGAAAATCTCGAGGTTTCAAATACGGACACAAGATACCAAAACGACAGAAAAATCAGTCTAGTGCCGGTTGATGAGAATTTCCCAATTTAGTGAAATCACCCACGTTCAACCACACATCTCTGTTGAACCGACCTATTTCTGATCCATGACCGACTTTTTTAACTGTGCCGTAATGACTTCTAAAGATGAACACGGTCAAGTAGCCGATTCCTTGTCGAATTCTTAAGTCTATTGCGTTAAAATTCCTTAATGGCTTTCCCAGATAGTCTAGTTATCTCATGTGGCATCCTAAAATTTCATGGCGATCTCTAGAGGCATTACGACCTATGGAAAGGTGATGGAAGTGTCATTGAATTATGTTGTGACCATTAGACCAAAGAATTGTAATAGACTAAGGCCGAGTACTTTAATGGAAATGTATCTTAATGTTCATGGGTTATCAAGGTTGGTGCTATAGGACAATTTGATAAGGAAGATTTTGTTCTTGACTATACACTTTATAGATTTGATTTTTATGGATTAATGTTACAAGTTTTTGGCCATATTATTTTTGCAATTAGGTATTTATTTAAGTGGGAAATAATGGTAGAATTAAAGGAGGGAGTGGGCTGATTTTTTTGGGCCAAAACCAGCCCACAATCCCCCACCCTTCAACCGGCTAAGGCCCGGCCCAAGAGGCCCAATGGGCCATCGACCAAGGAGGGAGAGGCCCGGCCCATTTGGCCCATCAACCTGCATGGGAAAAATGCCAAGTGGCGAGAAGGACTTACCAAGTGGCGCCGGCATGCAAAGCTAATGATGGTTAATCATTGAAGGGAAGAAATTAGTGAGGGGAGGGGCGGATTAGGCGAGGAGCGACCGAGAGAGGGAGGGGGTGTCACACGAGAGAAAGAGAGAAGGAGAGAAAGGGAGGAAGAGAGAAAGAGAGAAAGCGGGCGTGCGAGAGAGAAAGAGGAGGAGAAGACCGGCCTCCGTGCACCCACCTAGTCCTGTCGTCGAGCCCGCCTTGCCCTGCCGTGTGCTTGCTGTGATTTTGCTTGGATTAGAGGCAAGTAGAGTCCTTTGATCTACACTTTGTTTGATGTGATTGTATGTGTTGTGTGATGAATTTCGGAAGTGATGAGGTGAGGAAATTCGAAGTTATGGAAGCAAATGCCTTAGTCTAGTAGTCTGTTTTCTGGAAAATCAGTCCGACCCTTGGTGATTTCATGAGCTGCATGCAACTTGTTAGTTGGAATATCACTTCGACCTCTGGATGAAAGTTGTAGAGGACATCTTGAGGAGTGACATAGTAAAATTTGATATGAAACGGACAAGTATTGGTTGGTGAAATGATTTTCCTTTGAAGAAACTAGATCTGGAATTTGTTGTGCTGACCTTTAGTGATTTCGTGAACTGTAAAGCAACTTTTTAGTTGTAATCTCACTTCGACCTCTTGATGAAAGTTCTAGAGGACTTCTTGAAGTTTAACATATCAAAATTTTATAGGAAATGAACAAGTATAGGTCGGTCAAACCATTTTTCTTTGAAGAAATTGGATCTGGAAAATGCTATGATAACCTAGTGTGATTCTGTGAGTCTTATAAAATTATCCGGTTGAAATCTGATCTTGTGTCCTTAATGAAAGTTGTAGATGATATTCTGAGGAATAACATACTGAAAATTGAGAAGAAACGAACATGTGTAGGTTGGTGAAACGAATTTTCTTTGAAAGGAATTAATCTGGAAAACTGTACCGAGAATAGGGAACATTAAATCGATTATAGCTCTCAATCCAGAACAAATTTGATTTCTATTTCTTCACAACAAATTTACCTCTGGGTGTTGTCTATAACATATCAAAATTTCAGAATTTTTGGAGTTCTTTTGAGTATTTAATCGAAATTATTTCGGAAACTGTGCAAAATGTGGTGCTGAAATTTTAAAGGCCGTGATGCATGGACCGTACCGAATTTTATGAGGCTCTTTTGATATGATGTTCTTCATGAAATATTTTTCTCTAGGTCTTTTCTATAACGTGTCAAATGGTCAGAATTTATTAAGACTTTTTACTAATTTTCCTAGAATTTTAATTAAAGGAGTGCATTCTGTTTTATCCGAAAATTGCTGTATTTTTAAAATAAATGAATTGCTTTATGTTATGTAATGTCTTGAGTGGTTGCTTTTGCTGCACATGTGGTGAAATTTAGCATATCATATAGTACCAATAAGCTGGTTAGACCTTTGACATTATTGCATCAAATGCCATGTTGAAAGTGAAACATACATGTAAATATAAATTGTGAAAATGATGATACCGTCGGACCCTTGAGTCGACGATGTCCTCGGGAGTGTCAAGATGCCCAAAGGTATGTGCCGGATGCCCGAAGGTGTGTGCCGGATGCCTCAGGAGTTTCGAGATGCCCGGAGGTGTGTGCCGGAGGCTCCTCGCGATGCCAAGTTGGGTGCGAGCGATAAATGAGGGATGCAAACATTGATCCCTGGGAAGAAAGATGAAATGAGATCCTCTTTGAAAATTGAAAATTGAATCATGTGCATGGGAGTGTGCATATGGCATGATGCATGATCTGCTTATGAAAGTAAATTGATACTATATGATACTGTGAATGCGATCATGAAGGCTTGAATAGATCTCATGGGGATGTACCCAAGATTATGTATGTGCATATGGCATGGTGATGTGTGCATGACTGCATGGTAATGTATGCTCGATAGCATGAATGATACGTACATTACTCATGACATCCTGATTGTTTTGCTTGCTACACTGTATAGTTTGATGGATCTTTACTGCTGAGTGATTGTACTCACCCCTTTGGGGATTAACATTTCAGATTAAAAGATGCCTCTGCCACCAATCGCGCGTGATACTTTCTATGGCTTACCGTTTGATGTTGAGGTTGAGTGCACGGAACATCTTTGTGTTAGTGTTCCTGGTTTGGTGTTTGTTCAAGTTCGTGTGTTGGATATGTATGATGTGGGCCTGGCTGGGGGCCCTGTAGTCCAAGAGTTTCTATCCGTTCATGTTCGACGCGATGGGGTGATGCTAGGGATGCTGCCGCCGCCGCCGCCCGATGCACCGAGTTGGGTGTTATGGCTCGTATGACTGGTAGGAGCTGACACTTTTTGGATAGCCGACACTTGATGATGGATAGGTGTACATGTTTGATGTAAGGTCGAGTTTCTTTTGAGTTGTAGCCAAGCATAGTCAAAAGTCTTGGCTTTTTGTTGTACCGACTCGAGATGTCCATCTTAAATATGTAAATAAAAGTGACTCGGCTTTATCTTTTATCTTATGCGTAGTTGGTGTGCATTGCATTATTGTTATTGGAGTAGAGGATGGTGAGACTCGATTATGCTTCCATTGTTGAACTGCGCTGGGACCTTTTCAAAAGTATATATAAATAAATATTTAATTAATTAACCCCCATGAATTATGGATCCACTTTAATTAAAAGGTATCAGACCGGTATGTAATAGGATAAGTGAATAGTACCTGTGGTGACCCTAACGGATCGGGGGCCGTGGCGAGGGGGTGCCACATCTCAAAAGTGATCGGCTTTGAGAACAGCCCTATAGGCGCGTCGATGAAAGGCCCAGTTAATTTAATTGAAAGCAAAACTGAAAAATTGAAGATGTCACAAAAGCCAAACCACTATAACTCTCTGTGTGCTACTATTTCTTATATGCTTATACGCTTTAACACACAATTAGTAAATATTTGCTTAAACATCAGGTCAAGGTGATCTTTACTCAGTGATTAGCTTATTTCCGCGAAAGATTATGAAAGTTTGAAAATAACCTATTGACCCCCCTCTAGGTTGTATTGTTAGCCTCAATAAACATTTTTACCATCTCAAATATCATGTTGTAGCCTAACCTGAGGAAGTGATCAAGCAAAGAGAAAATTCTATACAAGTCTTTCTTGAAACTCATTTTCAAAACGTTTGGAAGGTAAAGCATGAAAGTTCAACTCAAAGGGTTAATTTGAAACACTTCAAGTGCTTTTAAAGAAAGATGATCTTTATGAAAACGAACTTTTTTACTCAAGAATGTGACTTGCATAATTTACAAAAAGCATCCATTGGGCTCGCATTCAAAAACCCAAAATGGAAAATATGATTGCTAATGAGAAAAAAGACATGGATAAAATACAAGAAACTATTGCATAGATAAGTGTAAAATCAATTCTCATCCCGGCTCTAAAGTCCACTTTTCTACGTGGTCAAGCAAGAGAATGTCAAGGAGCAGTTGTCATGCGTAATATGTAAGAAAACAACAATATCAGTATGCTAATGAGAAGTGCCTCCTATTCTAATGAAATTGAGGCAATAATACCCGTGCCATAATCCCTAATTATAGGATTTTGGTATTTCGCCAAGATTTTATCATAAGAGGAAACATCATTAAAAGATCAATCCGCAATTATCAATCGGATGTTCGTTCAATTCCAAAAGCTTCATATGCATGATGTGGCATCAATTTTGAAATTTTGATTTGTGATTTCTCACTTGCAAAAAGGAGGCGACTTTTGTTTTAAGAAATCAATAGGCAAAAAATAATTTGAATTTCAATTCCAAAATGCAAACATGAAAGAATTTCATTTAAAATGTAATTTAAATTTTTGTGCCCCAAAATATAATTGACTTGGAAGAATTTCTCCATAAAATGTGATTTTAAGCCCATAATTGAAATTTTAAACAAAATCATCTGTTTTGTAAGGCTAAATCAGAGGTGTTTGAAATTTATATTGAAGTTTCACTATCAAGGGTGTTTGCTCAAAATTTCAATTATAAGCCTAGATCACTTAAGGCATTCAATTGATTTCCACGAATTTAAAAAAAAATGAAAATTTCAATCCAAAATTAGCAAGTAAAAGGAGAAATCGTACTTACAGTGGATGATAGAATTTTTTTTTTCAATCACATAGACACACAGATGTACTTGTGAGGTTTGTTAAAAATATGGGGTTTTAAAGACTTAAGGTCCCCATTCCAATTAGATCACAAGAGTTTTCTCCACTCCACACTTGCATCAACGGTCCTCTTTATCACTATTTAAAATGAGCGAGACCAAAAGGGGATGATCATGGGTCGTTCCCCACACGGGTTCCACCTTTTGGTACCTCCTATGAGTTTCCTGATGCGATTAGGGTTTTAGATCGTAGGTTGTATGTGCAAAGTGTAGTGTAAAGGCACATAAATGTTAGGAACATGACTCTTTGAAGAGGAAAATAGAGAAAAAAAAACAAACTAGAATTTTTACATGGGAAACATTTCCCAAAATCAAAAAGGGAAAAATCATGGTGCCACACTAGGCAATCTCTCCACTGTCAATATTAGTATTAGCATTACAAGCTCTAGCATTTTCTAGCTTCAACATTTTTAATTATAAAAGTTATTGCCCCAATATATAGCAGGAGTCTAGAGTATACACCATTAACAAGAAAATTACATGTATGCCATTAGCAAGATAGGTGACCTACTAGGAAGTGTTTTTTTAAAACAAATTGTTTCTGCACTTGAATTCTATTTTTTTTTTTTTTTATCAAACTCCACAATTCCATCAATCTCCCACTTGGAGGTTGATCTTTAAAGCAGCAATAATCTTTTATAGTTTTCATTCATCTTTGTAGCCCAATTTGTCCTAATGGAGCGGTCCCCCTATCACTAACCATGGAAGCCAACTGAGGTAATGCATAACCTTAATTTCTCAGTGGTGACAACCTTTGTTAACATATTCGCTACATTTTCTGCACCAAAAATCTTTTTTAGTGACAATGTCCCATCATCTATAAACTAACGAATTTGATGATACTTTAACTCAATGTGTTTTGTCCTTAAATGAAATACCGGATTCTTTGCAAGACAAATAGCACTCTAACTATCACTGAAAATAACACTACTATTTTACTCCTTGCTTATCTCTTTCAGAAGATTTTTTAGTCCAATGATCTCTTTACCAACTTTAAATAGAGCAACATACTCTATCTTAGTGGTTGAGAGAGACTCCAACCGATTGCAGTGCCACCTAAGGCAAAATATAACCCAAGGTGCTCATCTTATTATCCAAGTCACCACCAACATCTACATCTACATCAACAAAGCGTACACCATTTTTCATAAAACATGACATACCTAAAATGCCTCTTAGATATCTTAATAGCCACTTTACAACTTCCCAATACTTTATTCCTAAATTAGCCATGTATTTGCTCACAACTCCCACTGCATGAGCCATCTAGTCTGATACACATCATGGCGTACATTAAAATATCAATAGCTGATGCACAAGACGCCTTAGCCATATCATCTCGTGCTTCATCCATTATTGGTGACTGCTTCTTTGAGAGATTGAAGAGGCTTCCTAAAGGAGTATTTTTGGGTTTTGCATCCTAAACTTTGAATAGCACCTTTTCAATTGAGATAGCTTTAGAATTCCTTTTGATATATCCCGCGTGATCCTCATCCCAAGAATCTAATTCGCTACACCCAAGTCCATCTCAAACTCTTTTGACAATTGCTACTTTAGTAATTTAATTTCCCTTATGCTAGATCCTAAAATGAGCATATCATCTACACACAGCAATAAAATGATATAGCAGTCATCAAATTTCTTGAAGTAACAACAGCAATCCATTTCTCTTTTGGTGAACCCGTTACCACATAAAAATGTGTCAAATTTCTTCTATCACTATCTAAAAGCCTATTTCAAGTCATACAAACTTTTCTTCAGCTTATAAATATAATTTTCTATTCCGAGAACTCGAAAACCTTCTGATTTTATCATGTGAATAACCTCCTTTAAGTTAGTATGAAGAAATGCACTCTTCACATCTAACTGCTCCAAATGTAAATTTTTAATAACAACAATGCTCAATGCTAGCCTAATAATGTTGGGGCTAATAATACAACCTAGAGGAATCATGAATAGGTTGTTTGAGAATTATGAAAACAGTTGCGTCAGATAACAAGTTCAACTTCAAATTGTGGAAATCAAGTGTGCGTATTGCTGTTCAACAAATCATGATGATAAAGATCAACTAATGTAGATAGTGAAGAGATAGAAAATTTGCAAGCTGCTATATAATGGTTCGGCTTTATCCCCAAGCTTACATTTACTCCCAACACTCTTTGACATTTGCAATGTCTCCTTAACAATGATAGTTTCCCGGACAGTGTGAATGTACTTTTGTCAAACCTACTCATTAATGCCAAAACTACTCAATCAACTCTGGTGATCTTTCCTCAAATTCTAAGCCTTTGTAATGGCTATTTTCTTTTTTTCAATGTTCTAGGTAAGCAGTCAAGTGACAAACACATTCCAGGACTAGATATCCTCACAATCCCTTACCTATAGTCAAGACCTGCAAATCTTTACTAGTCTATTGATGCTATCTACTAACAAACGATGTGGTGGACTTGCAATCAATCATCCAAGGATCCTCTTGGCTTCTTCAGCATACAAAGACTTCCAAGGGCATCAGCATCCCTGCTAATTCCTCGTCTTCGCTTATTAACCATATCAGTTTCCAAATATCTCCGGGGACACTAGCGTCCTACCAATTCCTCATCTTTACTAATCTGACTGAGTCAACTTCCAAAGATATCCAAGGACATTATGTACACACGCTGGTTCATCATCTTCATCGAACTCACAAGAATCACAGTATTGTCACAGTCTTTCACCTCATCTGTATAAGATAGCTGCTCTTAACTAATAATCTATTGCTCTGATAACAATTCCCTGCATCCAATAATGATGCTAATCTTTATGGTCCTTCCAAGCATATTGGCAGTTGCGACTCTACTAAACTATTCATTTTCATGGTCATTCCAAGTTTTATCGAACATCCCCATTCTAGGCTTCTTCACTTTATTGGGTCCATCCTACTATTCATCGATCTCCAAGCCATCACTAACAACCCTGTTCTTCTCAACTTGTTCATCCTCAATCAAGGTCTTTCGAGATGTTCACCTTATTTGAATATGCTTCCAACTTGTAGACATCTTCAACACCCAATACCTTATTCACCTCTGATATCAACAAAGCAATCTTGACAATGATAGAATACTCCTCATATTAAAATCACCTAGTGTTGTTATGACATCATCTGCATTTTGGTTTGTGCACATATCACCTAGCACAGAATCAATCAATACACATAATAGTATCACTTGATTATCTTTGTCATCTTCAAATTAACATAGAGATTTTCCTAACAGATAGTGCTAGGGCTAGTATAATCACCTAGAGGGGGGTGAACAAGCGATAATGTGGAATAAAAAGAATTCAAAACATTATTGCAATAGAACAACCTCTAAACACAACTGAAACAACTGTCAGATCTTACCAGTGTGCAAATAGCTCTTAAGTTAAATAAAATAAGGAGAATAAGGGAAAGAGAATTGCACACAAAATAGTTATAGCGATTCGGTTTTTGCAAACCTACGTCCACTCTCTCGCACCAACAGCCAATTGGCCGAATTTCACTAGATTAATCTATCATAGGTTACAAGATCTAAGAGTCAAATACTCAAGCTCATGTGAACAATCCCTCTCACACTCAACCTCTAAAAGATTATAGAGTAAAGCTCTTAGAGACAATTAAAAGTATGAAGAACCTCAAAACTTATGAATTATAGACTTCAAAATTTCAGCTCTTTACTGTTGAATCCTTTTAGCTTCTCAACCTTATTATGCAACTTCTATATCCAATTTGAACGTTGGATATTTCCTTAGAGGTTTGTTCAGCCAATCTTCTCGTTGGTCATGAACGTTACCAGAAGATCCTATAGTTTCAAGGTTGCAGAGATTGAAGTCCCTTGTTGATTCTACCGCCCATACAGTAGATGGAGTTTCCTTAAGTAGAGTGCTTCATTTGGAAAGAGTATTTCACCCTTTAATTCATCCAAGATCCATTTCAAAAAGATTGGATTTCATATTCTTTCCTTCTTAGATAAGTCTCTTAATTATAAAAAGAAATCCACCAATTTTTCTAGCCATTGCACAAGGATTGTCTTCGAGAAGAATATCTTGATAATCAAATATAAAAGATATAAGATACTTCAAAACTTAGAGTCTGACTTTCTGTGTCTGACGAGTAATGTCTAATGATGCTCATCAAAGTTTCCACCGGGAAAAAACTTTTTGTCAAAATCAAAAAAAGTTTTGTTAATCATCAAAAATAGTGTGGGAGTTTTCCCCAACAATTGTAGTCAATTTCACAATTAGAGAGAAAATTTTTGTATAGTTAATTTCTTGCTTTTACTAAAACCTCTTAGTAGCTCTTGCTACCATCAAGTTTTTCATTGACCCAATACACTCACTTGTTCTACAATACCTTCTTCCCATCTAGTAATTGATAACACCCAAATTATGTTGTTCTCAAGTGAATCCAACTCATTCCGCATTGCTAACTCCAATTTAACAGAAATTTTAACCTGCATTGTTTTTGAAAAATTTTCTAGTTCACCAACGGTGATCATAAACAAATAATACAATGATGGAGAATATCTCTGTACAAGTTTAGATGTTCTGATAAATCTTCTCAAAGTGGTTTATGTGTATATGATTCTTGTTATGATTTTTTATCAAACTTTATGGCAATAGTTTCAAAATTTCTAATCAGGACACTCTTAGAAACCTCCTCCAATTCAATCTATCTAATCTCTGTTGTTCGTTTCTTTGCATTAGATTCTACCACAGGTCTGTCCTTATACAATATGTTTTCATAAAATGTAATATCATTAGTTCTTACAAGAAAATTATATGTATGGCATTAGTAGGATTGGTGACCTAGTGGGAAGTGTCTGTCTAAAGCAAACTGTTTCTACGCTTGAATATTATTTTTCTCTACCAAACTCCACAACTCCATCAACAAAGACATGCATAAGAGTTAATATTAAAACACCAGTTCAATTTCATTCATGTAAACATACATTCCTACACTAAGCTGCAAGACAAATACGTCAACAATCACTCCATCCCTTATAACTCCCAACATGCATCAACAATTAACACAATGTTAATGGAAGTACCTCATCTTTCACAACATGCGCTGCCATAAAACCACATTAGTTAACAAACAATCAAGTTATACTAGGCCTAAATCCTCAAGGCCCTAATAAAATTGTCAAGCTATCGCGATCTACCTATCGAGGGGCCGCCCTCGAGCAAAATAGGCTTAAAAGTGTTTACTCAAGAGATGATCTTAATAGTCTATATGAAAATATAATTTGAGTATATTGTCTTGACAACCACCCTAAAAAAAAGTTTGTCAATCAAGAGTGTGGACTCTCCTAGGCCCATACCTCGTGTGGCAAGGGATTTGCAATTTAAATTCGAATTGATCTTAGAAATTATATGTAAGAAGTCACCACTAGTCTAATGAGGTTGACTAGAAATCAAATGAGATATAGGAGGATACCTCACTTTCTATGCAACTAGAGTTTTAGGGATCGGAGACTTGATTACATTGATCATCCAACTAGTGCCTTATCAATATCAAAACTTGACTATTTGTCAAAGCAGTCTTTTTACCAATCAAAGATCCTAAAATTCATCCTAACCATTCTAAGAAAAGAAGAAGAACAATCGATGTATTAAAAGAGCACAATCAAATAAAATTGAAATAAAAGTGCGCAAATAATGACCTAGCATTGTCTTTGAAAAAGAAAGCTTCAAAAACCCCATTGTAAAGCCCTAAAGGCTCATTCAATTTTAAGTTCAATTTTTTCAAAAGATTTTTCATATTTCTTTTTATGTTAGACTAGTTCTAAACTCGAGTTAACACTAAAATCTACTAAAACTACTCAAGTTGTAATTTCTAAACTTAGTCTAAAATTTTGAAAATTTTCGGAATTTTTCATTATTTTGAAGTTTTAAAATTTTTTTAATCTACAAAATGGGACTCGGATCAGGTGAAGGGACCCGATCGATTTGTGAGTCTAACCCCGACCCAGGAGGTCTGGGTTGGGTCTAAAATTTGGACTGAGCTTTGGGGGGCAAGTCTGAATATGACCATTATCTAATCCTATTTCATCCGGTCCATGAATCTCCTGACCCAGCCTACATCTCTACCCGGCCCCACCTTTAGCCCAGCTCTTTTTTTCATTTTCTATTTCGTTTTCTCTTCTTCTTCTTTTTTTTTTAAAAAAAAAAATTATGCTCACCTTTATTTTATAAATTTTCTTTTTACTTCTTTTTATTTTTATTTTATCACCACGTCTTCTTCCCCAACATGACTTCTTTCTTTTTATGGAGAGCGTCTTCTTTGGACGAACTCTCGCCGGAAACATCCTTCCCCTCAATGTCTGCCAGCGTCGGCAACCATCACCGGATCTCCATCACAGTCTCGGTTTACAACATAACCAATTTCATTATCGGCCTCCATTCCCTGCAGGATCACCATCACACGCAAGCCATAATCACCCAAACGCAGAGCACAGAAACAGAAACATTCTTGGATAAACAAGTGCTACGATCAAACCGGTGCCTCTGAGCTTAGAGAAGGATGCTTGGACCATCCGTTTTAATGCCGATTCCTCTCATCAGTGGCCATCGTCGAACACAGCAAAGAAACATGGCAATACAAAGAAAAGACGAGAAGAACAAAGCATATTCAGAATCAATTTTAATGATGATGAAAGTGATATTTATTTTTTTTATATCCCACATTTATAGACCCACATTTTCTCTTAAAGTGGCGGTTATTCAACATGCAGTTTTTCCACATACGTATCTTTTCATAACAACCGCCCATTTGGTAACCGCCTTGATGGAAGACGGTTTATAAAGGAACAATCGTTCATTCTAACGGGCAATCACAAGGTCTAACTCAAACTCTCTCATTCGGAATACACCATCAGTACGAGAGTGAATTGAGTTAGTAGTGTGTGCCCAATTTTCTTTGTATTTTCAGGTTTTTCAGACGAACGAGAACAAGAACAATGGCTGGAGGTTTGTCTATAAACGATCCTGGCTTCCGCATATTAATTATTTTGTCTATCATTTGGTATCAGAGCGTGTTTAGTGCCTCTACCTTGTTTTTGTTGAATTTTTGGCGTATTTTCGAGCTTTTAGAACATGAACAGTAATTCGGAGTTTTGAGGCCAAGAGAGAAACTCACAAATTCCGGGCAAATTCTGGCAACCCACCCCTTGATTTCGGACCCATACGGTCGCACTGCCATGAGGATCATTAGCTATGAGTTTTTCCGGTATATAGGTGTTCACCGGAGGCCAATCGGGCGGCGGAAGTCATGGTGGTTGAGGATTTGCGTTTTTTTTGGAGTTTTTCGTTAGATTTGAGGCCAATTTCTTGGTCATTTTCGCCGTAACTTGGACCCATGTAGTCGTGCCGGCATGCTTTTTAAAACCCATCATTTATTTTGGTCTGAGATGGGCTGCTGAAGAAGAAACGGTGGTGAAATCGCGGCTGAAAATGGCAAAACACCGACGGAAAAGCTTCTGTTCGCAAGGAAGAAGGTGCGTGGAGCCCACTCACACTGCGGTTGCAAGCGCGTGGAATCCACACGCCACGCGCGTGGCAACCGCTGGCGCGTGGATCTCACGTACACGGCAGTTGCCTGGCGCGTGCAACGCACGCACTTGCGCGTTGAACCGCGCGCGTGCGGGGCACACGCCCACGTGGATTCTGTCGCGTGCTCGGCACGCGCCTATGCGCTGGACGCGCGCGTGCTCGGCACACGCCTGTCGTCTCTTCCCGTAGCTATTTTTACACTTTTGCCCCTCTCTTTTTACGATTTTACAGTCTGCCCTTGGCCAATTTATTTATTTACTGCTTTGTCCTTGATGTATTTATTTATTATGTCATTTCATGCATTTTTATGAGTATTTTATGCATGAAATTAAATGTCCAACGGTCCATATATTTCATTAATTAGAGAGTGGCCACAACATCTTTAATTAATTATATTATATATTAAGAGCCTTCGGATCATGTTTAGAAATGGACATTGATTGTAATTAATTATATTAATATGATGAATTTTATCCCACAGAAATTTTCATTGTATTAATATGATTAATTAGGATGAAATATCATATTATTTTCTTAATTTACCCACAGGGATTAAGAAAAGGTATATAATATGGTAGTTTCTTCATGATGTAATTATGAATCTATTTAAATTAAAAACTTAGCCCACAGGCAGTTTTTATGTTATGTGATTCATATTCGTGACATGTTTACATTAGTAAAATATGATTTATGTATCTTTTGCCTCAAATTTTGTGACATAAGCATGATTATTTGATATTCAGCTTTACAGCCTGTGAATTTCTCTGAATTTAAGTTTAATGTTCCCATACTGAATGGTGAAAACTATAAAGTTTGGAAGGAGTCAGTTCTTCTTCAATTAGGGTGGATGGACATTGACTATGCTATAAGGAAAGACGAACCACCTGCTCCTACTGATTCGAGCACTGCAACTGAGATAGCCCTTTATAATCAATGGGAGCGGTCCAACCGCGTTTGTGCTATGTTTATAAGGGCTAAGATATCTCCTAGTATTCGTGGTTCGGTTGCTCAGCATAGCAATGCTAAGGCCTTATTGGAGGCCATAGATGCGCAGTTTGAGAGCTCTGAGAAGGCGCATGCCATGACCCTAATTATGAAGTTTTCATCAATGAAGCTCACTAGTGTTAAAGGTGTGCATGAGCACATCATGCAAATGAGGGATATTGCGGCTCAGCTTAAGAACCTTGAGGTTGAGATATCTGAATCATTTCTTGTGTATTATGTTCTGAACACTCTCCCGTAATAGTATGCACCTTTCAAGATCTCTTACAACACACATAAGAATAAATGATCAATTAATGAACTCATGACCATATGTGTTCAAGAGGAGGAAAGACTGATTATGGAATTGGGAGAAAGTGCTCATTTGGCAAGGGCCATGGCAAGCATAAGGGAAAAGGTAAAATACCTCCCCAAGCTGACATTAAGAAACAATCCAAATGTTTCTTCTGTAAACAGAAGGGGCATATAAAGAAGGATTGTGTCAGATTTAAGGCCTAGCTTGAGAAGAAAGGTAATCCAATCTCTTGTGTTTGTTATGAATCTAATATGGCTGATGTAAGTCACAACACTTGGTGGATTGATTCCAGACCTACAATCCACATTTCGAATTCCTTACAGGGTTTTCAAAACCACAGGAAGCCAATGGGAAGTGAACAAAGCATCTATTCAGGAAACAAGATGCGTTCGCATGTAGAAGCTATTGGGACATGTAGACTAGTTCTCAATAGTGGCTTTGTTTTGAATTTGGAAAGGACCTTTTATGTTCCTAGTTTCTCTAGAAACTTAATTTCAGTTTCAAGACTTGTACCTTTGGGTTACTCTTTTAACTTTTCAAATTTGACATTCTGTTTATCGTTTAAATCTGAAATTGTTGGGAGTGGTACTTTGTCTAATGGTCTTTTTCGAATTAATTTACAAGACAATGCCTATTATGATGCGATGCATGTTCATGATAACGCTGGTTTAAAACAATGTGTTGTGAAAGAACATTCCTCTATGTTGTGGCACCGAAGATTGGGACATATCTCCATAGAAAGAATTAAGCGATTAGTAAATGATGGAATACTCAGTACTTTAGATTTTACTAATTGTGATACTTGTGTGGATTGCATAAAGGGAAAGCAGACCAACAAGTCGAAGAAAGGTGCCAAGAGGAGTACAGAAATATTAGAAATCATACATACGGATATATGTAGTCCGGATATGGACTCGTGTGGTTAGAAATACTTCATCTCTTTCATAGATGATTACTCACGTTACATAATAAGTATGAAGCATTAGATGCCTTTAAGGTATTTAAAACGGAAGTAGAGAAACAATGCGGTAAACAAATTAAGATCGTGAGATCAGATAGATGTGGAGAATTCTATGGTAGATACACTGAAGATGGACAAGCACCTGGTCCATTTGCGAAGTTTCTTCAAGAGCATAGGATAGTTGCCCAATATACTATGCCTGGTTCTCCGGACCAAAACGGTGTAGCGGAAAGAAGAAAAAACCAGACATTATTGGACATGGTGCGGAGTATGCTTAGTGGCTCCAAATTTCCTAAGTCCTTGTGGAATGAAGCACTTAAGACGGCAGTGTACATATTAAACCGAGTTCCGACCAAGGCTGTTCCAAAGACACCTTTTGAGTTATTTAAAGGTTGGAAACCGAGTTTGCAACATGTACGCGTTTGGGGATGCCCGTCTGAAGTGAGAGTTTACAATCCACAAGAAAAGAAGTTGGACCCAAGGACCATAAGTGGGTATTTCATTGGATATGCCGAAAGGTCTAAGGGATACAGGTTTTATTATCCATCTCACACCACTAGGATTGTGGAATCAAGAAATGCTAAATTTCTTGAAAATGACTTGATTAGTGGGAGCGATCAATTGAAGGACTTTGTTCCTAAGAAAGATCATTCAATAACTCAACCTTCCACCTCAAGTTTAAGGTTGGTTGTTGCTCATAATGCCCCTTCAGTTCAACCGACTATTGAACAACCAATCGTTGAAGTTCCACAACCTATCGATACTGATCTAGTAGATCCAGTTGTTCAGCAATTACTAGAAACTGTTGAACAACTAGTTGAACAACACGCTCCTCAAGAGAATGTTGATTCAACATTGAGAAGATCTGCTAAAATAAGGAAATCGGCAATTCCTAGTGATTATATTGTGTATTTACAAGAGTCTGACTACAATATTCGAGCTAAGAATGATCCCGAAACGTTTTCACAAGCCATGGATAGTGATAAATCCAATTTGTGGTACAATACCATGAAGGAAGAGAGGCATCTAACGAAGTCTGGGATTTGGTTCAGTTACCTGATGGTGCGAAGGCCATTGGTTGTAAATGGGTCTTCAAAACTAAGAAGGATTTATTGGGTAACATTGAAAGATATAAAGCTAGACTCGTTGCCAAAGGATTCACTCAAAAGGAAGGAATCGATTACACGGAGACTTTTTCTCCTGTATCTAAGAAAGATTCTCTTCGTGTTGTTTTGGCATTGGTTGCCCATTTTGATATGGAATTACATCAGATGGATGTGAAAACGGCGTTCCTTAATAGAGAGCTGGAGGAGGAGGTTTACATGAAACAACCTGAAGGATTTCCCTCTAGTAAATGTGAGCATTTGGTGTGCAAGCTTAAGAAATCTATATATGGCTTGAAACAAGCATCCCTCCAATGGTACTTAAGGTTCCATGATGTCATCTCTTCATTCGGTTTTGTAGAGAATGTCATGGATCAATGTATATACCAGAAGGTCAGTGGGAGTAAAATTTGTTTCCTTGTGCTGTATGTGGATGATATATTACTTGCAACCAATGATAAGGGGTTGCTACATGAGGTGAAACAATTTCTCTCTAAGAGTTTTGATATGAAGGATATGGGTGAGGCATCTTATGTCATTGGCATTAAGATTCAAAGAGATAGACCTCGAGGAATTTTAGGACTATCTCAAGAAACCTATATCAATAAGGTCTTAGAGAGATTTCGGATGAAAGATTGTTCACCAAGTATAGCACCTATCGTGAAGGGTGATAGGTTCAATTTGAACCAATGCCCGAAGAACGATCTAGAAAGAGAACAAATGTACAACATCCTATATGCTTCTGCTGTCGGAAGCTTGATGTATGCTCAGGTTTGCACTCGACCTAACATCGCTTTTGCTGTGGGAATGTTGGGAAGATATCAAAGTAATCCAGGTTTAGACCACTAGAGAGCTGCAAAGAAAGTGATGAGATACCTTCAAGGTACCAAAGACTACATGCTTATGTATAGACGAACTGACAACTTGGAAGTACGGTTATTCGGATGCGGACTTCGCGGGCTGCGTTGATTCACGAAAATCAACATCTGGATACATTTTTATGTTAACTGGCGAAGCCGTGTCATGGAGAAGTGCCAAGCGGACTTTGACTGCTACTTCCACTATGGAGGCTGAGTTCGTTTCTTGTTTTGAGGCTACCTCACATGGTGTATGGTTGAAGAGTTTCATTGCTGGGATTAGAATTGTTGATTCAATTTCTAGGCCATTAAGAATATATTGTGACAATTCAGCTGCGGTTTTTATGGCTAAAAATGCCCAAAGTGGCAGTCGAAGTAAGCATATCGACATTAAGTATTCAGCCATAAGGGAATGTGTTAAGGAGAATAAAGTGGTCATTGAACACGTTAGCACTGAATTGATGATAGCTAATCCTTTAACTAAAGGCATGCCACCAATGAAGTATAAGGATCATGTGACTAGTATGGGAGTAGGTCCCATAATGTAATTTGTCGTCATATGGACAATTTCTGTTGTATGAAACTCTTATTCAGTTGTAATGTTGATTCTCAATTTTGGTGTACACATTATGTTGTTTATGAGAATAACATTTAACCTTGGTTCTGGAATAAACATAGGGTTTATTCATTAAGATGTATTGTCACATATAGGCTAACATTAAAGAAATAAGATGCATTGTGATACATGGAAGATATTACTCACTCTTAAAGGACACGTCGCCATGATCCATGTGTTTTGTTTCTTTTCTTTAAGCATAAAGTTTTCATGGAATTAGTTCGATAATCCGTATGATGAAAATGATGGGATCAAGTGGGAGAATGTTATTTATTTTTTTATGATCCCACATTTATAGACCCACATTTTCTCCTAAAGTGGCGGTTATTCAACATGCAGTTTTTCCACATACGTATCTTTTCGTAACAACCGCCCATTTGGTAACCACCTTGATGGAAGATGGTTTATAAAGGAACGATCATTCATTCTAATAGGCAATAACGAGGTCTAACTCAAACTCTCTCATTCGGAATACACCATCAGTATGAGAGTGAATTGGATTAGTAGCGTGTGCCCAATTTTCTTTGTATTTTCAGGTTTTTCAGACGAACGAGAACAAGAACAATGGCTGGAGGTTTGTCTATAAACAATCCTGGCTTCCGCATATTAATTATTTTGTCTATCAGAAAGATAACCTGGATTGAATCAATGTACTAAGAAAATGGTTGCTCTATGTCTATGCATCTTCAGCTTGAACAAAATCGCAATCTATCTAATCTCTGTGACTAGGAGGCATATTATCAAATAGTTGGTGGTCAACAATTTGTGAAGTAAAAGCTCTAGCAACATTCGGAGCATGACAGCTATTCCATCGTGTCCAACGTGTGCTTTAATCCTAAAAGAATGAATGCCAGTCTCGATCAATGTTACATATTGCCTGGTCCGTAATGTTTGTATTGCAACAAACACTCAAATCGACAATAGGATCATTTACGATTCATCGACAAACCAAATCTTGGATTCACGAAGGATTTCCTAATGAGATCCTTTCCCTTCGAATCAGCTCAGCCAAGAACAAGCCAAACCAAGACCAACGAGAGTCCGGCTCTTTAGTGGAGAAGTACATCAGAAGTATCTTAACTTGTGTACAACGCTCACTTTAGTGCCCCAACTTTTCGTAAGCTCGCTTAAGTGCCACTTATAAAAATAAAAATAAAAAATAAAAAATAAAAAAGAACACTTAAGTATCAATTTTGATGTGAGTCACCAGAAATCTGACGTGATAATATTTTAATAATTTTTCAATCCCACATGGCTTGCCAGCATCTTATCTCTAAACGACGCCGTGTAGTAAGTTAAAAAAATAATTACTTTAGTGCTAGTGTTAAGATTACTTCAGTGTTAATTGTTGTTAAAAATAATCATTTTGGTGTAAAATGATAATTTCAGTGCTTAAAAAACCTTAAATGATGTCCTATAACAAGTTAAGAAGTAATCACTTCAATACCGGTCTTTGTAAAAGAATGATCATTTTAGTGCCAATTGTTGTTAAAAAATATCACTTCAATGTCAATCTTAATGAAAAAGTCATTACTTTAATGCTTAAAAATGCCACATCATATAACGTTTTTAATTATAAATGCCACATATTTTCTCTAGCCGGAATTTTTTGTCGAATGCACTTAAGTGATAGTGTTTCTCCGATTTTGGCATTTAAGTGAGCCGGCGAAAAGTTGTAGTACTAAAATAAGTGCTATACACAAGTTAAGGCACTTTTAGTGTACTTCTCTCTAACTCTTCTTTAGTGAACACAATTGAAATTGGGAACAGCAAACATCTGCAAATGGCCGCAAATGATAGTGACGGGACAGCCAAGCACCTTATAGAAACTCTAGGATTTGCTTACCTCATGGGGTTGTGAGATAAACGTTCGTAACTGTTGCTATGAGGTATCCCTATTTTTTGTTTGCTCATAGAAGTAGGAACACAAAGGTAAACATATAGTAATTTTTTATTTTTTATTATTTTTTTTAAATTCTTTCTTTATATATTATTAATTTTCATGGTCTTTATTATTTTTATTATTTTTCAATTTTTTGTTTTACTTTTTTATTTATTATTATATATTTTTTGTCATTTTTATTTATTTGTATTTAATGAAACGGGGTGTCATCAACTCAGGCTACCAACACTTTAAGGACAGAATGGCTCAAAATGTTTGCTTAATGATTTAGGATGTCTCCCATTGATCCATTCTATGTCACATGGCGACTCGGCAAAATAAATGGCCATGATCTAAGAGGATGAATGGCTTGGATTATTTGCTTAATCATAAAGAAAATGCTCTAATTGGTCCAAATTTGATGACATGATTTTAAGGGCAATCTTGTAATTTCACCAAGCCAATTATGTAATTTTTGCATGTGAGAGAGATGGCTAGTCGGCCATGGTCCTATGTGGCCAGAATCACACCAATAACTGGAATTTTGGCCCAAAAATGGCCACAAGGGCCAACCGGCCTTTGCCGATCAATGCCAGTTTGACCCGGTCGAACTGGCTTAATCCGGGCTTTGGTCGGTTTAGTCCATGGGCTAGGTTCCTCCAATTTTTTGCCAATTTTGCTATTTTAGATCCAACTAAGCCAAATAAAAAAATTCCCAATTAAATGGTTTTATTTGAATGCAATTGGATTTAATCGGATTGCCTTGGTCTGATTAATTGGGCATATAATGCATTAATTCCACTATTTTTCGCTAAAATGGCATTGCAAACTAGACAATATTTGTGTCTCGTGTGAGATGGAGTGGGGTAGTTACACTTCCCATGCTCGATAGTGCTTGAATTACACAAAAGAAGCTGTGATGAGCGGGTAGGTACGAGATCAGCCACTATCAACTCCAATGTGCTGTTTATGACAACTCAAAATCCAATTTGCAAAGCAAGATACAGTTCATAAGGAATAAGATAAACATATGTGAACAATACTCTCGTCTTGTCGAGTTTCTCTCTACCGGCTGGGTAGTTTTCTTCTTCCTTTAAACCCTTTCATTCTCAGTCTCGACACCTCTTTCAGCCATGAAAGCCTCCTTTCTTCCTCATCTACTTCGTCTCTCGAATTTACTGCTCATCTCAGAGTACCCTCATTCGGCCCCTTAACCCAACTTTCTCCTTCCTTTTGCATGTCTTCTTTCCTCAGCTTTTCGTCTGTCGAATTTCTTTTCCTTCCGCCTTATGGGGTCTTCGGGTTTTTCGGTCTGCATGTCACCATTTTCTTCGTCTCTGACCTCAGTCTTTTGAGGCGACATCCTAATTTTGGTCATGGCTCGTGAAGGAGATCCTGATGCATCCCGAGTTGCTGCACTCTGTCAACGATTGGGTAGATTATGTTCTGAACAACAAATTGAAGAATGGCATGTCGAGCCCCCACCTGAAGCTGCTGAGGAGTGCAAGTTAACTTTAATTGGTAAAATCCCTTCCAATCCTTCTTTCAATTTTCAAGCTTTTCAAACGGTCTTGAAGAGGGCTTGGAGGACAGAGCAAGTTGATATTCTGCAGAGGGAAGCGGGAACTTATTTAGCGAAATTCAGGTCTCAATCAGAAAAACAGAGAATTCTAGAAACCGGACCTTGGCAATTCTCGGGTCATCTCATTAATTTCAAACCTTGGGTTGCAAACACCCATTTGCATTGTTATGATTTCTCCACCTGCGCGTTATGGGTCCAGGTGGTAGTTCTGCCCTTGGAATGTTGTACAGACGATATGATTCGCAAGGCCGTTAGTACTGTGGGTAATGTTCTGCAAGTGAAGTCTGATTTTATAACTGGTTCCACCCTGCGTGCAGGCCGTACAAGAGTCGAATTGGCCTTATCAGAACCTTTGAAGGCAGGTAGATTAATCAAATTCAAAAACAGAACTCTTTGGCTAGATTTCAGGTATGAACGGTTACCACACTACTGTTACTCGTGTGGAAGATTGGGACATTATACAGACTCCTGCCCGTTGGTACCTTTTAAGGAGGATATGTTTTCTGACTCTGAAAAAACTCCTTATGGACCCTGGCTAAAAGCAGAAGTTCAGCAATATAGCCCCTATTGGCAATTCTATTATGATCGTTCATATGTGGATGAGGATAGGGAGGAAACAATACCTGAAACGCCTCCCACCAATGCTCAACCTCTCCCCCTTCTTTTGCCACCACCTGCCCCCAAAGCAACTGTTCCTCCTCAGCAGGCTATTTCTATTATTCCGAGGGATTGCAATGCTATACCAGGCCCTGTTTCTTTGACTCGCCACAATACAACTACTACTCTAATCCATGCTGAAGAGAAGCTAAAAGGAGTGCAAGTGCAGTCCTCAGTTCCTCAGGCCAAGAAAGGAAGAGGCGTTCGTCAGAGTATTAAAATTGGCCCTGCTAAGAAACCAAGACGCTATACTCCGTATGACATAGCTAGTGTTAATCCGGTAGATTATGATGATTCTCTATTGCTAGACACGCCAATCTTAGAGCCGGGTGAGGATGGATCGTGGCCGTCGGTGGCTGGCCCTAAACAGCCACCTGTTCATAGATGAAACTCATCAGTTGGAACTGTCAAGGTTTAGCCAATCCCCTGACAGTCCAAGCTTTAAAAGCCCTTGTGGCTAAGGAAAAGCCCGACCTGTTATTTTTTATGGAAACGAAGAATTGCGATGCGGTTTTGATTCGCGAAACGTACCTTGCATTTTTTGCACCTTCAGGTGTTCAGTCCTGTTGGTTTAGCAGGTGGTTTGGCCCTTTTTTGGAATGATGGCCTGCGGTTGACAGATATCACCTCCACTCCTCATCTTTTCGACTTTATCTGTCAGGATATCTCGGAGGACAGAACCATGAGGATCACCTGTCTTCATGCCCCTGCTTTTTTCAAGCGCGTCAGCATATTTGGCAGACTTTGTGGCAATTTAGCAATCATAATGTCTTACCTTGGGTATGCATAGGTGATTTTAACGAAATTCTTAATCGTTGGGAGAAAATGGGGTCTAGGCCTACTGACTCTTATCGTATGTTTTCATTTCAAATTGTCCTCAATGATTGTTGCTTGTTGGATCTTCCCACTCACGGCTGTGCTTTCACATGGACGAACAACCGAGACGGGGATGCCTTAGTGAAGGAGCGTCTTGACAGGGCATTATGCAATATTGAATGGCGTGTGACCTTCCCTAATGCACAAGTGTTTGCTCTTCCTGCTGTAGGCTCTGATCACAGTCCAATAATGTTAGATTCTATGGCTTGTGTTGTTCGAAGACAGAGGCGGTTTACCTTTGAAGCTTTCTGGAATCAGGATGCTGAGTGTAGATCAGTTATTAACAACTCCTGGCACTCTGTTTCGGTGCAGGATTCCACTCTCTCGGTTAAGCTTCGAGTAGTTGCTACTGCTTTGTCCCATTGGAGTCGTAAGAAATTCTCGCACAACAGGCAACAGGCGACAAAATTAGAGCATCAGTTGGAAATAATGACAAATCAGCACAATACTTCCTTGGATCAATCACGGGTCAAAACTTTAAAAGAGGAGCTTCAAAAAGTTTGGCAGAGGGAAGAACAATTTTGGGCGATGCGTTCTCAGATAAATTGGTTAAAATGGGGAGATCGCAATACTAGATTATTTCATGCTACCACAATCCAAAGACGACAACGAAACCGTATTAATTTGTTGCGTGATGAAAGTCAGGTATGGGTTCGGGATCCTGGCAAGCTAAAGGAGATGACTACCAATTACTTTTCACAGCTCTATACCACTTCAGGCCCTTGCTGTTATGAACAGATTTTAGAGCAGTGTCCGCAGGTGGTCACTTCAGATATGAACGAAACTCTTATAGCACAAGTGACACTTGAAGAAGTTAAAGAAGCTACATTTCAATTAGGTGTCTCAAAAGCCCCAGGTCTAGATGGTTTGAACGGATTATTTTATCACTCTCATTGGGATGTTATTAAAGTGGATCTATTTCAGGCAGTCCAGCAGTTCTTTCATTCTGGCTTATTACCTTCTGAGTTAAATCGAACTGCTATTACTTTGATTCCCAAAACCCCAAACCCAGAAAACTTAGATCAATATCGCCCCATTAGCTTGTGTAACTATGCTTATAAGATTATATCTAAAGTGCTTGCTAACAGGTTAAAACCTATGCTGCCAACCTTAATTTCTGAGGAACAATGTGCATTTGTGGGTGCAAGCAGATTCAAGACAATGTTTTATTAGTCCAGGAAGTTATTCATCAGCTTAAGTCAAGAAGAAGGAAGCGTCATTTTCAAGCTGTTCTTAAATTGGATATGCAGAAAGCGTATGACCGTGTTGAATGGGATTTTCTCAAGGATTATTCACTCAGATTAGGATTCCATTCCCACTAGGTCCGATTAGTTATGCAGTGCATCTCAACAACAACATTATGCGTTAAAATGAATGGTGATTATTTCCAAAATTTTCATCCCACTAGAGGGCTTCAACAGGGAGATCCTTTATCCCCTTATTTGTTTATTCTCATAGCCAATCTATTATCCTTTCTAATCCAGAATGCTATCGACATGGGCTTTCTCAAGGGAATTAAGTTGAATCAATGGTGTCCTACTTTATCACATCTATTTTTTGCCGACGATGTTGTGTTTTTTCTTGATGGTACCTTGATGGAATGCCAGAATCTTTCTAATCTGTTAAACCAGTATTGTCTGGCCACTGGACAAACTATTAACCACAATAAATCTGGTGTTTTTTTCAGCCCATCTTATCCTATCTCTCTACAGGAAAACTTGGCTCGCGAATTAAGGGTACCTGTTTTACAGAGATGTGGTAAGTATTTAGGAATACCTACTGATTGGGGACGCTCTAAAAAGGATATGTTTTCTTGGCTTATGAGTAGAATTCAATCAAAATTGGAGGGATGGAAGGAGAAACTGATATCTAAGGGTGGGAAGAAAATTTTGCTTAAGACTGTGATTCAAGCTATTCCCCAATATGCCATGTCTGTTTTCAAAATTCCTATTTCATTATGCAAAGCTATAGAACAGCGTATGGCTAAATTCTGGTGGAACAATGATACAAGCAAGTCTGGGATTCATTGGCTAAGTTGGAAGGTGCTGCAAAACAGAAAGGAAGTTGGAGGTTTAGGATTTAGAGATTTGATCAGCTTTAACAAAGCCATGCTTGGTAAGCAAGCATGGCGCCTCTTTCAGCAGCCTTTATCTTTATGGGGGAAGTTTTTTAAAGGTTTATATTTCCATTCCTCATCTTTTTTTAAAGCTGTCAAGGGCTCTCGCCCATCTTGGGGCTGGCAGAGTCTCTTGAGCGAGAGGGAAGCCATTATAACCAACGTACGTTGGTCAGTTGGGGATGGAAAATCAATTAATATTCGAGAAGACAGATGGCTTCCCATAGGCATTCTAGGTGGACCTAAGGTCCAAGAAGAACCCATACTAGTAGCTGATCTTATTGATCAGTCTACCAGCACCTGGAAGACAGACTTACTGCACAAATTTTTCGACTTGCAGATCATACAACAAATCACAAACATTCAGATTAGACCTACCTTCACCAAAGATGAGCTTATATGGACAGCCACTAACCAAGGTGCTTACACAATTAAATCCGCATATCATTTAATCAAATAGACAGCAGCAGATATTTCAATTATTGGTGCTTCTACAACATATCAAACTCCTACCTGGTTTTGGCGCAAACTGTGGAAGATGCCCATTGCTCCAAAGATCCGTACCTTCCTGTGGTCCATTTGGAGCAACTCCTTAGCGACCAGAGACAACCTGCATCGTCGACACATTATTGATAGTCCTTGTTGCTCACTGTGTAACAAAATATTCCAGAAACTTTAGAACATCTCTTCCTACTCTGTTCTTGGACTCACAGAGTGTGGTCTCACCCCCAGATTGGTGTTCTCATCACACCCAGCAACATCCAGCGTCTGGACTCATGGATCTTGTCCACTATTGGGAACCATAACAGATTACCTCGATTGGCGTTGATCTCTAATGTGCTGTGGCAGATTTGGCGAGCTCGGAATGGCTTCCTCTTCAGAGGGTCTTCTCTTGATCCGACCTAGGTTGCAAAGGCTGCACTGGCTCATACACAGGTGGATCGGTTGTCTGCTTCTTCCTGCACATACAAGAATAACTCGATTAAAAACATAGGACATCTTTGGCGTTCCCCAGATCTAGGGGTTCTGAAGGTCAACATTGATGGCTCTTATCAACCAGGCAGCAATGAAGGCAAAATAGCTTGCATTTGTAGGGATCACCAAGGAAAACTCACTGATGGTTTCTCCAAAGGCGTAGCTGCGTCCTCGGCTCTGCAGGTTGAGATCCAAGCTTTCTCCTTGGCTCTTCGGCATCTTCTTGATTAGGGCCTCCAGCACGCGAAGATAATGGTGGAATCAGACAATCACATCCTCGTCGAGACGCTAAACCGTCAGACACCGTCGCCATGGACGGATCGAGCTCTCTTCTCTGAAGCGGCCTTCTTGTTTACCCTATTTTCTCATCTCTCTCTAGGGTTCTGTCGACGGGAGGCTAATGCGGTAGCCGACTGGGCCTGTAAGACCCATCATAGGATTTCCTCAATCCGTAGTTGGTCTATTTTTCCTCCTTTTCATCTTATGGATCTGGTTTGTGCGGATGCAATTGCCGCTGGTTGTACGGGTTTCTCCTATTAATATAATATGGCTTTTCTAACCAAAAAAAAACTAGACAATGTTTGTAATTAAATTTTAATTGGCCAAATTGAAGCCCAATTATTAAAATTAGATATTAGTCTAGAATGGGTCGAGTTGAATTGCACCAATTGAACCAAATCTTCATGATTTTATTAATTACTGGTCAGCTAAATCCACTAAATTGAGTCCAATTGGAATGACTAAGGAATTGAGTTCCATTTAATGAATTGGACTCAACTGTGACAAAATCTGACAATTCATGAAAAGTCGATCGGAATCACTAATTTGGGGTTTTTTTGCTCTAGCTTGGATTCCGAAATTGATTTGAAAACTGAATGCAGAACGACCTCTAGATCAAATTTCCTGAAGGAAGTATCCTATAAACGACTAGGATTGAACTAACTTCATTTTGGGCCTATTTTGAACCAAAATTCATGAGTTCGGAAAAAGTTAGTTATTAACCGATTCTTGTAAAATTGACAACGCCAAAGTCAAATTAAGGCAAAAAGAGGTTGATTTGGAGGTTTTTGAATTTTTCCAAATTTTTAGTCAAACATTTTAGTGACAAAATTTGTCACTAAAATGTTAATTGATGTGTCAAATTTTGATTTTTTTTTTTTTAAAAAAAAAAAAAATTGACAATGCAAAAGTGAAATTGATACTATTTTAGGACTATTTTTTTTTTTTTTTGCAAAAAAATAATTTTGACCTAGGTCAAGAGTCAATTTTTGACTTTTTGAGATTAAAGTGTAATTGAAAAAGAAATGAAGTGCTAATGTGAGAAAAAATGTTAAATGAGTCTTTTTGATTTAGAAACAAGCTCTGTGATAATCAAAAACCTTAATCTCAAGTTTTTATCATTATATGACACATCGGCTAAAAATCAAGTATCAATACCACATAAAATTTAAAACCGCTCACCTATTAGTTCATAGACAGCATAAAACATTTCTAATGTCTTACGCACACTTTTAAGTTTGGGGATCCCCACATATTTTAGTAAGACTATGAATGCATCTTGTCACACAAAATTAAAAGATTGACAGATTTTCGCGAGCAACATTAGATATTTTTAATAAAAGATGAATTTGGTGAGCTAGGTGGCTTTGGATTTAGGTTCCCTATACCAACTTAACAGTACCAACCTCTACTTAAAAATTTATCTTCAAATTTTCAATATGGATGGTTGTAGCTAAGCAATCGACCATAATTGTTTTTTGTAGCATGACTTTAAAAACTTAAGATTTATGTGAAGGGCTCTTGAGAATTAATATATCATAAGAAGACGTCCACCTTCCATGAATCATCTGACTTAATTTACCTTTTACAACACATGATTTATCACTGAACCTTTGTTGAAATTACTTGTCTTGTTGTATTCATAATTTGATAGGACTTTCTCAACTCAGAGAGCCTTTTATAAGGTGACAAGGATATTCAAATGATACGGGATGAAAAATTTCTTGATGACATCGTTGGCAAGCCAAAAGCACTAAGGGTGCATTTTGTTCGATTTTTCCAATGGAGCCTTCGAAAGCCTATTGGAGAAATGCTGGAGTATTTGACAAGTTTTTTCAAAAGGCTTTCTATCAAATACTAACTTTGGAAAAGCTGAAAGCCTAATGCTAGTGGGGACTAGCCTCACCAATTTTTGGCCAAATGTTGAAACAAGCTTTATTCTTCTAAAACTACCATCACCAATTCCTTAATTTTCCAATTTTGTCCCTCGTTACTTGTAGGGTGTATTAGTTCAGCTTTTCCAATGGGACTTTCAAAAACCCTTTGAGAAAATGCTTAGGTGTTTGGCAAGCTTTTTCAAAGTACTTTCAACCAAATACTGGTCTCGGGAAAGTTAAAAATCCAATGCTAGTAGAGACTAGCCTCACCAATTTTTGGCCAAATATGAAAACTAGTTTTCTTCTTTCAAAACTACAATTACCAATTCTTTAATTTTCCAATCTTGTTCCTCATTACTATTCACCTTTTTTGAGAAAGGGCAACCAGTGAGGGTGGCCAACGTGGCTTGATCAAGCCACTGAAGGGTTGCCGAGAAGGCAGCGAAGGGTTAGCAAAGTCGTGTAATAGTTACCCGAGTCACCTGACCTCAGGCGTCACAACCTAAGCGGCCATTAACAAGGTCATGCAACCCTAGGTAACGAGGCCTAGGGAAGCGCGACCTTGGCCACCCGCTTGGGTAGCAACGCTAGTGTCGCATGACTTTGGACGACGTCTGCTGACATCAAATCTAGCTCGCCAATGACCTTAGTGCAACACCTTTATATACTCAAAGATTCATTCAAGTTGTTGAATGAGTTAATCACTAGAAAGGTATGTAGAGGAGAATCCTTTTCATTTAATGATATGTGTCATCTAATTAAATAAAATGGATTTCTAACAAATTTTTAGGTCCAACAAAAAGGTGATAATAAGTTGCCATCTGTTGTGACAATTTCTTCTTATATTCGAGCAGTTGTCAAATAATTTCATTAATAAGTTTCTTTTTAAATGGACATATTTTTCTTTAGAATCAAATTTCCCACAAATAATTTTTTTTTTTTTTCATTTGGGTTGATGCGGAAACTAGTTAATCAACAAAGAGGGTAGACAAAAGTAATCATAAGAGAAATGTCAAACAAGAACTAACGTTGACCCATAATGAGGATGATGGTTGTTTGATAGACACTGCAATCAAAGCACAATCGTAACATTTGAAACAAGATTAGGCAAATCTAAAGAAAGAAAATTCCAAATTAAATATAATGCTAGTTGTGTTGTTGATGTTCATTTGTGACATATTGTTCTAGTATTGGACAATGCACAGTATGTGCCATGTGCATATGAAAATGCTAGTTATAAATATTTGTAATATCAATCATCAATGCTTTGCTCAAATCTCATAGGGAGTTGTGTTTCATGCCAAAACAAAGACAAATAGAATATTTACCTACCCACAATAGTCCATGATCACATCTGTGGATCTTTTATGCAAATCAATTCAGACATCCATAGATATGTACAGATTCAAAATCATTTAATTATAAGTAAATTTCTAATAACCAGTAAAATTCCCCTATTTTGTGCGGATTTATGCATAGAATCTTTTAATATATAGTACAAAGATTCAAAAAATTTCTAATCCTCAATAAGTGTAACTATAATTTGCACATCTTTTTTCAGAAGTGTTACTTATGTGTCAGCTCATAAAATCATATCATGCTCAGTATATTGAAGTGATTCGCAAGGTTTTTGGAAAAAGTTGTCACAATAACCATATAAAAACATTTACCTTAAACATAGTCCGACCCAAAAAAAAAAAAAAAAGTACTAAACATAGAATCGTTCCATAAAATGTAACCTGCCAATGCATGCACTTCCAAATATCTTCTTTCAGGCTGTAAGAGATTGTAGTTGAGTGTCAAGGCCCACTTTTTTTTTTTGTTTTGCGCCGCCGCCCGGGGGGGCCTTTTTATAATTGGAGGAAAAGGCGTTTTCTTTGTGAGCGGCAAACCTGATAGTCCAAAATTTAGAGGAAAAGGCGTTAAATTCAAACAAAATACCATTTTAAAATTCAATTATTTTATTACCCATTCGACCGAGAGACTGCCATTAAAGTAGAATAATAAGGAATATACGCGTGCACAACATCGTCTAAGATCTCGAAGGATAAAAATCAATCTTCGATTTTATTTTGATTGAATTCACTGAACACAAGCCAATAATTTTGCCAAATTATAATTTACATCACTTATTAAAAACACGGTAGACACAAGCCAACTGATCAGGCCACCCTTTTCTCCTCTTTTTTCTCCCGAATTAAAAAAAAAAAGAAAAATCCTAAACTAGATAAATTTGCGACAAATTTATTCCGAATTAATTTTTTGGCCACTAAAAACCCCAAACCTACATACCTATAACAAATTTAGTCAAAATTAATTTTTTAACCATCAAAACCTCCAAATTAGTCTCACCCTCCATTAATTTCTGTTAGATTAGATTTATAATACGAATGACTACAAACTGATACACGTGTGCTAAATAAAAAGTAAAATCTCAAAATAGTACACTTATCAATTATTATGTGTTATCAAACTCAGCAATTTGATGAAAATATATAATAAAAACTGACAGAATCGGTAAATTTGTTATATGTGTAACAGTTTTGGGGATTTATTTTAGTATTGATCTAAGAGAGAGAGAGAGAAGAGAGAAAAAAAAAAAAAAAGCTGTTTTATTTCATGAGATGGAGTCCACGTGCACCACTGCTTAGCACCTCGTCATCTCCGCTGGAAATCTTTTCGTCGCGACTCTCCGAAATGATTCCTGGAATCATCATTTGACTAATGACGCACGCGCTCTCTCGCTCTGTCTCTTTTCAAATTCCACCCCCGCACGCTTCTCTAATCTCTCTCTCTCTCTCTCTCTCTCTATCTGCCCAAGCTTGACCGGCGAGCTCCACAGCCATGGACACGACCCAGAACGGACAAGCTAAAGAGGAGGCCGCCGCCGCCGCCGCCGCAGCCGCCGCCGTACGCGACGGCTCGGTTTGCGGATACGAGTCCCTCGACCGCCTCCTCCGCGACAATCTCCGCCCCGAAGTCTTTCAGGTTCCACTGTTTTCTCGTTTGCAATCTCGTCTCCTCATCTGAAACTGCGATTTCGTAACCTGGTTTAACATGTTGAGTGGGGGAGACGAGGGTCGGTGCCGTTCGACCCGAGATGTCTCGGGTCGGTTTGGATCCTCGCTTGCCGGTGATCCGATTGTTACCGCCTTTCTTAAATTGGATTTTCGATCCGAGTGAATGCGGAATTGAAGCTGATTCCGTTGAATCCGCAGAGTTAAAATCGCCGAAGTTCTGGTTTTTTGGGAAGATATTCTGACGGTAGTACGTTTCTGTAAGCTTGATGATGCTAATCAGGAAAGCAAGAGGTGCATGGAGAAGGATTATTATGGTTTTGTTGAAATGAATCGCGCAAAGATTTTGTTGGATAGAAAATATTCTGTTCTGTTCTGTTTACTTTATGTCTTTACTGGCTCTTTCCAATTAAGCTTGTGTTGCACGAGCTGGATTGGCTTTTTGCTGTGCTTAAGGACCTTAGATGAATATAGATGGCTTTAGTTGATCTGGAAGAATGTTGGGCCTGCATATGTAGACGTACGATTTACTATTCAAGTCAAATAGGAGTTGGACTTCTGTTGGAAAGGTGGATCTTTGGGATTGTAGTGGTGTTTCCTCATTGCTCTTCAAGATTGTAATGGTCATGGTCTCCCGAATTCTTTGACTGTCCCCCGTTTAAGCACAAAAGAAAAGAAAAATTAGAAAGAGTAAGAATAAACGGCTAAAAATTCTCATTACAGGAAGTTGGGGCAGATCGAATAATTTCAAGTCCAAATGGAATTTAGATTGACATGGATCGACTGGCCATGAAAATATTTGTCGAGAAAGCTTAAGTGACTCGGCAATTGGCATTTCCATGAATGGTTTGTGGCCCTTAGTTTTTTCTTATTGAGAATTTGCTTTTAGCTAGAGACCAAAGGAATTCATTACTGATGTTCCACAATTCATGGTTGCTATTTTTATGTATGCCATTTGAGAAAGGCTTTCTTGCCAGTGTGTTGAAGACTTTTTTCACTACACTGTGCATGCTTGAGCATGTTGAAGAGGAAGTTTGGAGCAACATTCTTTTGGAGGTTGGAGAGGACAATAGTGACGATCTTAACCAATTCTGTCAACAGGAGAATGTCATCTCTTTGACGTTTCTTTACATATCATCTCTGTCTTCACTGTGAAATCAAATTATATATGAAAATCCAGGAGTTCCATTGATGCCTTTCTTCTTCCTAAAATGTCAAAAGTTCAAAGCATGTCATTTAATTGTGATACAGTCTGACTTTGTTGCTAAACCATTATGATATCGATTTCAGGAAGTCAGTCGTTTACTTATAGGACTGAATTGTGGAAGGACTCTTGAAGCCGTTCCTCTGGCAGATTCTCCAAAAGCTCTCTCATCTGAATGTAATTTCGACATACAGGTGAACCAGTGTTTGATGTTTTTGTGCTACTTATTGGTAGTGGCAATTTAAATGCTGTTGCTAAGAGTCCTGATCACACTAGGCTGCACTGTTTCATGTGTTTTCCTATGCCACTTAGATGGAATTTGATAAGGAATTGCTAAAAATCAAATAGGTTCCTTATGTAAAACAGTTTTCTAGATAGTATGAAACTTGTCTTCTCAGCACATTCCCACTTGGAGCATATGGAGAGTATGTGCATAGGGGGAATTATTTACTGGAAAAATGAAATACTTGCTTGTCATGGGTGAGATGCCTGAACACCCTGAAAGGACTGAAAATGCTTTTTGGTGAACTTATCTACTTCATGAGCTAGCATAGAGAAAGAAGATGGAAAGAAATAAGTCAGGTCATCTGAAAACTGAAAGTATCTAGCGCAATCAGTTTCAAATGCCTTTGTCTTTTTCGCAACCATGGAAGACAAAGTTGCTTAACTCCACTTGACAAACACTCAATTTATGATTGCCTAAATCCAAGGTCACCACAATAGCCTATGAGGCAAGTTCCTTCAGCATTTCTTGGGTCTGCGAATGGGAGTTTAGGCCAACAAATGTTTGGAAGTTTTCTGAGGACCATGAGCAAAGATCTTCCAATGCTTGCTTCTTCTTCTCTTTGCAAAGGTGCATAGGGAGTTTCTATTTATAACTCAGTAGTCCTTCACATATGTAATAGATGAAAGAGTATGGACCAAAAAATATCATGTCTGGGATTCATATATATGGTCCTAACTGGGGAAATATTTGTTTAAAAGCAATGAATTGCAAACGTCTGGTCCAGATGTCCATTAGTGATATCGAGACCTTGTCACTAGGGAGGTCTTGAGGAGCATAGTCCTGGAAATGAGCTCTTCTGTGATCTGTTTTAGCACAGATTCTGAGTTTTTTCATGAGATGGAAGGCGTGGAATAGTCTTGTACCATGTTGGGATTCTATGGAGTTTGTGAACCAACAGAATAGAGAAGTGTGCAAAGTTTGAGGTAGTCAAATTATTTTAGTTAATTAAAATTGCTATCATGGAAGCTAAGAAGTACTCTTACATATTCTCTGTGGCAATCGCTATTTGGTAGTTGCTAACTTTTATTGAAAACCATTACCTTGCTTCCTGCATTTCTTGGCAGGATCCTTGGGTTTTCATTCATTCTGAACAGTTTTGTGAAGTCCTTTTTATCAATTTATTCTGAATTTCTTTCAGGCATTTCACTTTACAGCAGACAAGGAGTTATTAAGAGAACCACGAGTTGTCAGAGTCGGGCTTATTCAAAACTCTATAGTTCTTCCCACAACTGCTCCCTTTCTGGATCAAAAAAGGGCTATTTATCAGAAAGTAAAACCAATGATAGATGCTGCGGGTGCTTCAGGAGTGAACATATTATGCTTGCAGGTTAGTCGCACCACAAAGCTTGGGGTATACACTTTTGGTTTCTCCTTTTGGACTTGAAAGACTGAAGTTCAGCTACTGAACTAAATAATTTTAATTTAGGAAGCATGGACGATGCCATTTGCCTTTTGTACAAGAGAGAAGAGGTGGTGTGAATTTGCAGAGCCTGTTGACGGGGAATCAACAAGGTTTCTTCAGGATCTAGCGAAAAAATATAACATGGTCATTGTTAATCCTATCCTTGAGAGGGACATAAATCATGGGGAGACGATCTGGAATACTGCTGTTATTATAGGCAATCATGGCAATATTATAGGCAAGCATCGAAAGGTAAGAGTAAATGTTGCAGGGCCCTGTGTTTGATTTATCCCATTTTGACTTGTCATATTGAAAATCTTGATAATGGTGCATTTGGCAGAACCACATCCCCAGAGTTGGAGATTTCAATGAAAGCACCTACTATATGGAAGGGAATACTGGCCACCCTGTGTTTGAGACAGCTTATGGAAAGATCGCTGTCAATATATGTTATGGGAGGCACCATCCTTTGAATTGGTTAGCGTTTGGCTTGAATGGTGCCGAGATTGTGTTTAACCCTTCTGCAACTGTCGGTGAACTTAGTGAACCCATGTGGCCGATCGAGGTACTTGCAAATCCCTACTTATGCTTGATTTACTGAACCTGTGCTATGAATTATATTGGTCATTGTGCTTTCTTGATAAATTGTCACCTCAGTTAACCTAACTTTGTTCATTTAAATTCAATTTACAGGCGCGAAATGCTGCCATTGCGAACAGTTATTTTGTTGGATCAATTAACCGGGTAGGAACAGAAACATTTCCCAATCCGTTCACATCAGGCGATGGGAAGCCACAGCACGCAGATTTTGGGCACTTCTATGGATCCAGTCACTTTTCAGCCCCAGATGCTTCGTGCACGCCATCACTGTCCCGTCACAGAGATGGATTGCTGGTCTCAGAAATGGATCTCAACCTCTGCAGGCAGCTGAAAGACAAGTGGGGGTTCAGGATGACTGCTCGGTACGAGCTCTATGCTGATATGCTCGCTCAGTACTTGAAGCCGGACTTTGAACCCCAGGTCATATCTGATCCCTTGCTGCATAAGAAGTCCTATCAAGTTCTCGATTCATAATACTCTGTATATTCAGGGATGACTTTATCAAAACAATGTCTGGACCTTCGGCACAAGTGATGTCTGTACATATGGGAATTGGAAATGGATAATTCAATAATCCCCTCTTTCAGATCACTCTTGCATTAAAATGAATCCGAAGGGAACTGGGATCATTCAAATGAACTTGTTTTCAACAGGTCTATTCACCTGTGCATGAACTATTATTATAACTAAATTATGTACTCACGAAATTCATTGCCTAAACAACTAAGGACAACCCAGGGAGTTTAACTCTGTCCGTATTGTCAATGTTGATTAAGCTTGACAGGCTTCGATGTTACAAATTGCAAATTGGGTTTGGTCAAGGAAAAAGGACAACCCAGAGAGTTTGCTAAGCTTTTTTAGAGCCAAAAGCTACCTACGGAAAGAGTGAAAATTTTGAAAATTTTTCTTAGATCTAAACAGAACCATTGACAAGATCGTGTCATTCATGTCTCAAAACTTTAAAATCAATAGATTGACATTCGAATAACATGGCATGGTTTTGTTTTTCGTTTTCACTATGATGGACATAATTACATTCACACAACGTTTCACATTCACATAACATTTCTAATCACAAAAAGCACGATCTTGGCGTGATATATGCAAAAAAAAATTAAATAAGAGAAGACCATAGAAATTAATTGAGAAACTCAAATCTGACCAATAGAAACTTTCAACTAGAAGGGACCGCGCTTCTTACAGGAATTAACATTCCTAGACTGTACATCAGATACATCTCAGACATTTGAGGAAATTATACTAATCCTCCAACGAAATCACATGACGATCTTCTATCGGGTGTTGATTATTCAATGCATGATGTACACTTGTTTCAACATCCAATAAAAGACAGCCACGTGATCTATGCAGAGAGTTTCAGTAAGGTTTCTCAGTTGCAATTACATGTTGGCCTACCAGGACGAGCATATGCACCATGGCATGAACCAATCTGCGAAACTCTAGTTGGACCTTTTCAGCTACGAGCGGGAGACTGGGCCCGCCGCAGTCCTGAACTCGACCACCTCCGAATCGCACGGGCAACAGTGAAAGGCCGATGGGCCCTGGCCTCTTTCCGTCTCCTCAGCACACTCTTCGCAAACGATGTAGCTGCTCTCTGCGCTAGCGTCCTTCCCATCGACGCTGGATCCGCCACTGGACTCTTGGCTCTCTGGCATATTCGGATCTTCTTGCGGTTGCCTTAGCACCATGACATGATTTTCCGCCTCGTTGTCCGTGGTCGTGGGTGCAAAATCCATCTTGCTATAGGCATTCAAAAAAAGAATTATTTTGGGTCAGAAAAGGTTACTGCTATTTGATGACTGAATAATAATTACAAAGAGTTGAGCGAGAGTTACGGCGATCTCGAGTCTACATTTGATGTAATCTCTTTAGGTGTTTGATTACGGGTTTAACTCTAGTTTTGATAAAAACCAGATAGAACATCTTATTTTTTATGGAAAGGAATAAAAAATTATAATTCCAGTTCCACTCTCTCCCGATTATATCAAAAGTTTTTCAACGTATTTTCGAATTTGGAGAATTATCTCTCTGTCTCTCGAATGGGAGTGTGCTTTCTTTTTCTTTTTCTTTTCGAAAAGTGGAAGTGTGCTTGCCTTTCTCTCTCTCAAGTGGAAGGGTGCTTTCATTTTATTATTATTATTATTATTTTTGGTTCCAAAACTGAAAGTGTTTCCCCGATCCGAGCCGATCCAAGATCTGAATCAAAGAACTCGCTAAGGTGTTTCACAGAGCTCGAGTATCACCGATTCGAGATTCTGGATCGGGAGTTCGGAGCTTCACTAACCCGAGATACGAATCAAGAAACTCGCCAAGGAGTTTCACAGATCCTGAGATCTCGAGTTTGAGGTGTTTCACAGATCTTGAATTCTGGGTCAAAGAACTGGCTAAGGTGTTTGAAGGTGTTTTACAGATGTTGAGATCTTGTTCGCAGATCTTGCAATCTGGATCAAAGAACTCTCGCTAAAGTGTTTCACAGATCTTACGATGAGATCTGGATAAAAGTTTCAAGGTGTTTGATACATCTTGAGATCTCGTTCGCAGATCTTGCGATGAGATCTCGTTCGCAGATCTTGCGATCTGGATCAAAGTTTCAAGGTGTTTCATACATCTTGAGATCTCGTTCACAGATCTTACGACGAGATCTGGGTTAAAAGTTTCAAGGTGTTTCATAGATCTTGAGATCTTGTTCACAGATCTTACGATGAAGTCTGGATCAATGTTTCAAGGTGTTTCATAGATCTTGAGATCATGTTTCACAGATCTTGCGATCCGGATCAACGTTTCGAGGATCAAAGAACTCGCCTCGAAGCGCAAGGTCGAAGAAATGAACAAGCTATCCAGCAGAGACTGACCGAGCCAACTGAGTCACTGAGCTGGGGAAGCGAGGAGAGGGAGAGGATGGGGATGACGGGTGGGCTGAGCAGAAGGCTGAGCGGAGAGGGCGAGGAAGGGAATGGTGGGGAGAGCGGAGGGCGAGGAAGGAGGCTATTTATGGTGGACGATCGTCGCGGGGCATATCGAATCCAACCATTGAGATGCCGGATTGGTTCTTGCAAAACCCTAATCCGAAATAGACGCGAAATTTCCATGTCGGTTTGCTGATGTCTTGAGAATGACGTCCCTACGTATGACGTGTCACGTACCTTCTGGGTATCATTATCTTTTCAATTTACAATCACATGATTTGATGGTTGCTCCACACTTTTTTTTTCCGATGGATTTAAAACTTAGTTATTGATGATAATCATCACACCTTTACTCTAGGAGATTAATGTCAAAGCAAGCGATCAAATAATTAAATGGATAAAATAAGAACATGAATTGGACACTAGATTCGCATGATCCATTTAGTCATACTAACCTTCATCCACAAGAGAGAGTATGAACGAATTTCATTATAGATTAAACGATAAAATAGATATTACAAACGCACTAGACTTGAGTCACTCAAACACTTTTAGTATTTCTCAAGTCTCGATTACACCCAATAATTTACGTAATGTTTAGATTCACAATTTCTATTAAAGTAATCTCTCAATCTCATGAAAGAATTAATGAATTTTATCACAAGATTTAATCGATTTGAAACACTTAAATTCCTGGATGTAATTTCACAAAGAAAGGTGAACGAACCCATGGCCAAGGATCCTGCACCTATGGACATCTCTTAGGAATTGAACACCCACACGGCACTTACGGGGCAATCGCCCGTTCACACCACGACAAGAAAACCGCAAATTATAATATTCATACTAAGCCCATGTGACGAAATCTTATCAAAAGATCTCCATATCTTTTAATTTCCTCTTTCTCTGACGGTACACTTTGCTTTCCTGGTCGAAGTCCAACACATTTTAACATGGAACAACTTACGTCCTCAATCACGACTTCACCACGGAAGATTTCCTTATTCTGAGATTCAGTTTTTGAACTTAAAAGGTACCAGGCTAATATGCAACTCATTTTGCGTCGGATTGTGTAATGAATTTAAATTTGAGACATATTTTAACAGAGGTCTTGACACACTATGATTGTAAATTGATTTGTATTCCCTTTAACATGTAGTTGAAGTGTCATGCTTAGATTTAATACTAATACTTGCATCATTCAAATTATGAATACAACAGCACGTTAAAATAGTAGTAGATTCATACATTGATGTGATATGCACGTAGAAATTAACGACAATAAAGCAATGACCGAAGAAAATTTGTATGAGGAAGCTCAAACCCGACGAACTATACAGACTCAATGCTACGAGAATCATATTTCTACGTCCGAACCCCATGCTATATTTCAGCAATGATAGAAAATCCAGAGCCGTGCATGGACACATGTACACATGGTCATTGCCGACTCCACGGAGTCCAACCCGTTCTTTCTTCTACTGCAGAATCCTGGTACGGCGTTTCCTCCGGCCGGCAGGCGATCGGGCCTGCCTCGGTCCTGAACCCGACTGTCGCCGGATTGTTGCGAGCACAACTATGGAACCCTAATCCATCATCTCTTTCCCTCTCGGCCTCGCGCTCGTTGTGAAGAAGCACGTAACCTGCCTTCCGCCAGCCCAGCACCCTCTTCTTCTTCAAGTCGATTCCCTTCTTGACGCCCTCCAAACCGTCGCGGCTCCTTCCTGTTTGCTTCAGCATCACGGCGTGACGCACCATCTGTTCGCGAGTCATCATGGCGAGGGCCATCTTTGCCGGCCATCTTGCGACTTGACGACTGAGAATTGATGGGATGGATTTCGAGCAATGAGAGCTGTTGGGAACGAATGATCCCCGGAAAAACCGGATTCGGCACCTAAACCGAACCCCTAAATCATATGCGGAAGATAAGCCCTGGAATGTCACGTATCACCGATCAAAAGCACGCCACGGATTCGAGCGTACCTTGTTGGCCACAGATTAGACACCGATGCCGTATTGAGGAAGAGATTTCAGTTCCGTTCGATCCGATGTCGAAGATTCGCCGTGGAGTGGAGATGGCGTCGCCTCTTGGCCTTGGAGAGAGAGAGAGAGAGAATCTTGGGAGAGAAAAATGAACGTACTAAATGCGAAAAGATACGTTCATTCTCTTTCTCATCCCTTTTATAGGTTCCCTTTTCCACGGGCCTAATTCCCGTGGGCCGGGCCCTTAGGCCCATCGTGGCCGGGCCGACTTAGGCCCATGATTAAATCCTACATCTCCCACTCGCACATGGTGGTTCAAAAAACCAGCATGGGCGGATAGGCCCAACTTAGGCCCATCAACTGAAAATCCCTCTTTTCCTTTTTCAACATTCATACCGGTGAATAATCCGTGCAACCAGCATACTTTGAGAGCTCGTTGCTATACATCTGTTAGGAATATATAGCAGCTCATAATGGGCATCATTTTCCGAGTAAATTTAGTATGCAGTACCCTAGATCGATCGATCACATTTATATCTCTCTTAATCTCATTGATATATTTATTGTATTCACAATTATGATTATCCCAAAGACAGTCATAATTGGTCGACCTGTGAATACAAAACCACAATGTGATTCTACAAATCCGATCTTCCTCTTTCCTTCAAACTCTCAATTTCAGTTCAACTTGCTTTTCTAGAAATGTCCCATTAGATCGAATCATCTCATGACCATTGGCAACATTCTAAGATAGCAAACACTAAATAGAAATCTTGAGAATAAGTAAGAGTCATGAGGGCACTAAAAATTAAGGAACTCTATTCCTCAAGAGTCTCACACGTCATAAAAGTTGAGATCAAACTTTTGTCACTCTTATAGGTCGTATCATGCATACGTAGTATGAAATACGTATTACGGTATTAACTCCTTTCCCATGGAGCGTATGTCTACACAATCAATACCGTACAGATGATAGTTCAGACATACCAAATGTCTAACTTGAGTTCACGTATTTACTCATTCACAAAATTCATCAGAACTCACATCTGGCATCTTAGACAGATAAAGTAAAATATGTGGGTTATTTTACTTTCGGACATCGTAAGTATTATGTCCTCATCTTAACATTCAGTTAAGGCGACATATTTATTTTAAGCTTTAGCTCTCGATTATCACCTAGATAATAAGCTTAAAAACAGTCTCATCTCTATCTATCACATAGTAAATAGAGGCGATTACCCGTGTGAGTGGGCTAATCTCTTATCTGTCCGACATACTTTCTCAACATAATATATAATGCACTAAGCATTAAGATGCATAAAGATCAAACAAAAGATTCATAGGCATTTAATAATGAAACAACACTAGTTCATACATGTGAACAACTCAGGGAAATTACAATCCAGTACATCAGACTCTACGCAATCCTAGAGATTTCACATGACCACAAAACACATCTCTAGGTATTGGCTTTGTCATAGGATCTGCAACCATTCTATGCGTAGATATGTACTGCAAGTTCACATCCTTTCGTGCAACCATATCTTTTACAAAGTTATACTTGGTATCTATATGTTTGGTCTTGCCATGATATTTTGGATCTTTAGTGTACGCTATAGCTGCTTGGCTATCACAGTTAACCAACAACGGATGTGCAGCTTTTTTCAATAACACCTAAATGATCCAAAAATCTCTTAAGCCAAACTCCTTCTTGGACCGCTGCTGATAATGCCACGAACTCAGCTTCCATCGTGGATAAGGCTATACACGTTTGCTTCTTACTGCTCCATGATATGGCGCCATTGTTGAGTAAGAAAGCAAAACCAGAGGTAGATTTTCTTTCATCTAAATCTCCTCCCCAATCAGCATCAGAATAACCTTCGAGTCGCAGATCCTTTCCTTTGTAACTCAACTTGAAATCAGCAGTTCCCTTCAGATACCTCGGTATTCTCTTTACGGCTTTCCAATGTACTGGACCTGGATTGGATTGGTATCTACTCACCATTCCAACTGCAAAACATATGTCGGGTCTTGTACACATCATAGCATACATCAAGCTCCCAACTGCACTAGCATAAGGAACATGTTTCATTTGTTCCTTTTCTTGTGGAGTCCTCGGACACAGTCTATGGCTCAATTCTTCACCTTTCGCAATAGGAGTGTCTATGGGTTTACTATCTTGCATACGAAATCGTTCAAGAATTTTATTTATATATGTTTCTTGCGAAAGAGACAACAATCTCTTCGAACGATCTCTTGAAATCTTAACTCCAAGAATGTATGCAGCCTCACCCATATCCTTCATCTCAAAGTTGGAAGACAGCCAACTCTTGACAGTATGAACAAACTCCATATTGCTTCCGGCAATCAGTATATCATCAACATATAATGATATGATCACAAATTGATCCTTGGATCTTTTGATATATACACAATGATCCTCATCAATCATTGTAAAATCATATGCCATTATGGCATTATGAAAACGTATATACCATTGTCTCGATGACTGTTTAAGGCCGTATATCGACCTCAAAAGTCGACACACCTTTTCTTCTTGGCCTTTTACCATGAAACCAGTTGGTTGTTCCATGTATATTTCTTCCTCTAATTCACCATTGAGGAAAGCAGTCTTTACATCCATCTAATGTAATTCAAGATCCATACTAGATACTATTGCCAGAATAATGCGAATCGAGGTAAATCTAACTACAGGAGAAAACGTATCTTCATAATCAATCCCTTCCTGTTGATTATACCCCTTCGCTACAAGGCGAGCCTTATGCCTTTCTATCGAGCCATCAGCCTTTCGCTTTACTTTGAGAACCCATTTGTTCCCAATAGCTCTGCGTCCTTTTGGAAGATCAACCAGTTCCCAGACTTGGTTTGATTTCATTGACTCCATTTCCTCTTTCATTGCATGAATCCATTTTTCCTTACTAGGGCAATTTAGAGCCTCATTAATATTTCTAGGCTCATCCTCATCTTGTGGAGCAACCATAAAAGTTTCCCCTTCAATGTCAAAACATTGACGGGGAATACTTTGGCGACTTGTTCGCCGTATGGGAGTTTGTACACTTTGCACATCATTCCCCATTATGCTCCCACTGGGATTAGATAATGATGATGTCGTCTCATTATGTGGTTGCAATTGAGAATGAGTTGAATTTAATTCATCACTTCTCACATTACTCTCACTTGAACAAACTCCACCAAGATCATTATCTTGATCCGAGGTTTCAAATAGGGAGTTGTCTTCCCCTATTTCGCCCTTTTTAGGAAATTCATCCTCTAAGAATGTGACATCCCGTGATTCAAATTCAGTTATAATCCCACTTTCCTGCTCACCTATGAACACATACCCTTTTGAGTGTTCTGAGTATCTTATGAAAATACTCTTCTTTCCTCTGGGACCCAATTTCCCAAACTTGTGAGAGGATTCAAGTGTATAGGCAGCACAACCCCATGGCTTAAGAAAACTTAAGTCTGGTTTTCTACCTGTCCATAACTCATATGGAGTGGAAGCAACTGATTTGGAAGGCACACGGTTAAGTATATAGGCAGCAGATAACAACGCATCACTCCAAAAGGTGATAGGTAAGTTAGCATGCGCCATCATGGACCTAACCATTTCTAGTAGGGTTCTGTTTCTTCTCTCCGCAACACCATTTTGTTGAGGAGTATATGGAATAGACAATTGTCTTTCTATTCCTTTTTCATCACATAATTTTCTGAACTCATCGGATAAATATTCTCGACCTCGATCGGATCTCAATGCTTTTATTTTCTTGTCTAATTGATTCTCTACCAGGTTCATAAACCTTTTGAAACAACTTATTGCTTCAGATTTGTGAGAAATCAAATAGACATATCCGAATCGAGTATAATCATCTATAAAAGTGATGAAATAAACAGCCCCATGCCTTCCTCTCACATTCATTGGACCACAGATATCAGAATGGATTAAATGCAGAGGAAACTCAGCTCTTTTACCTTTTCCAAATGGTTTCCTTGTCGTTTTCCCTTCTAGGCAATGCTTACAGATAGGCAAATCGACTTTTTCAATATTGCCCAACAAGCCCTCTTTGGCTAGTTTGTTCATACGCTGTTGGCCAATGTGACCAAGTCTAGCATGCCATACATTCACATCATTATCATATGTGTTAGGAGACGTGAGAAGGGAATAACAAACATTTGTATTAACATAATCAATATCTAACACAATAAAACCATCCAGAAAATATCCACAACCATAGTAATTTGTATTCAAAAACAAATCCACACCTCTATCATAGAAGTTCATATTAAAACCTAATTTAACCAATACTAAAACAGACACTAAATTCCGACGAATCTCCGGAGTATACAATACATCATGAAGGAACAAAGTGCGTCCACCACGCATATTCAGTTGGCATGTGCCAATTCCTTTCACTTCAGCTCTGGAGTTGTTTCCCACATAGATCCACTTAGTTCCAGTTGGTATTCGTCGGAATTCCACGAAGGATCCTCTATCCTTCGCTACATGGTCTGTTGCTCCTGAATCCACAGTCCACAAAGGATTAGATTCAGTTAAGAATACAGAACTCGACACATAAGTTAAGTTCTGAAAGATACAAGGGGTGATTACCTTCTTTGGCTCACGACATTCGCGAGCATAGTGACCCTTCTTGTCACAATTGTAGCATTTCACCCTTGCTAGCTTTTTCATGCGAGGACGCTTTCCTCTTTCATGTTGGTTAAACTTGGGTTTCTTTCCTGAAGGACCTGCTTCCTTGCCTTTCCCTTTATTAAACCAGTTAGGGCGCTTGCGCTTGGATCCCGAAGCTCCATTTGAGCTAGAACTAGCATGATAGAGTTCAGCTTCAGGCTTAGCCGCCAGCAGGCGGTCATCTTCCAGCTCAAGATGACGCAATGCATCCTCAAAGGTTTTGATATTCTCATTATGAGTCAGGTGCCCCTTCATATGCTCCCAACTCTGAGGCAAGGAACGAATCACTGCTTGCACTTGCTGCTCATCTGTCAGGACATGGCCAGCATCTTTAAGCTCATTAATCATGTTTGACATCTTTCTAAGATGTTGCTTCATGGTCTGACCATGAGGCTTCTTATAAGAGTCAAACCTAATAGTGAGCTGCATTAGTCTGGTCACCGAAGTATGACCAAATCTTGCCGCCAATGCTTCCCACATGTCTTTGGCATTTTCAAAACGCCTAAACTCTCGCATGACGTCATTTTCCATGCTGCTCAGCAACGTGATACGAGCAAGAGAGTTCTTTTTCTTCCATGCAGCAAATGCTTCTTTGTCTCTCTTATGCTGTGCAGTGGTTCCTTCTTCAGGTTCTACCATGGTTAGGATAAGAGTCTCAAGTGCTTCTTGCTCTTCCAGTACATACTGGATTTTCATTTGCCAGATTTCATAGTTGTCACCATTGAGCTTTTCACCTTTGTTCAGCTCGGCAACTATGCTCTTTGTGGCTGAAGCCATTGATCTGAACACATCAGACATATATGCACGAATTATTAATGCCTATTATTTATGCATCTATTTTGCACAAACCCATCATATTAACTAATAAGTTTAAGTAAGGTTTCAGAATCAAAAGGTCACTATGTTTCCAATCATCCTCCAAAAAATCCTAACTTAAAACTATCATTAATATGATTGTCATATGCAAAATCAATTCTATGAAGTTACAAAAAACTTCAATTACTACCCACATCTACCTACCCACAGCAATCAGCAATCACAGAAAGTAACAGATAATTGACATACAATATAACAATAAGGATTTCATATAATATGGCTAACATATAGGTTGCTACAACAATAACAATCAGGTAGATAACATTTACATAGGATGTCCACATAGCACACTCAACAAAAAAACAGCTAATACATCTTACAAATAACCTTCACACGAACTGGGAAAGATCCTATTTTGGTCAATTTCTCGACCTTTTCCCTTGCAACAATGCAGTAATATTCGTTTACAAATTCTTTCACAATTTTCTTATATGAAGCAGCACCGTTGACATCCCATATGCGATTCAACACATCTTGCCATTCAGGCGGAAGAGTGTTAATGAAAAATCGCACCATCTCTGACTGCGACATGGGATGACCATTCCATATGACCTGTTGAATCTTCCCGTTGACTTCAAGAACATGATCAATTAAGTCACCTTCCTCCCATCGATAATCAGTCAATTCAGCTATCAACTTAGAAAGCTTTGCCTTTTGTTTATCGGTAATCACGCGAATAGGCGTACGTAACTGAAGGGGAGGCATTGTTCCTGCAACGAATGCAGAACAAAATTGGATTACATATAATCCACATAGACATAACTGAAAAAAAAAAAAAAGAAACAATTTTTTTTTTTTTTTTCGAGTCAACGGTCAACGGTCAAGTCAACGGTCAACGGTCAACGGTCAACCTTCCAAGTCAACGGTCAACGGAGTCAAAGGGTCAACTGGTCAACGGTCAACCGGCAGGGTCGTCGGACCGGTCGGGCGGTCGGACCGGTCGAGCCGGTCGGACCGGTCGCCGGGTCGGACGGACCGACCGCACGTGCGGCGCGCGTGCATGGGCTGACGTCATGCAGACGTCACCCGCACGTGCCGTGCACGTGCCAAGCGGTCGGGTCGGGTCGCCGGCCGGTGACCGTCCGGCCAAAAAACGAACCGGTGTTGACGTCAGCGATGACGTCACCCCGGCGGTTACCGACCGTCATGCTGACGTCACCACGCGTCGGTCCGTGGACCGGCGCGTGCCGGTTCGCCGGCCGGCGGCGCGAATGCGCCGGTTCGTCACCGGCGCGTGTCCCGCACGCGCTGGACGAACCAGCGCGTCTGGGAGCGTCGCGCCCACGCGCAGCGCCTTCTGGCCGCGCGTGGGGGCGCGTGCGATGTCCCCCGGCGGCGCACGACGTGTCGCCGGACTCGTCTGGACGTCGCCTTCCTCCCTGTGCAATCAGATTTTTGTTTCGACTGACGAAAAATCGAAAAGATATGCGAACAACTCTCGGGTGTCGGGATTCCTTGCCCCGATCCGTACGGCCGAAGTTTATTTGCAAAAAAATCAATCGTGAAACATCATATAACATCATATAACATCATACAAGTCGGGAAAACGTTAACACGTGCTCTGATACCAATGTTGGGAACGAATGATCCCCGGAAAAACCGGATTCGGCACCTAAACCGAACCCCTAAATCATATGCGGAAGATAAGCCCTGGAATGTCACGTATCACCGATCAAAAGCACGCCACGGATTCGAGCGTACCTTGTTGGCCACAGATTAGACACCGATGCCGTATTGAGGAAGAGATTTCAGTCCCGTTCGATCCGATGTCGAAGATTCGCCGTGGAGTGAAGATGGCGTCGCTTTCTTAGCTTTTGGAGAGAGAGAATTCTTTTAGGAGGAAGAAGAATGTTCTTGCACAAATGCCAAAAGGTGCGTTCCTCTCTCTCTCTATTCCCTTAAATAGGTTGCCCTTTCCACGGGCCTAATTCCCGTGGGCCGGGCCCTTAGGCCCATCGTGGCCGGGCCAGCTTAGGCCCATCAATAAATCCATCAAGAGCACTGTCCACTCGCTGCATGTATACATATGCGATTGTGGTTGAGGCCGATATTGAGCCGCATAGGAAATGTTTGATGTCCCGTCTTGATTCTTATTTCGGAAAGAAATCTCAAAACCCCAAGCGAAATAGATATATCGAATGGGGAAATCTTTCCTATTTTGCACTTACTGGTATTGTGGAACTTAACTTACTTTTTATTTCTCTTGATTGCTTATTTATGATTAAAAACTCACTAACTAACCGTTTTACACGGCGTTTTACATGAGGGTGCTTTCAAAGGAATCAATGTTACATGAGAATAGAAAAAAAAAAATGGCAAGATAACTTGGATATACAAATGGAGAAAATAAGGATTTTGAAAACAAGACATGGATTCTATAAAATGAAACTATAGACCGATTGAAAGGGATGAAGTGCAGCTTTGTAGCATGTTTGTTTTTGGTAAAAATGTCATGGGTGCAAATCCTATCATCGAAGGAATCAATACCTTGTGGGGTGCATGGAACCCGTAACAGGGTAGGTTCTTGGGTTCCAAAGTATATGTAGTAGGTTCTAGATTTCAAAAAATAATGAACATGTTCCAACGAATAGATTATAGGTTCATGTGGAACTTGTATGGAATTTGAAACCGCTCATCCCTCGCAGTTATCCCATTTTTTTTAAGACTTAAAAAATGTCCAAACTTATACTCGTGTGATCCATTTATTCTTTGTTATGATTCCATTAGAAAGCACCGTTAAAAGTCATGCATGATCACTGACGTGGACGACGGAATGAAAATAGAGCTAATACGGCATCAATGTGACTTAAGTGATATTGAAAAAAAAAAAAAAAAGTCCTTTCCTTTCTTTCGTGGACCTCAATGGTGCCGCTTTGCTCTCCTTCTGAGTTGATGAAATCGAATCGGACAAAATTTTAGGGTTATTTGTACGCGGTTATATCTGTCTTGGTTCCTCACCAAATCCACGATTGTTGACTCAGATTTATCCAAATGGAGCTTCGATTCAATTTAGGCGAGTGATTACGAATTCTAATTGTTCTAAATCCGTTGTTGTTCGCACTATTTTTTTTTTCCTGATTCAGGATTATATTTTGCATTAACAGTAAAAAAAAAGGTCGAATGTACATGTTTGCCTTTAGAACATATTGGACCTGCTAACCCGCAGCTTCTAAACTGCGATGGATGTACTATCTGCTGATCACACGATGTTGCGCCATTGGGTACATCATGCTTGATTTGGTAGGAAGGAAAGTGGTGTTGTGCAATTTGAAAAATGTTGTCCCGAGGATGAATGCTTGATGGATATACTATCTATCGAGTCAGTGTTCTAAGACCTCTAGGCTAAGTCTAGATTTTTCATTAAATACATGAAATCAAATGTACAGAGAAAGGAGGTGAATAAACTTACCTCCATGCTAATTGCAGCGTTTGTTGGCTGACATGAATGAATTATGTACTCGCGAAATCCATTGCCTAAACCTGTAAGGACAACCCAGAGAATATAACTCTGTGGCCGTACTGTCATTGTTGATTAAGCTTGACAGGCTTCGATGTTACAAATTGCGAAGGAATTAGGGTTCAGTGCCTTTAAGTTACCAAATAGAGAGAGCACCACTAAAAACCCTTAATTATATCCACCGTGATACTAACACCCTAAACTTTTTTCCATGTCACGAAAATCTCCGAAATTGTACCAAGGACTCAACACCTTTAGTCACAGTTTCATTCAAAATGCCATTAACAATTCGACCGACGGGTTTCATGGACACTGACAGACAAATGGAGTTTATGTGGATCTGAAAAATTCAACCAAAAAACTTAAGTTTTGTCTAGTGTGAACTAATATCTTTTTTTTTTTTTTGGTATCACCAATACCTCAAATTTGTTTTGTTTTGGATGAAACTATACTGGAGGATAATTTTGTGCTAGTGGTACATATTTAGGACTTTTTGTGATGCAAAAAAGGTTTTGGGGAATTGATGTCACAATGGTTATAGTTTATAATTTTTTTGTGATATTTTCTTTATTATATTTTCTTTATCAAATTAGAGAAAGTTTACGATTGGAGCAATTTTCCTTTTTGTGCGTGCTTCGGAGAACTATATCTTTCCTTGTATAATCATTAGCAACACCTTTCTTCCTATTTCTTTGTTTTTTTCTTTTATAGGGGTTTGAATACACTTGCAGCTTACTAGCTTGTAAAGCGTACAGAGAGAATGACAGTTTACAGAGCTAATAAAACCAAAAGCAACCTACATAAAGATGGAAATTTTTAAAATTTTCGTTAGGCTTATATAGAACTTTTGACAAGATCGGATGTCATTCATATCTCATAACTTAAATAGATTGACATTCTAATAACACGACATAGTTTTGCTTTTTCTTTTTTCATGATCATGGACTTGATTAAATTCCCATAACGTTTCCAACCACAAAAAGCATGATCTAGATATATATATATATATATTAAATAAATGTCAAAAAAATAAAAGGAGCACATAGAAATTAATCAGAAAAACTCAAGTCTGACCAATAAAAACTCACAAATAAAAAAGACCGCGTGCCTCCTATAGAAATCAATATTCCTAACCTATACGTCATATGTATCTCGAACTATGAGGAATGCTAGACACTTGGGAAATCGTCCAACGAAGTAACATGATGGTCTTTTATCGGGTGTTGATTATTCAATGCATGGGTCGCACTCGTTTCAACATCCAATATAAGACCGCAACCTCGTCTAGTAAGAGAGTTTTAGTAGGGTTTCCTGGTGTTCATGACACTGTTTCTCGAGCGATAGGAGCAGCCACACATTGGCATACCCAGACGAGCATGGACACACAGGCATGACCAATCCCACGGGGTCCAACCAGTTCTTTCTGATGCACTCGGACTCGGATTGGGCTTTTTCGGCGACGGGCGGGAGATCGGACCTGCCTCAGTCCTCAATGCAACAACCTTCACCTGATTGGGTGTGCCACATTGAGACTCTGATGGGCGGGAGATTGGACCTGCCTTGGTCCTCAATTTAACGGCCTTCACCTGATCGGATGTGCCACATTGAGACTTCGACGGGCGGGAGATTGGACCCGCCTTGGTCTTGAACCCGACCACCACCGGATCGCATGGGCAGCAGTGAAAGGCTGATGGTCCCTCGCCCCTTTCCCTCTCCTCTGCACACTCTTCGCAAACAATGTAGATGCTCTTCGCGCTCTCCTTCGTCGTTGTGAAATCCATCTTGTTGTGAGAAAGTGCAATTTGATGACTGAATAATAGATGCAAAGAGTTGAATGAGAAATATAGTATTCAATGCATCTATATATACTATTGTAATTCAGAGCAATGTCAACTTTGCTTAGGTTTTTGATATAGAGTTTCTTTAGGTATTCGACTACAAGTCCAATTCTAATTTTGGTAGGGAACACGAAAGAGCCTGAATAAATATTTATTTATTTTTAATTTGAAATAGGCACAAAAATATTCATAATTTGTGTATAACTGTGAAGTTTCATCAATATGAATCATATAGTGAATTAACTAACATATCAAATTTTGAGAAACTTATTATCTTCTAGTCAACTCTATCGCTCTCTCTCTCCCCCCAAATAATCTTGTAGACTTACCTTTTATTTTTTTAGGTACAGGAAAAATATAGTCATTGAATAAATCCCTTCTTATTTACGTTTATTACGTGCATCTGCGTATTTTTAATTTTTAATTCACAATCCGAACCAAACTATCCCACCCTGGATCGTTGCAAGCGCAACCTAATCCATCATCTCTTTCCCTCCCAGCCTCGCGCTCTTCGCAGAGCATGTAACCTGCCTTTCCCCAACGCAGCACTTTCTCCTTAGCCTTTATTCCCTTCTCGATGCCCTTAAACCGTCGCGGCTCCTTCGTGTTCCTGGATCTCTTAGCCGATTGCTGCAGCATGACGGTGAGGGCCACCGTCTTTTTCGCATGTCATGGTTGGGAGACCCATCTATGCCAGTGATTTTGCGACTCGATGATTGAGCACTGATGGGATGGAGATCCAGACCGATCTTGAGCCTGCATAGGAAGTATTTGACGTCGAGGCTTGATTCTTAGTTAGGAATGAATTCGATGTCTCACCCAAGCACATGGACTCAAAATCTTTCATGTTCTGCACTTATTGTCATTGTGGAACTCGACTAACTTTTTATTTCTCTTGTTTGATTTGTTTATGACCAAGATCTCACTTACTGACCTTTTTACATAGCGTTTTACATTAGGGTGCTTTTAAAGTAATCACTCCCTTGTGGCATGACCACAATTTGGTTGAGCCTAACCAAACCAAATCGCATTAAATAAGGAAATAAATTAAGGTTAATATAACAAAAAATTGCAAATTATTGTATTTGTGACAAATTTACATAAAATCCACTAAGAACTTCAAATCAGTACACCTATGATGAATTTACCCTTTGTTAATTTTTGTTAAATTTTACTGTTAAATTATTGAGTTGAATAACATATGATAGTTGACAGGTGTACCGATTTGAGGTTTTACCCTTTATAGTTTTTCGTGGCAGTAATACAATTTAATGAAAACTAACAGAGGATAGAATTTTCACAAACATATCAGTTTTAGGTTTTTCAATATCAATAAATTAGTTTGAATAAAATTGTTACATGTATACTGGTTTGGATTTTTTTGGTCAAAAAATTAATTACTAGTTTGGGATTTTTTGTGGTATTAATCCAATAAATACAATGATCAAAATCAAAATGAAGCGAACCACTACGTGATGCTTTTCTTATTTTGTTGTTTATGCAAGATTCTAAATAACATTACCCACTTTCACATTTTGTTCCCACTCAAATAAATCACGCTCAATTAAGTAACAAAATTCATCCACCCAAAAATAATAAACAAAACAAATAATATCTAAGTCTAGATTTTTCATTAAATACATGAAATCAAATGTACAGAGAAAGGAGGTGAATAAACTTACCTCCATGCTAATTGCAGAGTTCGTTGGCTGACATGAATGAATAATGTACTCGTGAAATCCATTGCCTAAACCGGTAAGGATAACCCAGAGAATATAACTCGGTGGCCGTATTGTCAATGTTGATTAAGCTTGATAGGCTTCGATGTTCAAATTGCGAGATGGGTTTTGTCGAGGAATTCATGTTCAGCGGCTTTAAGTTATCAAATAGAAAGAGTACCACCAAAAACCCTTAATTATATTCATTGTGATACTAACACCCTAAACTTTTTTCCATGTCACGGAAATCTCCAAAATTGTACCAAGGATTCAAAAACACCTTTAGTCACAATTTCATTCATAATGCCATTAACAATTCGATTGATGGCTTTCATGGACACCGACGGACAAATGGAGTTTATGTGGATCTCAAAAAAATTAACCAAAAAACCTTAAGTTTTGTCTAGTGTAACACTAATATCTTAATTATTTATGGTATCACCAATACCTCAAATTTGTTTTGTTTTGGATGAAACTATACTGGAGGATAATTTTGTGCCACTGGTACATATTTAGGACTTGTTGTGATGCAAAAAAAGTTTCGGGGAATTGATGTCACAGTGGTTATAGTTTATAATTTTTTGTGATATTTTCTTATCAAATTAGAGAGAGTTTACGGTTGGAGCAATTTTCCTTATTGTGCGTGTTTCGGAGAACGATATCTTTCCTTGTATAATCATTAGCAACACCTTTCCTCCTATTTCTTTGTTTTTTTCTTTTATAGTGGTTTGAATACACTTGTAGCTTACCAGCTTGTAAAGCGTACAGAGAGAATGAGAGTTTACAGAGCTAATCAAAACCGAAAGCTACCTACATAGAGAGGGAAATTTTTGAAATTTCGTTAGGTCTAAAAAGAACTTTTGACAAGATCGAATGTCATTCATATTTCAGAGTTTAAATAAATTGCCATTCTAATAACACGACATAATTTTGCTTTTTTTTTTTTTTTTATGGACTTGATTAAATTCCCATAACGTTTCCAAACACAAAAAGCATGATCTAGATATATATGCCAAAAAAAAATAAACGGGGAACATAGAAATTAATCGGAAAAACTCAAGTCTGACCAATAAAAACTCATAAATAAAAAGGACCACGTGCCTCCTACAGAAATCAATATTCCTAACCTATACATCATATATATCACGAACTATGAGGAATGATAGACATCTTGGGAAATCCTTCAATGAAGTAACATGACGGTCTTTTATCGGGCGTTGATTATTCAATGCATGGGTCGCACTCGTTTCAACATCCAATATAAGACCGCCACATCGTCTAGTAAGAGAGTTTTAGTAAGGTTTCCTTGTGCTTATGACACTTTCTCGGGCAATTGTAGCAGCCACATGTTGGCATACCCAGACGAGCATGGACACATAGACACGTGTCACGGCCAAGAGGTTCCGGTAACTAAAGGGCCGTGCCTTCTCGAGGAGGACCTCCTGTGCTCGTTTGGATTCCCAACGAGAGGACTTTCAGAACGTTCCAAGGGCGGGCAATATGGTCATTATGCCAAATTCTAGAAGTCTCTAGCCATTAATGTCGGTAGTTGGTAGCTGTCATTAGTGTCAGTAGATATGGCGGTGCGATCTCGTCCGCTGGATGAAAAGTCAATCAATGGATGTAATATGAGGGCCTCTAGTATAAGAAGGGTGTCCTCCCCTCATTTCATTTGTATCCATCCAATCCTTTTAGTAATATCAAAACTCCTTTCTTTTCAAAACTCCTCTCTCTAGAAGCTTTCTCTCTCTACCAGGTGAGCGAGTGAGTGTGCGATCGAGCAAGGCTTGGCTTAGGCGATCCAAAAGTACCTGAGTCGCCACGCAATCATGATCCCAATTGATCGGCCCATAACACATGACCAATCCCACGGGATCCAACCAGTTCTTTCTGCTGAACTCGGACTCGGCTTGGGCTTTTTCTATGACGGGCGGAAAATTGAACCTGCCTTGGTCCTCAATGCAACGACCTTCACCTGATCGGATGTGCCACAATAAAACTCTGACCGGGCGGGAGATTGGACCTGCCTTGGTCCTCAATTCAACGACCTTCACCCGATCGGATGTGCCACATTGAGACTCTGACAGGCAGGAGATTGGACCCAACCAACATTGAGACTTTGATGGGCGGGAGATTGGACCCGTCTTGGTCCTCAATTCACCGACCTTCACCTGATCGAATATGCCACATTGAGACTCTAACGGGTAAGAGATTGGACCTGCCTTGGTCCCGAACCCGACCACCACCAGATCGCACGAGCAGCACCCCTTTCCCTCTCCTCTGCACATTCTTCGCAAACAATGTAGCTACTCTTTGTGCTACCGACCTTCTCGACAACGTTGGATCTATCATGAGACTCACGACCCTTTGGCATAGTCGGATCTGCTTGCGGTCACCTCAGCACTACGGCACGGTTTGCTGCAGCGTTCTCCTTCGTCGTTGTGAAATCCATCTTAATGTGGGTAATTGCAATTTGATGACTGAATAATAGATGCAAAGAGTTGAATGAGAAATATAGTATTCAGTGCATCTATATATACTATTGTAATTTAGAGCAATGTCAAGTTTGACTATAAGTCCAATTCTAGTTTTGGTAGAAACACAAAAGAGCTTGAATAAATATTTATTTATTTTTAATTTGAAATAGGCACAATAAAATATTCATAATTTGTCTATAACTGTGAAGTTTGATCAATATGAATTATATGGTTTTTGAATTAACTATCATATCAAATTTTAAGAAACTTATTATCTTTTAGTCAACTCTGTCGCGCTCTCTCTCTCTCTGAATAATCTTGTAGACTTACCTTTTATTTTTTTAGGTACAGGAAAAATATAGTTATTGAATAAATCCCTTCTTATTTACGTTTATTACGTGCATCTGGCTATTCTTAATTTTTAAATTCACAATCCGAACCAAACTGTCTCCTTCGCCTTCATTCCCTTCTCGATGGCCTTAAACCGTCGCGGCTCCTTCATGTTCCTGGATCTCTTAGCCGATTGCTGCAGCATGACGGTGCCATTCGTGGGTCATTGTTGCGAGACCCATCTTTGCCAGTGATTTTGCGACTCGATGACTGAGTACTGATGGGATGGAGATTTAAACCGATCTTGAGCCTGCATAGGAATTATTTGATGTCGAGTCTAGATTCTTACTTAGGAATGAATTCGATGTCTCACCCAAGCACATGAACTCAAAATCTTTCCTGTTCTGCGCATATTGTCATTGTGGAACTCGACTAACTTTTTATTTCTCTTGTTTGATTTTTTTATGATCAAGATCTCACTAACTGACCTTTTTACACAGCGTTTTACATTAGGGTGCTTTTAAAGTAATCACTCCTTTGTGGCATGACCATGACGAACGGTACGGTTTGGTTCACATTCGAGCCTAACCGAACCAAATCACATTAAATAAGGAAATAAATTAAGATTAATATAACGAAAAATTCGAAATTATTGTATCTGTGACAAATTTACATAAAATCCACTAAGAACTTCAAATCAGTACACCTATGATGAATTTACCCTTTGTTAATTTTTGTTAAATTTTACTAATTAAATTGCTAAGTTGGATGACATATGACAATTGACAGGTGTACCGATATGAGGTTTTATCCTTTATAGTTTTTTGTGGCAGTAATCCAATTTAATGAAAACTAACGGTGGATAAAATTTTCACGAATATATCAGTTTTTGGTTTTTCATTATCAATAAATTAGTTTGAATAAAATTGTTACATGTATATCGGTTTGGATTTTTTTTTGTCAAAAAATTAATTATTAGTTTGGGATTTTTTGTAGTATTAATCCAATAAATACAATGATCGAAATCGAAATGAAGCGAACCGCTACGTGATGCTTTTCTTATTTTGTTGTTTATGTAAGATTTTAAATAACATTACCCACTTTCACATTTTGTTCCCACTCAAATAAATCGCGCTCAATTAAGTAACTAAATTCATCCACCCAAAAATAATAAACAAAATAAAATAATATCTAAACTATCTGTATTTTCACGAGCAACAATAGTCCGGAAAAGAAATGACCATCTTTCATATACGGGACCAAAGTCCGAATTAAGCTAAAAGCTGGGCTGTGAATTGTAGCCTAAATCTTCTACTAATGCATTATTGATAATCAGTCTTTGAATGTGCACGTTGCTGTATCAATAATTCGCAAAATTGGTAAACCAAATGACTACCTAATTTCATTAAGCATCAATTCAAGAGATTACGTCATGCCAAATTTGACGATTTACATATATATGATATGATTTTACATTCAAAAAATATGGGCAATCCAAAGAAGTAAACAAGATTTTTGAAAAAGATTGCGTTCAACAAATTAATCTTTGCTCATTGAATTTTCATCAGATCATGACATGAATACAAAAAAAAAGTATCAGCTTCCATAAACTCAAATCGAAACGGAATGAACCCAAAAACATTGAAAGGATCAAGTTTTGAATTTTTTGACAAGAACTATATATGCGCATGGATGCACCACCGCCTGCCAAAAACATGGGGTTTAACCAGTTCTTCCTGCGCGTGGATCTGGGCCGAACTTTCTGGCTGATGGGTGGGCGATCGGACCGACCTTGGTCCTAAATCCAGCCATCACCTCGTCGTTTGGGCAAGAGTGAAACCTTAATCCATCATCCCTTGCCTTCTCTTTCTTGCCCTCTTTGCACGGCACCCGACCGGCTTTCGTGTCGCAAGCCCAACAACATCACCTTCTTCAGCAGCGCCTCCACAACATCAACTACCTTGTCCTCGATAGCTAGTTTGAGATTGTCATGTATCGTCTGCATCCTCTAATCTAATTCCGACCGCTTCCACAAGATGATGCGGTGCATCTTGAAACCGTCTTCGATGGTGAGGCCTACTTATGATTGAGAATTTGGAATGGATTGTAGATGTTAAAATTCGTAGAGTTGAGCGGGGGCATTATTAACGTATGTAGTACTTTGATGTCCAGCTTGTTTAGGGTTAAACATCCAGTCTTACTCTGATTTTTTTTTGAAAAAAAAAATGGATGTAGAGATAATTTTGTTCAAATCTGGCGCTATTGACGAATTTATTGTATAGCTTACAAATCATGTAGACCAATAGCATTTTGATCATTGATTATAGATTAATTATATGAATTTTACAGTGGGCCCCTATGATCAATAGTGGAGATGAATTGGTATGCATCGTCTATAGACCGTCATAAAGTAATTGCATAAAACTGCAACGTAATAGGCACGTATAATGAAATAGGGCTGCGAAACTACTATAATTCTTGATTTAATCGCTAAGATAACTATTCTATCGGACTTGACATTGAAAATAAAGATAAAACATCCAAAACTCCTATATTCCCTCCCAACAAGATAGAACCTACAAGTTATATTATACTAATAGTATATATATATATATATATATAATTTTTTTTTTATTGCGAACTTTAATAGCTGTATTGATTGTATAACTAAATAAAAGTTTAATATCATTTCATAATTCTGACTATTCAGATCCGATCTACCAAATTGTAATTAATTTTCCTGTTATGATATTCTCGTCGTGTGATAATGTTATTGTCCGTGTTATGAATTCTAATAACTATTGCTTGTATAATAAAATGAAAGCATGTTAGCACTATCAATTTATAACAATGCGCCATGGCTAATCGCCCTAAGTGAGGAAATGGATGGGATATGGAAGATGAGAGTTGATGGAGTTTTCTGCTTAGTCATCCTTGTCTTGGCATTCATATTTTCCCATAAGTCTCGTTTGAGTAGATCCAAAGTAGGGGTGAGCAAAACGGACAAACTGAACCGAGAAGCGAACTGATTAATTTGTTATATTTTAAATGTCTCACACATGAGTCACATGTCACGGATCGGTTGTGGGATCAGATCGTGGTGACTTAGCTTCCTCATTTCCAAGATAAGCTAAAAGAAAGATTTAGAGAGAGGAGCTCTAAGAGAGAATGGAACTGTACACTAGAATGTTTGGATGGGCATCCCTTTTTATACTAGAGACCATTTTATTATAACCATTGACTCATGTTCGATCTAGCGGCAAAGATTGTATCTCTCCATCAACTATCTACCGACATTTAATCCGAGAATGCTCTAGAACTCGATGCAATTATCGTATTGCCCGCCCTTGAGAATGTTCTGAAAACCCTAGGCTACTTTGGATGGTCCATTTTGATCAAACACGGTCCTTTGGTCACGGGAAAGACTGTGACACACTCATCCTCTCCTCTTTTATTCTTTCCCTTTTGCCCAATGATTGGTTTCACTAAACCCACTTGAGAGCCAAACCAAACTAGATCGGGAACCGGTCATCCCTAATCCAAAAGTCAAGCATGGCATGGCTTTTAATTGTCAATCACGGCATGCTTTCTCAGGCTTTGGAATTATTTAAAGTAAGTCTGTCATCATCTTTTATTTTCCATTTATCAATTTTTTTTTCATAAGTCTTGTTGATATGGGTCGAATTGAGTTCTAAAAGGTCATAAAATATTCTTTAAAATTATTTTTTCCGTATTAGTAGTTGTTGGATAGACCCGGCCTCGTGAAAACTCTCTCACTAACCAGAAGATCCGGAGCCCTCGAAATCAGCAGCTTTCACTCTTCCCATGGATGTGAACCCGCTGCTTCATCCCAGTTCATCCCAAAAAGATCCCCATCATCATCATCATCATGCCTTCACCATCGTGAGTAGATTCATCGTGACGGCCAGCTTCCTAATCGGCAACGCCCTCACCCTTGTCCCGAGGTCGATCCTCAGGCGAGACTCGTCAACCTTCAGGGCGTTAGTTCTGTCCATCGTGCTCGCCTTCGCATCTGCTTTCGTTTCACGGCTGTTGATCCGCTATGGGAAGACGGGTCTCGCGGTGAGGATTTGCCGGTGGGCTTCCATGGTTGCCATGGCTGCAGTTCTAGTGTTGCTCCTGTCCATCTCGGCTCTCCATCAGTGGTGAAGCACAAATTCCGGCGACTTCTTAAGACCCAAGAGGAAATATTTGATGTGGAGTCTTGATTCTTATCTAGGAAAGAAAATATGAATGTGATCACTCAAAACTTACTGTTTATCCTTGCTTGCTTTCCTATGATCAAAAACTCACTAACCTTTTGATACAGCATTATTTGATCCCCACAAAAAAACCTTCAATGCAGCGTTTTGCATTAAGGTGCTGTTAACGTAATCACCCCTTATGGGGTCACCATAACCGATATTATAATTCGGTTCAGATTCGAGCCTATCAAACAAAATCACTAAAAAAAAGAAAATAAATTCGAATGATCAAAACCGAAATGATGCTAACCTTTATGTTGGATTCTAAATGATATTACCCACTTTCACATTTTGTTCCCGATCAAATCAACTACGCTCAATTAAGTAATAAAATTCATCCACCCAAAAATAATAAATAAAATAGAATAATATCTCAATTAATTGGATTTTTATGATCTACGATGGTTCGGAAAAGAAATATCCATCTTCTAAATGTGGGACGGAAGTCCATTAAAGCATAAAGCTAGGCTGTGAATTGTAGCCCATACACTTGGCAATATGTTCTACCGATGCATTATTGATAATCCGTCTTTGAATGAGTACATCGCTATATTAATAATGCACAAATTTTGTATATCGGATGACTAACTGATTTCCTGAAGAGTTTTCGTCATGCGGAATTTGACGATTTACATATATGATAATGATTGTGCATTGGAAGAATATGAGCAATCCAATGAAGCAAACAAGATCTCTGAAAAAGATTTGGTTCAACAAATCTATCTCCACATGAACTCATGAACAAGTATGATTATCATGATAATCTCTCATTAAATCTTCATTAGAGCATCACATGAACATGAAGGAGAAGTAGCAGCTCTGATGAACTCGAAGCGAGATGGAATGAACCCAAAAACCTTTCTTTTTTCATTTTCTTTTTTCTATTTTTGGGTTGGAGAACCCAAAAACATTGCAAGGATCAAGTTTTTGAGTTTTTTGACAAGAACTATAAATGTGCATGGATGCATCGCCACTCGCCAATATCCAGGTTTAACCAGTTTGTTCCGATGCACCTGAATCCAGGTCGGACTTTCTTGCTGATGGGCGGGCGATCGGATCCACGTTGGCCTTCAATCCGACTACCACCGCGTCGTTTGGGCACAAGTGAAACCCTAATCCATCGCCCCTTTGCTTCTCTCTCTTGCACTCTTTGCAAGGCATGCGACCGGCCTTCATAACATACTCTCGCAATCCCGACGACATCGCCTTCTCTGGCGGCGTCTCCACGGCGTCAACGTCCTCACCCTCAATGGCTAGTTCGACATCATCATGAATCCTCTGCCTCATCTGATCTTTTTCCGACTGTTTCCGCACGATGGCGCGATGCATCTTCTTGCCGCGAGTCGAAACCCTCTTAGATGGGGACGCCGACTTCATGATTGAGAATTTGGACTGGACTAAAATTCAGTGTTGAGCGAGGGAATTATCACTGTACTTATTTATATTTGCTTGGGGTTACGCATTGAATCTTATTATGATTTTGAAAAAAAAGAAGAAGCAAATTTGGATATAATTCTTTCCACATTCAGAGTTGACGCTATCGACAAAATTATTGCATAGCTTAGACCACGTAAACCAATACCATCCTAACCATTAATTATGTAGGTTCTACACTAAGGCCATGTAATCAACGGTAGAGATGAGTTTGGTCAGCATGATCTATAGACCGTGATAAAGCAGTCATATAGGACTGCAACACAATAGATAAATATGATGAAATAGGATTGTGAAACCACTATAATCCTTGATTTAACTGATAGTGTAACTAATCTATCATATATGACTTTGAAAATAAAGATAAAACATCCAAAACTCCTACATTCTCTCTCCAATAAGATTGAGTATATAAATTATATTATACTAATAGTGAATATAATATTTTTTTTTTGTATTCTTTTCCCAAACTCTAATAACTATATTAATTGGATAAGTAAACAAAAGCATATCAATATCAATTAATAAGAGAACTAGTTGTGACTATTATGATCTATCAAATTGTACCTATCTTTCCCAATATGATATTCTTCTCATGTGTTAATGTCATTGTTTGTGTTATGAATTATAATTACAGTTGATTATATAATAAAATAAAAGCATATATTGGCTATAGCACTATCAATTTATATCAGCCGAAGTCATAATTATTCTAATTTCTATAGTCATTGTAGTTATAAAATTGTTATCCTTTTACTAGTATAGTAGCATGATAATCACTAATTTGACAAATCGAAAAGAGTAATGTGTATAAAGAGAAGGAGGGGAAAATTATCAAAAGAGTCCTAATCCTATATGCATTGGGGGTCAATTTAGCTATAAACATTTCAATTAGGCCAATTTAATTATAAACTTTTTTACTATTTATCAAATATATTCATTCGGCCAATTTTAATCTGAAATCGTTGATGTGGAATTTAATCATGGCCAATGTTAACGTACACAATTTTTTCTAAAATAATATTTGTCTTATTTTTTTTCCTTTCATTTTGGTGGGCGAGGGTCGCCGGCCTCAAGCGAGGGCACGCACGAAGGCCCTCGCTAAATATGGGCAAGATCCTTCACGGCCCTATTTACTCTATGCGAGGAGGCCCTTGTTAGCCAAAATGAAAGGAAAAAAAGAGGATAGAAAAAATAATGATGATAATATAATAAATAAGAAAACAAAAAATTATAAAAACTCAAAATATTTTTTAAAAAAAATGTTCAGGCTTATGCACCGACCGTGTTGTGTAGGGTGGCCTGCATCACATCAGCGATTTCTTGTCAATATTAATTGGATTAACCCAATTGGCAAATTATGAAAATATTTAGAACTAAATTGACTCAATTGAAATGTTTATAAGTGAATTGGTATCAATATAGTAGATTTATGACCTTTTTTTTTTGTACTTTCCTAGAGAATGAGAGTTCACAAAACTAAACGCACGGGTTCAAAACATAAAAATTAAATTGCTTTGCCACCAGACTAGAACCAAAAGCTATGCACGAGGAGGGGCCTACATATTTAATTTAATTCCCATAATGTTTCCAACATTAAATATATATATATATATATCATGATGCAAAAAAAAAAATTGAGAAACTCAAATCCGACAAATAAAAATTCGCAACTAAAACGGACCGGACATGCCCTACAAAAATCATTTTCCTAACCTATATGTAAGATATATCTCAAATTTTGAGAAATTTATTATCTTTTAATTATCTCTCCCCCGTCCCCTTCTCTCTCAAATAATCTTGTAGTTGGTTACGTTTATGGAAAGTATAGTTGTTGAATACATCCCCTTCTTATTTACATATTACGTACATCTGGGCATTTTTTGTTTTTAATTTACAGTCACGAGATTTGATAATTACCCCTTACTTTTGTCAATTGATCGAAACTTAGCTGTTAATGATAATCACAACAACAAGGTGTCTTAACACAACACGATTATAGATAGATTTAAATCCCCTTTTACGTGTAAAGCAACGAGTCAATACTTAGATTTATAAGACCAAAAAAAAAAAAAAACTTAGATTTAATGCAGCCGTGCATCATCCAAATTCAAAATACAACAGCACGTAGAAACAAGATTCATTCATTGATGCGATATGCACTTAGAAATTGACTCCAGCAAAGCACTAATCGGAGAAAAATTGTTTGAGCAAATCGAATCCGACGAACTACACAAACTCAATCCTACGAGCATCATATTTGTACTAAGTTCGAACCCGAGCTATATTTCAGCAGCGACACGTATTCCCGAGCCGAGCATGGACGCATGGCCACGGCCAACTCCACGGCGTCCAACCCGTTCCTTCCGCTACTCCAGAATCCTGGCCCGCCTTGGTCCTGAATCCGACTATCACCGGATCGTTGCGAGTGCGACTGCGGAAACCTAATCCATCATCTCTTTCCCTCTCAGCCTCGCGCTCTTTGCTAAGCACGGAACCCACCCTTCGCCAGCCCAGCACCCTCTCCTTCTTCGCGTTCATTCCCTTCTCGACGCCCTCGAAACCATCGCCACGGCCCCTTCGTGTTCCTGGATCTCTTCGCGATTGCTTCAGCATGACAGCGCGGGGCACCATCTTTTCACGATTCGTGGTTGCAAGACCCATCTTTGCCGGCGATCTCACGACTTGATCACTGAGTATTGACGGGATAGAGTTCGAGTGCTGAGAGCACTGTCCAATGACTGCACGTGCATATATATGATTAGGACTTGGATCGATCTTGAGACTGCATAGGAAATATTTAATGTCGAGTCTCGATTCTCATTTAGGAAAGAAAACATAAATTTGATCACTCAAAAGTCCATGTGAAACAAGTACGTTGAAGGAGGATATCTTTCCTATTTTGCACTTACTGGTATTGCGGAACTTGACTCACTCTTTTTATTTCTTCCGTTTGAATTTTATATGATAAAAAACACACTGACCTTTTTACACAGTTCTTTACATGAGGGTGCTCTTTTTATAATCAAGTCTGACCGCACCACACCGTACTAAAGAGGAAATAAATTGGACTGATCCAAACCGAAGCAAATCGCTTTATGATGCTTTTTTTTTTATACTGAATACTTAATAACATTGCGCACTTTCACATTTTGTTTCTTATAAATCAATCATGCTCAACCAAGTAATAGAATTCATTCACCCAAAAAATAATTAACAATAGAATAATATCCAAATTATTTGGATTTTCACGATCAACAACAAAGGTTGGGCTCTCAATTGTAGCCTAGGCACTTGGCGATATCTTCTACGAATGCACTATTCATAATTCGTCTGTGAATGTGTTTGAATGTGTACATTGTTATATCAATTCAATGAAACAAACAAAATTTCTGAAAAAGATGCAAATGTAAAAGAGAAGAAGTATCACAAACTCGAACTGGAATGGAATGAACCCTAAAACATATCAAGTTTTGAATTTTCCGACAAGAACATTGAGCGGACATCACTACCCGCTAACCCCACCAATACCATTGGGTTTAACCAGTTCTTTCCGCTAAGCCTGGATCCGAGCCGGACGTTCTTGGTAATGGGCGGGCGATCGGACCAGCCTTGGTCCTGAATCCAACCACCTCATCGTTTGGGCAAAAGTGAAACCCTAATCCATCACCCCTTGCCTTCTCTCTTTTGCACTCTTCGCAAGGCACGTGATCAGCCTTCGTAACCTGCTGTCGCATCACCGATGGGATCACCTTCTTTGGCGGCATCATGATGTCAACGTTCCCGTCCTCGATAACTTGTTCAAAGTCGTCATGCATCCTTCGCATCTTCTGATCTATTTCCGCCTGCTTTCGCACCATCTTTTGATTTATTTCCGCCTGCTTTCGCACAATGGCACGGTATATCTTCTTGCCACGAGTGGTAACCCTATCAGATGGTGGGGCTGACTTCACGACTGAAAATTTGGACTGGATTGCACAGGCAAAAAATTCGCATGGTTATCACCGTACTTTTGTCAATGTACAATGTAGTACTTTGAAGTGGATGTGGAAATAATTCTTTCAAAGTTTGAATTTGACGCTATTGATGAAATAATATTAATGCACAATGTAGTATGATTTGGTGGAAAATCGAACCTACCTCACTCCTTAACTTGACCATCACTTGATGAGATAGGCCAAGGTGAGACCCCGATGGGCGGGAGATCGGGCCCGCCTTGGTCCTAAACCCGACCACCACCGGATCGCACGGGCAGTAGTGAAAGGCCGATGGTCCCTCGCCCCTTTCCCTCTCCTCTGCACACTCTTCGCAAACAATGTAGCTGCTCTTCGCGTTACTGGCCTTCTCGACGACATTGGATCTGTCACGAGACTCGTGACCCTTTGGCATAGTCGGATCTGCTTGCGGTTGCCTCAGCATTACGGCACGGTTTGCTGCAGCATTCTCTTTTGTCGTTGTGAAATCCATCTTGTTGTGGGTAATTGCAATTTGATGATTGAATAATAGATGCAAAGAGTTGAATGAGAAATATAGTATTCAATGCATCTATATACTATTGTAATTCAGAGCAATGTTAACTTTGCTTAGGTTTTTGATATAGAGTTTCTTTAGGTATTCGACTACAAGTCCAATTCTAGTTTTGGTAGGAAATACGAAAGAGCCTGAATAAATATTTATTTATTTTTAATTTGAAATAGGCACAATAAAATATTCATAATTTGTGTATAACTGTGAAGTTTCATCAATATGAATCATATAGTGAATTAACTAACATATCAAATTTTGAGAAACTTATTATCTTCTAGTCAACTCTATCGCTCTCTCTCTCTCCCCCCAAATAATCTTGTAGACTTACCTTTTATTTTTTTAGGTACAGGAAAAATATAGTCATTGAATAAATCCCTTCTTATTTACGTTTATTCCGTGCATCTGTGTATTTTTAATTTTCAATTCACGATCCGATCCAAACAGTCCCAGCCTGGATCGTTGCGAGCGCAACCTAATCCATCATCTCTTTCCCTCCCTGCCTTTCCCCAACGCAGCACTGTCTCCTTCGCCTTCATTCCCTTCTCGATGCCCTTAAACCGTCGCGGCTCCTTCGTGTTCCTGGATCTCTTAGCCGATTGCTGCAGCATGACGGTGCGGGGCACCGTCTTTTTCGGGGGTCGTGGTTGCGAGACCCATCTTTGCCAGCGATTTTGCGACTCGATGACTGAGTACTGATGGGATGGAGATTTAGACCGATCTTGAGCCTGCATAGGAAGTATTTGACGTCGAGGCTTGATTCTTAGTTAGGAATGAATTCGATGTCTCACCCAAGCACATGGACTCGAAATCTTTCCTGTTCTGCACTTATTATCATTGTGGAACTTATTTTTTATTTCTCTTGTTTGATTTTTTTATGATGAAGATCTCACTTACTGACCTTTTTACACAGCGTTTTACATTAGGGTGCTTTTAAAGTAATCACTCCCTTGTGGCATGACCACAATTTGGTTCAAATTTGAGCCTAACCAAACCAAATCGCATTAAATAAGGAAATAAATAAAGGTTAATGTAACGAAAAATTCCAAATTAGTGTATCTATGACAAATTTACATAAAATTCACTAACATCAAACCAGTACACATATGATAAATTTACCCTTTGTTAATTTCCATTAAATTTTACTGTTAAATTATTAAGTTGAATAACATATGATAGTTGACAGGTGTACCGATTTGAGGTTTTACCCTTTATTGTTTTTCGTGGCAGTAATACAATTTAATGAAAACTAACAGAGGATAGAATTTTCACAAACATATCAGTTTTAGGTTTTTCAAGATCAATAAATTAGTTTGAATAAAATTGTTACATGTATACTGGTTTGGATTTTTTTGGTCAAAAAATTAATTAGTAGTTTGGGATTTTTTGTGGTATTAATCCAATAAATACAAAGATCGAAATCAAAATGAAGCGAACCACTACATGATGCTTTTCTTATTTTGTTGTTTATGCAAGATTCTAAATAACATTACCCACTTTCACATTTTGTTCCCACTTAAATAAATCACGCTCAATTAAGTAACAAAATTCATCCACCCAAAGATAATAAGCAAAATAAATGATATCTAAGTCTAGAGTTTTCATTAAATACATGAAATCAAATGTACAAAGAAAAGAGGTGAATAAACTTACCTCCATGCTAATTGCAGAGTTCGTTGGCTGACATGAATGAATAATTTACTCGTGAAATCCATTGCCTAAACCGGTAAGGACAACCCAGAGAATATAACTCTGTGGCCGTATTATCAATGTTGATTAAGCTTGATAGGCTTCGATGTTCAAATTGCGAGATGGGTTTTGTCGAGGAATTAATGTTCAGCGGCTTTAAGTTACCAAATAGAAAGAGTACCAGCAAAAACCCTTAATTATATTCACTGTGATACTAACACCCTAAACTTTTTTCCATGTCACGGAAATCTCCAAAATTGTACCAAGGATTCAAAAACACCTTTAGTCACAATTTCATTCATAATGCCATTAACAATTCGACTGATGGCTTTCATGGACACTAACAGACAAATGGAGTTTATGTGGATCTGAAAAAATTAACCAAAAAACTTAAGTTTTGTCTAGTGTAACACTAATATCTTAATTATTTATGGTATCACCAATACCTCAAATTTGTTTCGTTTTGGATGAAACTATACTGGAGGATAATTTTGTGCCAGTGGTACATATTTAGGACTTTTTGTGATGCAAAAAAGGTTTTGGGGAATTGATGTCACAGTGGTTATAGTTTATAATTTTTTGTGATATTTTCTTATCAAATTAGAGAGAGTTTACGGTTGGAGCAATTTTCCTTCTTGTGCGTGTTTCGGGAAACTATATCTTTCCTTGTATAATCATTAGCAACACCTTTCCTCCTATTTCTTTGTTTTTTCTTTTATAGTGGTTTGAATACACTTGTAGCTTACCAGCTTGTAAAGCGTACAGAGAGAATGAGAGTTTACAGAGCTAATCAAAACCAAAAGCTACCTACATAGAGAGGGAAATTTGTAAAATTTCGTTAGGTCTAAACAGAACTTTTGACAAGATCGAATGTCATTCATATTTCAGAGTTTAAATAAATTGTCATTCTAATAACACGACATAATTTTGCTTTTTCTTTTTCTTTATGGACTTGATTAAATTCCCATAACGTTTCCAAACACAAAAAGCATGATCTAGATATATATGCCAAAAAAAATTAAAAGGAGAACATAGAAATTAATCGGAAAAACTCAAGTCTGACCAATAAAAACTCACAAATAAAAAGGACCACGTGCCTCCTACAGAAATCAATATTCCTAACCTATACATCATATATATCACGAACTGAGGAATGCTAGACATCTTGGGAAATCCTTCAATGAAGTAACATGACGGTCTTTTAACGGGCGTTGATTATTCAATGCATGGGTCGCACTCGTTTCAACATCCAATATAAGACCGCCACATCATCTAGTAAGAGAGTTTTAGTAAGGTTTCCTGGTGCTTATGACACTTTCTCGGGCAATTGTAGCAGCCACATGTTGGCATACCCAGACGAGCATGGACACATAGACACGTGTTACGGCCAAGAGGTTCCGGTAACTAAAGGGCCGTGCCTTCTCGAGGAGGACCTCCTGTGCTCGCTTGGATTACCAATGAGAGGACTTCCAGAACGTTCCAAGGGCGGGCAATATGGTCATTATACCAAGTTCTAGAAGTCTCTAGCCATTAATTTCAGTAGTTGGTAGCTGTCATTAGTGTCGGTAGATATGGCGGTGCAATCTCGTTCGCCGGATGAAAAGTCAATCAACGGATGTAATATGAGGGCCTCTAGTATAAAAAGGGGTGTCCTCCCCTCATTTATATCCATCCAATCATTTCACTAGGTGCACCTAACATGGCATTTCCACGATTAAATAATATTTCATTCTGGTTGTTGCCACCAAGTCTCTTGCTCCTATTAAGCCCAGCCTTAGTAGAAGTGGGTATCCGCCCTTAAGTGGTATTACCAGCCATTCTGGAGGAGCAGTTGATTCAGCAATTTCTAACTCCTTTCTTTTCAGAGACTTGGCTTAGGCGATCCAAAAGTGCCGAAGTCGCCACGCAATAATGATCCCAATCGATCGGCCCATAACACATGACCAATCCCACGGATGTGCCACATTACGGGGTCACCATAACCGATATTGATCCCAATTGATACAGCATTATTTGATCACCCCCACACACACACACACAAAAAAAAAAAATGCAGAGTTTTGTATGAAGGTGCTGTTAACGTAATCACCCCTTATGGGTCACCATAACCGATATTATAATTCGGTTTAGATTCGAGCCTAATCGAACCAAATCACTGAAAAAAAAAATTCGAATGATCAAAACTGAAATGATGCTAACCTTTATGTTGGATTCTAAATGATATTACCCACTTTCACATTTTGTTCCCAATCAAATCAACTACGCTCAATTAAGTAATAAAATTCATCCACCCAAAAATAATAAATAAAATAGAATAATATCTAAATTAATTGGATTTTTACGATCTACGATGGTTCGGAAAAGAAATATCCATCTTCTGAACATGGGACGAAAGTCCAAATTAAAGCATAAAGCTAGGCTATGAATTGTAGCCCATACACTTGGCGGTATGTTCTACCGATGCATTATTGATAATCCGTCTTGGAATGAGTACATCGCTATATTAATAATGCACAAAATTAGTATATCAGATTATTACCTGATTTCATGAAGAGTTTTCGTCTTGCGGAAATTTGACGATTTACATATATGATAATGATTGTGCATTGGAAGAATACGAGCAATCCAATGAAGCAAACAAGATCTCTGAAAAAGATTTGGTTCAACAAATCTATCTCCACATGAACTCATGAACAAGTATGATTATGATAATCTCTCATTGAATCTTCATTAGAGCATCACATGAACATGAAGGAGAAGTAGCAGCTCTGATGAACTCGAAGCGAGATGGAATGAACCCAAGTTTTGAGTTTTTTGACAAGAACTATAAATGTGCATGGATGCATCGCCACTCGCCAATATCCAGGTTTAACCAGTTTGTTCCGATGCACCTGAATCCAGGTCGGACTTTCTTGCTGATGGGCGGGCGATCGGATCCACGTTGGCCTTGAATCCGACTACCACCTCGTCGTTTGGGCACAAGTGAAACCCTAATCCATCGCCCCTTTGCTTCTCTCTCTTGCACTCTTTGCAAGGCATGCGACCGGCCTTCATAACATACTCTCGCAATCCCGACGACATCGCCTTCTCTGGCGGCGTCTCCACGGCGTCAACGTCCTCACCCTCAATGGCTAGTTCGACAACATCATGAATCCTCTGCTTCATCTGATCTTTTTCCGACTGTTTCCGCACGATGGCGCGATGCATCTTCTTGCCGCGAGTCGAAAATTCAGTGTTGAGCGAGGGAATTATCACTGTACTTATTTATATTTGCTTGGGGTTACGCATTGAATCTTATTATGATTTTGAAAAAAAGAAGAAGCAAATTTGGATATAATTCTTTCCACATTCAGAGTTGACGCTATCGACAAAATTATTGCATAGCTTAGACCACGTAAATCAATACCATCCTAACCATTAATTATGTAGGTTCTACACTAAGGCCATGTAATCAACGGTAGAGATGAGTTTGGTCAGCATGATCTATAGACCGTGATAAAGCAGTTATATAGGACTGCAACACAATAGATAAATATGATGAAATAGGATTGTGAAACCACTATAATCCTTGATTTAACTGATAGTGTAACTAATCTATCATATATGACTTTGAAAATAGAGATAAAACATCCAAAACTCCTACATTCTCTCTCCAATAAGATTGAGTATATAAATTATATTATACTAATAGTGATATAATAATTTTTTTATATTCTTTTCCCAAACTCTAATAACAATATTAATTGGATAAGTAAACAAAAGCATATCAATATCAATTAATAAGAGAACTAGTTGTGACTATTATGATCTATCAAATTGTACCTATCTTTCCCAATATGATATTCTTCTCATGTGTTAATGTCATTGTTTGTGTTATGAATTATAATTACAGTTGATTAAATAATAAAATAAAAGCATATATTGGCTATAGCACTATCAATTTATATCAGCCGAAGTCATAATTATTCTAATTTCTATAGTCATTGTAGTTATAAAATTGTAATCCTTTTACTAGTATAGTAGCATGATAATCACTAATTTGACAAATCGAAAAGAGTAATGTGTATAAAGAGAAGGAGGGGAAAATTATCAAAAGAGTCCTAATCCTATATGCGTTGGGGGTCAATTTAGCTATAAACATTTCAATTAGGCCAATTTAATTATAAATTTTTTTACAATTTATCAAATATATTCATTCGGCCAATTTTAATATGAAATCGTTGATGTGGAAGCCAATCATGGCCAATGTCAACGTACACAATTTTTTTTCTAAAAAAATATTTGTCTTATTTTTTTTTCCTTTCATTTTTGTGGGCGAGGGTTGCCAGCCTCAGGCAAGGGCACGCACGAAGGCCCTCGCTAAATATGGGCAAGATCCTTCACGGCCCTATTTACTCTATGCGAGGAGGCCCTTGTTAGCCAAAATGAAAGGAAAAAAAGAGGATAGAAAAAATAATGATGATAATATAATAAATAAGAAAACAAAAAATTATAAAAACTCAAAATATTTATAAAAAAAAATGTTCAGGCTTATGCACCGACCGTGTTGTGTAGGGTGGTCTGCATCACATCAGCGATTTCTTGTCAATATTAATTGGATTAACCCAATTGGCAAATTATGAAAATATTTAGAACTAAATTGACTCAATTGAAATGTTTATAAGTGAATTGGTATCAATATAGTAGATTTATGACTTTTTTTTTGTACTTTCCTAGAGAATGAGAGTTCACAAAACTAAACGCACGGGTTCAAAACATAAAAATTAAATTGCTTTGCCACCAGACTAGAACCAAAAGCTATGCACGAGGAGGGGCCTACATATTTAATTTAATTCCCATAATGTTTCCAACATTAAATATATATATATATATATATCATGACATAGACATGATATATGAATATATGCAAAAAAAAAATTGAGAAACTCAAATCCGACAAATAAAAATTCGCAACTAAAACGGACCGGACATGCCCTACAAAAATCATTTTCCTAACCTATACGTAAGATATATCTCAAATTTTGAGAAATTTATTATCTTTTAATTATCTCTCCCCCGTCCCCTTCTCTCTCAAATAATCGTGTAGTTGGTTACGTTTATGGAAAGTATAGTTGTTGAATACATCCCCTTCTTATTTACATATTACGTACATCTGGGCATTTTTTGTTTTTAATTTACAGTCACGAGATTTGATAATTACTCCTTACTTTTGTCAATTGATCAAAACTTAGCTATTGATGATAATCACAACACCGAGGTCTTAACCCAATACGATTATAGATAGATTTAAATCCCCTTTTACGTGTAAAGCAACGAGTCAATACTTAGATTTATAAGACCAAACAAAAAAAAAAAAAAAAAACTTAGATTTAATGCAGCCGTGCATCATCCAAATTCAAAATACAACAGCACGTAGAAACAAGATTCATTCATTGATGTGATATGCACTTAGAAATTAACTCCAGCAAAGCACTAATCGGAGAAAAATTGTTTGAGCAAATCGAATCCGACGAACTACACGAACTCAATCCTACGAGCATCATATTTGTACTAAGTTCGAACCCGAGCTATATTTCAGCAGCAACACGAATTCCCGAGCCGAGCATGGACGCACGGCCACGGCCAACTCCACGGCGTCCAACCCGTTCCTTCCGCTACTCCAGAATCCTTGCCGGGAGCTTTCTCAAGCGGGCAGGCGATCGGGCCCGCCTTGGTCCTGAATCCGACTATCACCGGATCGTTGCGAGCGCAAGCATGGAAACCTAATCCATCATCTCTTTCCCTCTCAGCCTCGCGCTCTTTGCTAAGCACGGAACCCACCCTTCGCCAGCCCAGCACCCTCTCCTTCTTCGCGTTCATTCCCTTCTCGACGCCCTCGAAACCATCGCCGCGGCCCCTTCGTGTTCCTGGATCTCTTCGCGATTGCTTCAGCATGACAGCGCGGGGCATCAACTTTTCACGAGTCGTGGTTGCAAGACCCATCTTTGCCAGCGATTTCGCAACTTGATGACTGAGTACTGATGGAAGAGAGTTCGAGTGACGAGAGCAGTGTCCACTGACTGCACGTACATATATATGATTGGGATTCAGATCGATATTGAGACTGCATAGGAAATATTTGACGTCGAGTCTTGATTCTTATTTAGGAAAGAAAACATGAATTTGATCACTCAAAAGTCAATGTGAATTAAATATATCGACGAAGGAAATCTTTCCTATTTTGCACTTACTCGCATTGCGGAACTTCAATTCCTCTAATTATTTCTTCTGTTTGAATTTTATATGATAGAAAACTCACTGACCTTTCTACTTAGCTTTTTACACGAGGGTGCTATTTATATGATCAAGTCTAACCGCAGCACATCGTATTAAAGAGGAAATAAATTGGACTGAGCCAAACCGAAGCAAATCGCTTGATGATGCTTATCTTTTCTTTTTCTTTTTTTGTTGTTTATACTGAATGCTAAATAACATTACGCACTTTCACATTTGGTTTCTAACTCAATCAATCATGCTCAACCAAGTAATAAAATCCGTTCACCCAAAAAAAAAAAAACAATAGAATAATATCTAAATTATAGAATAATATCTAAATTATAGAATAATATCTAAATTATAGAATAATATCTAAATTATTTGGATTTCCACGATCAACAACAAAATTTAGGCTGTGAATTGTAGCCCAGGCACTTGGCAATATCTTCTACGAATGCACTACTCATAATTCGTCTTTGAATGTGTACATTGCTATATCAATTCAATGAAACAAACAAAATTTCTGAAAAAGATGCAAATGTAAAAGAGAAGAAGTATCACAAACTCGAATTGGAACGGAATGAACCCCAAAACAGATCAAGTTTTGAATTTTCCGACAAGAACATTGAGCGGACATCACTGCCCGCTATCCCACCAATACCACGGGGTTTAACCAGTTCTTTCCGCTGCGCCTGGATCCGAGCCGGACGTTCTTGCTGATGGGCGGGGGATCGGACCAGCCTTGGTCCTGAATCCGACCACCTCATCGTTTGGGCAAAAGTGAAACCCTAATCCATCACCCCTTGCCTTCTCTCTTTTGCACTCATCGCAAGGCACGTGATCAGCCTTCGTAACCTGCTGTTGCAACACCAATGGCATCGCCTTCTTTGGCGGCATCATGATGTCAACGTCCTCATCCTCGATAGCTCTTTCAAAATCATCATGCATCCTTCGCATCCTTTGATCTCTTTCTGACTGCTTTCGCACAATGGCACGGTACATCATCTTGCCACGAGTGGAAACCCTATTAGATGGCGAGGCTGACTTGATGACTGAAAATTTGGACTGGATTGCACAGAGAAAAATTTGCATGGTTAAGTGAGGGCATTATTACCGTACTCATATCGATGTATAATGTAGTACTTTGAAGTGGCTGTGGAAATAATTATTTCAAAGTTCAAATTTGACGCTATTGATGAAATAATGTTAATGTATAATGTAGTATGATTTGGTGGGAAATCGAACCTACCTCAGTCCTCAACCCGACCATCACTTGATCAGAGGGGCCAAGGTGAGACCCCAATGGGCGGGAGATCGGGCCCACCTTGGTTCTAAACCCGACCACCACCGGATCACATGGGCAACAGTGAAAGGCTGTTGGTCCCTCGCCCCTTTCCCTCTCCTCTGCACACTCTTCGCAAACAATGTAGCTACTCTTCGCATCAATGGCCTTCCCGGCCACTTTGAATCCATCGCGAGACTCGTGACCCTTTGGCATAGTCAACTCTCCTTGCGGTTGTCTCAGCACTACGGCATGGTTTGCTGTCACATTCTCCATTGCCGTAGTCCACCTTGCCGATGACAATTGCAATTTGATGGCTGAATAATAGATGCAAAGAATTGAGTGAGAGTTATGTTATTCCGTGTATTGATGGGATAGAGTTTGAGGGAAGAAAGAACGGTCCACTCTATGTACCTTTATTGGATTGCGATTCAGACCAATCTTGAGTTTACATAGGAAATATCCGATGTGGAGTCTTGATTCTTATCTAGGAGAGAAAATATGAATTTGATCACTCAAAAGTCAAAATCCCGTGCAAAACAAATATATCGAAGCAAATCTTTCCTATTCTGCACTTATTGGTAATGTGGAACTTGACTTACTTGTTTGTTTCTTCTGTTTGAAATTTTTATGACCAAGAACTCACTTACTGACCTTTTTTACACAGCTTTTTACACGAGGGTGCTATTAAAAAAATCACTTCTTTATGGGGTGATAACGACGAACGGTACCAAGATTCAAGTCTAACCAAACCAAGTCGAATTAAAAAAAAGGAAGTAAATTGGACTGATCCAAACGGAAGCCAAGCAAATCAATTTATGATTTTATTTTATTTTATTTTGCTGAATGCTAAATAACATTAACCACTTTCACATTGTGTTCCCAATCAAATCATTCATGCTCGATCGAGTAATACAATCCATCAAACAAAAAATAACAAAAAAAAATAAAATAGAATGATATTTAAATTATTTGGATTTCCACAATAACAACAATTCAAATAAGAGATATCCATCTTCCAAATTAAACAAAAGCTAGGTTGTGAATTGTAGCCGAGGCAACTGGCGATATCTTCTACTAATGCACTCTTGATAGTCCGTCTTTGAATTGTTATATCAAAAACGCACAAAATTAGCAAATCAAATGCCGACTGATTTTCTAACTAAAGAAATAAAAATAAAAATTGACCTACAGATTTTGTCACTTCGAATTTGACAATTTACGCATATGATACGATTATGCATAAGAATATGAGCAATTTAATGAAGTAAACAAGATCTCCGAAAGAGATTTGTTCAATATATCTATCTTCACATAAATTCATAAGTAAATACGGTTATCTTGAGAAATACCCATTGAATCTTCATTAGAACATGATATGAATGTGAAAGAGAAAAAGTATCCCTTCAATAGACTCGAATCGGAACGGGATGAACTCAAAAACATGGAAAGGATCGAGTTTTGAGTTTTCATGACAAGAACTATATACGTGCATAGTTGCATCGCCGCCCTGCCAATACCACGGGGTTCAACCAGCTCTTTTCACTGCGCCCGGATCCAGGCCGGACTTTCTTGCTACTGGGGAGCCAATCGGACCCGCCTTGGTCCTGAATCCGACTACCACCTCATCGTTTGGGCAAAAGTGAAACCCTAATCCATCACCCTTCGCCTTTTCTCTCTCGCACTCTTCGCAAGGCACGTGATTGGCCTTCGTGACCTGCCGTGGCAACACCGATGGCATCGCCTTCTTCGACGGCGGCACGACATCAATGTCCACGTCCTTGACAGCTAATTTGTGATCGACATGTATCCTTTGCATCCTCTGGTCTCCTTCCGACTGCTTCTGCAAAGACACGTGATCGGCCTTCGTAACCTGCTGTCGCAAGACCGACGGCATCGCCTTCTTCGGCTGCGGCACGACATCAACGTTCTCATCCTCGATAGCTAATTCGAGATCGTCATGTGTCCTTTGCATCCTCTGGTCTCTTTCCGACTGCTTCCGCGCAATGGTGCGGTGCATCTTCTTGCCACGAGCGGGAACCCTCTTAGATGATGAGGCCGACTTCATGACTAGGAATTTGGACTGGATTGCAGAGGTTAAAATCTGCAGGGTTAAGCAAGTGCATTACCTCTGTATATATATATATATATATATATATATTGGATGTGGATATAATTCTTTCAAAGTTCAAATTTGACATTATTGACAAAATTTTATCATGTGATCAACGGTGAAGACCGCAACATAATAGGTAAGTACAATAAAATAAGACTTTGAACTTCTATGATCCTTGATTTAGCTGATAGGGTAATTATTTTCTCTGATTTGATGTTGAGAATAGAGATAAAACATCCAAATCTCCTACATTCTCTCTTTACTGAGATCGCATAAATAAGTTATATTGCACTAATAAAAATGTAATTATTTTATTTATATTGCGAATTCTAATAGCTATATTGATTGTATAACTAAATGAAAGCATAGTAATATCATTTCATAACAAAATTGGTTGTGACTATTCTAATCCATCAAATTGTAGTTATTTTCTGATTATAATATTCTTGTCATGTGATAATGTTATTGTCTGTGTTATGAATTCCAATAACTATTGATTTTATAATAAAGTAAAAGCTTATATTGGCTATAGCAGTATTGGTTCATAACATCCCTAATTATGATTACTCTAATTTCTATAGTCGTTGTAGTTTATAAGATTGTAATAATCTTTTACTAGTACAGTAGTATGGTATTCACTTTTTATATTAGAATTACATCAATTGTCTTGCCACTACCGACAAGGGAGATAGATTAGAGAGGAGTGAACTCCGGAAAACTTCTATTTACGTTATTAGGGCTTGCATAAAATTATAGCTACAACTATAATTGCAAATAAGCAGACGAATATGAATGAACTCCTAAGAATTATTTATTAAAAGGGAAAATACTACAAAAAATAATCTAAACTATTTCCAATAACCTTAATATCTCATATTTTTGTTATCTCTAAAATCCTCATACTTGAACCAATGTGACAAAAACACTATCTGTTCCTCATTATGACATCATACCCATTTTTTTTTCTGTGTAAACAGTACTCTAAACACCTTTACAAGTTTGGAAAGTTCTGGTGACAAAAAAAAACAAACAAACAATTTGAAGTATTTATATCATTATAACTATTGTTTTGGATTTTTGGACGAATTAAAAGTTTGGGATACCGATGTCATGGTGGGTATAGTGTATAGTTTTTAGTGGTATTAATCTTAATTGAAATACACTTTAGTATTTCAAGGATGTGTTTGATTCCGCTCTTAAGCTTAGAAAGGAAATGTCCTCTTTATATTTTTGTGCCAAAATCAATGTTTTACTTCATTTAGAATTTCAAATAACGATGAAAGTTAAAGTGACTTAAAATTAGTTATGTATAAGTATCTATAGTTTTGAGGTGCTCAATATTAAAGTAGAAGTCCGATTTCAATCCCTCAACTTCAAGTTAAAACTAAATGTCAAGAAGAGAAAGTCAGTAAGGATAATTAACTCAAAATAGATCCATTTCCGCCCTAAAAATTGAAATGGAACGAGTAGGATCAATTTCTTAATCTGTGAAACCAAAACAAACCTATGTGGTCCTATAATCGGATCGAATCAGACCGCATGGTCTAGTCCTAGGGTTGATCCCGAAACCAATGATTTATTCTTCTTTTCTTGTTTCTTCTATTCTCTTCAAGTGAGTCTCTCAACATTAAAAGAAAGGGAAAAGTACCAAAATAGTCATAAACCTTTTGTATTGGTACCAATTCAATCATAAACTTTTCAATCGGACCAATTTAGTCCTAAACCTTTTTACATTGGTACCAATTCAATCCAACCGACTAATTTAAGCCGGAAATTGCTGACGTGGCCGCTGGCAGTCTTATGTGGTGCCACGTGGACAAATTTTTATATATTTTTTTTCAGATTTTTTAAATTATTTTTTTTCTTTTTCTTTTTTTTCTTTTTTTCTCTTCTTTTTTTTTTCTTATTTCCTTATCCCTTGGCCGGCAAGGTCACCGGCCACACGCTGGTCAGGGCAAGGGGCCCCGCACCCTCGCCGGCCACAAGCAAGGGCGTCAGCCCCCGCCCAGATCCAAGCGAGGGCCGAAACCCTCGCCCATTGGCCAGCAAGGGCGCAGCGGCCCTCGCCTAGATCTGAGCAGGAAGCTTTAAGGTGAGTGGATGGTGATGTCATGTGAGGTCATGGTGGGGCCAAGTTGGAGGGGGTTTTGACAAGTGGAAGAAGTCCATTGGCTCACCAAAAGGGGCCCTCACATCAACTTCATCTTCTTCCTTGATTCAAGGCTTTCCCTTGGGACTTGAGGAGGGAAAAGTTGTGCAGAAACTAGCAAGCTCCAGCCGCCTCTCCTCCTGCTCGACCGGCCGCTCGCACGCCCGCCAGAGTCCCTCACCGTCGCCACTCGTCCGCGCCTGCCACTCCGCGCGCCAGCTCACCGCTCCGCTGTTGCTCGTGCGGCCCCAACCCTCCAGCACCGTCGTCCAGCGTCACCAGCAACTGCTCGCCGTCACCAAGGTTGTCGGAAGTCCCGCCAGAGCCACCGCTTCAATCCGCCTAAGCTGCCGCCATCCATCCATGCCATTTTCGTGCCCAACCAGCAAGCGGCGCACCTCCGTCCGACCGTGACCAGTAGCCGGAGTTCTAGCCAAGTCCGAAACTTCAAGGCCCGTTTTGGGTGCCTTCCGGTCCTCGCTTGGTGTTGCCCCGTGGAGGTTTATCGACCGCCTCGCCATTGTCTTCGCCGAGGACTCATCGGAAAGCGACTCCGGTGAGTTTAGCCCCTAAACTTTGATTAGTGGATTAATTATGCCTCAGGGAGGTTTAGTTTAAGTTAAGTAAAATTAGGTGGTTAGATTAGTTTAGTTAAGTGTGGATTAGATTAAGGGGTGTGATTAGTTTAGTGTATGATTAATTAAGGCCAAGTAGATGTTTAGATTAGTATAATCTTGATTTGACCTTAATTGATTATTTTTTATTAAATAAGTATTTCGAAATTATTTAATTATTTAATAATATTTTATATTATATAAAATTATTAAAATATTATTAGTTAATTAATTTTCGGAATAAATTTAATTATTTAGTATTTCCGAAAATTATTTCGGGATCTTAAATTGTCAGAATTTCACGCCGATCGCTCCTATGTATTTAGATTATGAATTTGATGAGTGGATATTGCAAATTGAGTGTTGATTGTGAAAAATATGGACTTTATTCAGAAAATCCCAGATGTCGGGTTTTGATATCAAAATTGGATTTTAAGGATTATATTAAATTATGGGGTTTGAAAAAGTAAGATATTAGTTTTCTAGTTCGAAATTAACGTGCCCCCACACACGTGAATAATTTCTTGAACATTTTTAATATGAAGAAAAGAGACCGAGATCACTATTTTAATTGGAAGCATTGAGTGAAATGCAAAGCGTCCTAGGCCGAGTATGAATTTATTGTGTGTTAATTAAAAGGAAATTGTTCTGAGCTGTTGAGCTGGACTTACCGCTATATGGGATGCCCCATACAACATATGCAGGTCACAGTAGATTCTGGGCCCATACTCCTTCGAGAACGCCGTCGATGTAATGACGAAGCCGTGCTCTAAGGTGGGGAGATAATGCCTGGCTAAACGCTAGTAGATAGCTAAACTGCGAGTAGGCTATGTTCATGTGTGGTAGTGATTGAAAATTGGAACGCATGCTGAGTGTTACTGACATGCCGGATTATGGGACGGAATTGGGACGGAATTGTGTGCCACGGTATGGGACGTGGCATAATGATTTTGTCTTATAATCAAGACCCATGTGGTTGTTGATTATGTGAAAGTGATTGTGTTCTAGTTGTTTAAGTTCTTATTACTACCTGTGATTGAGTGATTTGAATTGTATTAACCTGCAGGAAGGAAATAAGGCGAGGTAAGTCTTTTGTGTAGTGTGGCTAGGCCACCCTTAGGCGTATTTTCTTTCTAATAGGGGTTTAAGGAGTAAACTTGCTGAGACAATGTCTCACCCCGTCATGGGCCAAATATTTTCAAGATCGTAGAATACCCTCGGAACGATATGGTATTCCCATGCAAATTATCGAGCAGGTACATAGTTTTCCTAATCCTGGAAGTCATTGGATCTATGAACTTGTCAGGACCACAGTCTGGATCGAGGAGGCCATGTTTGTTAGGGTGCCTCATAGATATAAGGCGTGGTTCCGCTTTGGAGTCAATGGTTTCAAGGTTGGTCCTCTTAGTGGTTTTGACATTCCACCTGCTGTGATGGAAGCCATCCTAGGTGAGGGCGTAGCTGACCCTCCCGATGGTGAGGTGGATGACCCGTCGTCTCAGGAGGTTGATCAGTCAGAAGTGAGATCGACGAACCAATCCGACTAGTGGTCATAGGACGGTTCCTTCTTTTTGGTGGACTAATCTTTTTATAGGCTGACCATTTTTGGTATATATAAACTCTTGTGTGATTATCTATGAAAGTATGTTTGGTTGTGACTGAGTTGGTTTCCTGCTTTCCTATCCCGTAAGTCTTGTCAAGGGTTTTATATTACGTTCCACATGCACATATAAAATGAATGGGATTGGCGACACTACCTAGGAATGTCACATTTTTATGACCATGGCGGGTTGTTCATGCGCTTGGGGTTTGGGGCATGACAGTTTCGGCCCTCATCGACCACAGGCGAGGGCGCAGCGGCCTTCACCAATCGCTGGCGAGGGCGCGGGGCCCCTTGCCCTGACCAACCTATGGCCGGCGATGGTCAGCCAACCAAGGGATAAGGAAATAAGAAAAATAAAAATAAAAATAAAAGAGAAAAAAAATTATAAAATTATAAAATTTGTCCACGTGGCGCTATATAAGACCACCGGCAATCACGTCAGCAATTTCTGGCTTAAATTAACCGGATGAACTAAATTGGTACCAATATAAAAAGGTTTAGGACAAATAATCCAATTAAAAAGTTTAGAACTTAATTGATACCAATGCGAAAGGTTTAGGACTATTTTGGTACTTATTTATTAGGTTTCACTTCAAAATTAAGAAAATTAGAAATCTTGGGTGGTCCATCCAATTTCTTATGTGGAGCTGGGAATCGGACCAATCCCCCGAGAAAATACCTAGAACTAGCTGACTCAGTCTGATCTGACCCCGGATTGGACCGAAACCGATAAACATCCCTAAAAGGTACAACCCCGCAAGCAGTAATATCACGTGTTATTTCAATCTTTTCAATTTAAGCCCCAATAAATCCATCCATCGGGAATTGATCATCGCATCTGACGAAGCACGGCACGTAATCCTCCCTCTTTCGACTCACAAAACGTCCGGATTCTCTCTTTGGATATTGATAGATGGCGCACACCTCGTGCGATAACTCTCTATTATAGTGAGCTGAATTCAGAGAATCGAGTCGATATCGAAAGCGCTCTTCAAATGGGAACAGGACTGAGCTGGGAAAGGAGACTCGTCAAACAGCGGTATCCTAATCCTGAATCTTTGGCCGAGCCATGCTCCCCATCCTCCTTAGAACTCACCTGTCTTCTTGAAACTCACCATCCACACCGTGTTGATTCGAACACCTTTCCGATTTTAGGGGGATGATACCGTCAGCAGGTGCTGAAAGTCATTCGAAACAGGCGTGCACAGAGCTGTTTTCACAACTAAAGCAGAGAGGGAGAGAAGGAGGGAGGGAGGGAGGGAGATGATTCAATGGGAAGTCCGGTACTGAATATACAGCAATGGATGGCTTAGGTTGAGTTCAGGAGAAGTTACATCGGGCTATTACAATGTAGCGAAAATGCATTAAGCTACAGAAAAAGAAGAAAGAGCACAGATCCAGCCATCCAAGGGAGCCAAAATTATACATTGTTGTAACTTAATTTTGTCTATGAAATGAAATAATGCATGAGAGAACCAAAATTTGAATGATAATAACAAGCGGTCTGCACATGATGGGGCATCTCATAGCTTTCTGTCCAAGCATATGCCTCACTTGGGAGTCTTCTTTTTACAAAACGAACTTCCCTTGACACTGTCGACATCTCCTATCCATAGTATAACAACCAATTTATGCTTTACAAATGTCTGCGCCTAATAAAGGTATGTAATCAAAAATGCTGAACCAGCTCACTTATTCCTTCAGGCACACCACAGCGAATATGAAGCCTTTCTCGATGTCGCTTCACCAATACAAGCTCTTGCCCTCTCACACCCAATCCAAAAGGTATTCCCTTTTATATTCCGTTATCCACACCACTAATCCGGAAATACCCCAGAGTCTCAGGTGAAACTTAAGAAAGCCAGAAGCCAAAGCTTGAAAAGGCATTATCTTTTACCTGTCGTGGCTTCTGATGTAAGTATCAATTGGCATAGCGTAAGGCATTCTCATTCAAGCATCTGGTCGGGTTGCGGTGAAGGATGAAAGAAGACCCGCGGCCTGCACAGGTAAAACATCACTGAACGTCGATAAAGCGGCAGCTGACCTGTCCTTGAATATGCCCACTTGACCATCAGTCAAGATGGATCCCAGTTTCAATGTGCTCTCTCCAAATCTGCTGCCAGCCTGGCCAATTGTGATAGAGAAAATTATCAGATGCATGTCACAGAACATGGAAAAAGACTTTCTTTCCAAAAAACCTAAGCCAAATGTCCAACATTTCTAAATTAAAATCATCTCACAATAACGATGTTCAGTGAAAAGCCAATGACCACTTCCAATGTACCAAAACAACATGAAGTACACAGAACTATCTCAGTGCACAACTATGGCAAACAAGCTCAGAAAAGGAAGGCCCGAGTTATAAACTTCTATTGCCACCAGACAGTTACACCACTGAGTTCTCTAGCACTGTGTCCCAGACTTTGGGTACTTATTACATTCCATGTCACAAACGACTCAGTTACCTTCAACAGTAATGCACGCAATGAAACAGAAAACCCACCAATGAATACCACAACAACCAAAGAAATAAGCAAATTTAAAATTATGAGTTGCTACAAACAACAAAATATCAAAGCTGAAAGATTAAGTCCAAATAAAGCTTAGGAAGTGAGACACATTATCTCTCCAATACAGATGTTCACAACACAGCTCTGTAAAGCTGGTAGATGAATAGCCAGGGACATGATCAAATAATATATAACAACGTAATGAAAAAGAAGCAAAAGAAAGAAAGCACACTCACCTGCATAAAAGACTTCAGCAGTGGAGCTGCTACTCCAGAAGAATATCTGTCATCCAAATCAATTGTTCGAGAAATTTCTCCATTACTGTAAGACTTCGGACTCTTTGATGAGAAACCATCCATAGAAACACCAGTAGTTGCTTTAGATGTCCTCCTTGAAGACAATGCGGGTACACTGCAGACAAAATTCAATAATAAGAGACGCTTTTTTTCTGAGATAATCTGGTCACAAAAGCTCAAATATTTATTCTGCAAACACAAACACATGGGAAGGTATATTTAACCTGATTGGAAGGTACTTAAACCGGGGAACTGTGGAGCATCTCATAATATTTGATTCTGAATTCGTGGGCAGTTTCTGCACTGTATCCACGTACAACCGATTAAGTTGTACAAAGAACCCGAAGAGGACAGCATGCCGTAAATATGACTGTCTCTCATTCTCCCATAGATATGGCTCGAACCTAATGAATGAACAAGAAAACACTATTCAGTAATTGCAACAAAATGAAGAGTTGAATTCACAGTAACCATCTACTGGGACGTAAACATAACTCAGCTGATACTAGATATATGGTCTAAGGGCGTCAATTCACTATATCTTCTCACAAGTTATCATAGTGAGTAGACCTCCAAAAGAAGATAAAGATTGTAACTATGTTTGGCGAATTCATTTGAATTCATCACTGACAATCCTAGGGAATTTTAATTTTTGTCCCACCTTCCCTCGTCTCTCATTTTCCTCCCTTTCCACCTCCCCCACCCCCAAAAAAAAAGGGGCATTTAGTACACAATCATCTGTGGACAATATGTCTACGAGTCAAACAAAACTAGTACCAAATGCACAAAATTGAGCATCATCATCTAAGCATCATTCACGTGTGAAAGAGCTGTCCAGGTATCAGAATAATCTCAAATGCAACCACTTGACCATGAAAGAAAATTCTTTCTACTCCTGCTATTGTCATCTACCCTCTAAACTAAACATGGATCATTAATCTTCCTTTGCTTAGCTTAAAACATATTCCTGCAAACATATTCAAATGAAAAACAGAATCAAGGTATAGAACTCTTGCATGCAAATCTTCATGAAGATCGAGATTGGATTTTGCAAAAAGAAATTTAGAGTACCGTCTGCTTGTAGAATATATGTCGCAAAAACAGATCTGGTAACTTACGTGAGCCAGTCTATGGGATCCAATCTCTGCGAAAGACGATGTACCAATCCATCTATACGTGTTCTGATGGCAGACTTTTTCTGTCTTTGATCCTTTTGCCTAAACGAATACTTTGGCTTTGAACTTCTAGACAACTCCTCATCCAAAGTGGAATCACCTCCAGAAAGAATATCGTACACAAATTTCAAATCTAACATAACTTGCAAAGCTCCTTTATCTGACACTTTAGATCCATTAGCTTCTTCAGTAGAAAGGTAGTTTCCATATATATCAGCCACCTATATAAGCAAAAACAGTCAGTAAACAAACACCCGATTGAAATAAGCTATAGACATGAAACAATCGCAAAAACCACATTAGGACTGTCCCCAGAGCTATGTAAATGACAAAAGCTAAAAGCACAGCTTGTAAGAAAGTCACCATTATGGGAAAGTAAGAGTAATTTATGATATCGTAGGACGTGAACCACTATAAATCTGAAAAGGCTCTTTACAGCTTCACAAAACAATAGTAATCATGAAATTCTGATGGAAACACTGCAATGAAAAATACAGCTGTCATTGGAGAAATAAAAAGAATCGCAATTTCATATCAAAGCTAATATAACAGACTATCAGATAAAAAGTTCATGCACATGTCTATAAAAGAGTGTCTAGCAGAGAAGGAAAACATATATCAAACAAAAACATTGCAGATGGTTATTCAGACTCCTCATATGAATTTATTTTTTTTTCCCTCCTTCCACCCCATCTAAAAGATATGCAAGCATCCTTTTCTTTATACATTGTTAAGCAGTTCAAAGTTCCTAGCTATCAATCTGGAGGATTAGGAAACAGAATTTCATTGAGAGAGCATGAAGGGTGGTTATTACAAGAGAGGGATTCCAGCAGCTGTAGACATTATATGGGTCTAAGAACTGTCATATCTACATAAAAAGTTTCAAAAAAACCAAGCGCGACAAATTTACAATTTCCTTTGCATCAAATATTCTCCTAATTCTCCTCCTCCAAGTCATCGAAAATTTGCAAGAGGGCAAAAATTTGCAAGAGGGATAGTAAAATCAAATTTTCACCTTTCTTTACAAACAAATAGGAATAACATCTGAAGCTTTCAACTCATCCTCAAAATAGAAAGCCTGAGGCACTGCGAACCTAGGACCGACTTCCCAAGAGAGCATTTTGACCAGAAAATGGTCAAAATGCTCTCTCAAGAAGCTTCCAACCAAAAGAGTTAGTCAAACCCCATTGTAATGTCACAACAAGTGATTCATTGATGACTTTGGCAGACACGTCCAATGAACATCACTTTCCCTCCCCTCAACAAGTTGTTACAATCAAAGAAACTTGTTTTGAGAGCCTCCCAAACAAGAATGCGACTCCAAGGGGAACTCTTGACTTTCACATTAGTATCAAATGATTTTAGCCTCTACTAATTAGGTGACTTTAAGTACCAAAGGATAAAATCATCAGAAGCAGAGACTGGAAGCATGCATCTGACCAAGCCACACATTCATACACCACTTAGTGCCAGGATAGTTGTTGACTATTCATTGCTTGTTATTTGCCATGGCCAATTTATCAAAAGTAATGGCCAAATGAATATTATTGAGCCACCCAAGCATTCAAAATGTGCTCACGCACATTGTTTGCTTGTAAGCATGCTCAAGATTGGATTGAAGAAGCTAATAGCAAGGCATTGAAAAGGATAAAGACGAAGAACCAATAGTAGCAGAAGCAAAACAGTAATAGGAAACTACTAATTTCATAATAAAATAAAAGGTCCACCTTCATATGTAATATAGATTCAAAATTATGAAAATCCAAATGCTGTGGCAGTATAAGTAAATACCTTTTCCAGAAGCTGCAGGGCAAACTTTTGCAGAATTAACTTGTCAAGCACATGACCTCCAATTCTATGAATTTCTTCACATGCTCGAAATAAAAAGGAGATGACATAGAGAGAAGGCATGAAGGGGAGCGACATTCTCAACTCAGACTGGCCATCATCAGACTGCTCCTGCTTGATTACAGTGTCTTCCCAACCCTACTTAATGGACAAAGAGGGACTGAGAACTAAAATATATTCTTCAAGAAAATTAAGAAGAGAAAACTTAAGAAGTCAAAGATCAGTTAGCAAATTAAAACTAACCAAGATAGAGTAAGTTTTGTAGTATTAACCAGGTTAAGATTTTACTGCAGCTAGAACAGTTGATTTTTTCATGGGCTAATAGTGATCTCATGCCTCCCAGTGGAAAGCTCTTTATGCATGTCATCCAAAATAAGTCGGGGAAAACGAATCAAGAGGGTATCTAAACTGCCAATGAAAGTGATATAGTGCATTCTTCAAGTGGCCATCGTAAGCATCATCATCAATTTAACAATAATAAATCCTTTAACTAAAATTCAATAACTTGCACCATCTGCTAGTCCCTTGTGAGTTCCCAATTATTGTATGCCACCTACTAGTAGAAGCTATCAGGTAAAAAGATGTTTCATGAAAATCACAGAAAGTGCACAACCAAGTTTGCAAAGGATATACACCTCTTCCATTGGTACTCACCCAAAATCTAGTGAGGAATGTCAGTTTTTAAAGTCCTAACAACCCAATATAAGGAATCTGTCAGTTTCCCCTAATAATAATCACGTCCTGGATCATCAGAGGTTAGCCTTAGAGTTTCCGTTCATTTTCCCAACTCATAATTCTATGGCAATTTAAGGTGGAAGTTGCAGCAGTTGTAACCTGCAAATGCACTTCTCTTTATTCCTCAAGATTCTAAGCTCAATACTACCAGCAGTTGCAACAGGAGGAAGTTGAGACAGAATAAAGGAAAGCAGAGACATTCTTGTAAGATGCAGGCTTTAAAAACAAGAATAAATTGTGACAAAAGCAACACTCACCCTCAAAGGAGTCATCGACGATAATCCATCATCCTGCGCAAGATCCCGAGATAGGATTGTTGACAACTCCAGTGATAACCATGTTATCCACAAGCTATGGGCTCTTACACATAAATCCCGTGTAGTAATAGAAAAATCCTTGAATTTCGGGCTCGGTATATCATCAGCTCCAAGTATTGCAGCTGTCGCCAACGAGGTATGTCTTCTAGAGCCCATGGGTGATTGCCGAATGGGGCTGTCACTGACAGGAGAATCAGTTACTCCACGGGATTGCCCTAAAAGACCTGGTAATCTGTCGAAAACTGCTGAAATCGATTCATTTACCCAGAACCTTGGTGATCCCAAAATTCTTGGGATGTGTCTACAGTGATTCTGGAGCGCAAACAACAGTCGCCCAATGAAGAGAGATTTTTCCACAATTATGGCAGCAGATGGTGTATGGCTCTCTCTCTTCTCATTCTCAAGTGCAGTGCAGAGGCTGTCAACTTCACCCTTAAGTTGCATTAATATGCTAGACAAATACTCATAGCACCTATCTTGCAGATATTTTGCCAGAGTCTTTAGCCGTATTGCTGCTTTGGGAGATTCCAAGAAGTGCAGAAGGTCCTCAAGAACTCGCTGACAGTAATTGTCCACTGCATCCCTTATCCGATAAACTTCAGGACCAAAATATGCACTAAGACAGGTCTGGAAGCTACTCTCTTCTGCCTGCACTTTTGAGGAAGGAAGGTTAACAGTCTTCCGATCATTAGGCTCTATGAACCAAACTCCACCACCAGTAGAAGGTCTGCTCAGATATGCTCGAAAATCTATCTTTTCACCTGGCATCCCCTCAATGGCACGAATGGATTCCACTATATTTACGTCCCTGGTCAAATTCCCAAATCCCGAGTCAATGATTGATTTCATCCTCTGGACAAAAGCATCTTCAAATATCTCATCCCAGAGATCCAGATCAGCTTCCAAAACAAGTTCTCGGATCCTGCTCCAAGGCAATTCAATCTCCGACCCGAAAACACTCTTTAGCCAATCCAAACTGCCTTCCAGCACCTCCTTACTATCCATGGTCTCCCTAATCAATTTCTCCGCCAAGGCTATCTCCTTGCCAGTACTGATGGCATCCGTCAGGTACCTGCCACTCATTTTACTCACGATTTCCCTTCCACATTCCTTAAGCCAATTCAAGCAAGTACTGGCGATATACGGCTTCTCGAGCAGCGTCATCGCCAACTCCAGCCTATCCCGAAATGATTTCCACAACCTCACCTCCTCATCAGGGTTCGGAATCCCACCGAACAACTGGGACGCGGGCGGAGAACTCAACGTGACTTTGTAAAAGAGGGGCATGTCGTTCAGCACTTGCAAGAACAACTCACCTACTTGGCCCATGGTGACCTGAATCGCCTTGAGCACTTCGCAGAACATGGTCACGACATCCGAACAAGCCGGATTGACAAACGAAGTGGCCAATTTCTGCAGAACCCACGACTTCCTGCTGTCGAGGAACAACCCCAGCACCTGCCTCGGCTCCAGATCGTCGATGACCGCCACCGCGGCGAGCGCGTCCGCGTAAGCCCCGATCTTGAGCCCGCCGCCGTCGAGCAGCCGCTCGCGACTCCGCTGCGAGATCTGGGCCTTGAAGCTCTCGACGATCTGCCACTGGTGCTGCAGGAGGGGGAAGTTGGCCAGGATCTTGGGGTCCCCGCCCCCGCCGTCGCGCGCCAGCCCGTGCTGCACGTGCTTCGCGCGGAGGTACCGCGCGGCGGCCTCGAGGAACATGGACTCGTCGAGGCAGCCCCAGATGTTCTCCGGCGTGTCGACGAGGTACTTGACGCGGCAGGCGATGCCGTAGACGTCGAACCGGGCGGGGTGGTGGCGGCGCCGGCCGGAGGTGGGGCTGGGGGATCGGGGGGAGTCGGAGAGGGAGAGGATGGAGGACTGGACGGAGGAGACGTTGCGGGAGATGGCCTCGCAGGAGGACTTCATGAGGACGATGGAGTCGGCGGAGTCGATGAGATCGCGGTAGCGGTTGCCGACCAGCTGCCGGAGCTCCTCCTTCTTGTCCTCGATCTGGCGGCGGGTCGCGGCCTCCACATTGCGGATCTCCGCGATGGGCTTCGTCCGGAACAGGGACTCGGCGTCCTGGTGGCCGCCCCTCCCCCCGCCGCCGCCGCCGGCGGTGGAGGCGGAGGACGGCGGCTGCTGGACCCGCATGGGGGCTGAATCGCGGCCGAAACGAGGCGGTCAGAGGATCGGCGGCATTGGGTAATTCTAGATCTTGAGCGAGGGAGGTGTAGAGATAGAGAGAGAAAGAGGGAGGAGGAGTGGGATTGAAGTTAAAATCACTCACATGGGAAGGAGGGAGGAGGGGCGATGGATTGACTCGCCGACGGTGACGAGGAGTTGCGGAATTGTTATTGCGTCTGTGACATTTGGGGAAATGAAGTACACGACAAACTAAGGAAATGTTGGCCTCGAGTTTCTTTTTTTCTCTGTTTTTTTGGGAAAAAAAAATGTTAGCTTGTATTTTGGGTGGAATGTAAAAATTGAATTGATTTAAATCGTACAGGACCTTCATTTTGTTATATGAAAAAACTGAAAATAAAGAAGACGAAAGAGTTCACACCACTATTTGCCAATGGGACGTTGTCACTGTGGCCGTTGTCGCCACCATCCATCACCAAAGGAGACAATAGAGATCACGCACTGAGTGAGGGTGGGCAACCCTCACTAGTCCTAAGCTCAAGGGAGGGTGCCTAGATTTGGGCACTGTCAGCCCTCACCTAAGGCTGGTGACCATCGCTCACCTTGGGTGAGGCCTTGTTGGTGCTTGCACCAGCCAATGAGGGTCACTAGCCTTAGGTGAAGGCTAGCCTCGCTGATCTCAAGTAAGGGCCAATAAAGCCTTACACAAGCCTAGTGAGGGTCACCAATCCCAAGGGAGGGCCAGCATCACCCAAATCTGGATTTCCCCGCTCGAGTCTAGCTAGGTTGGCCCTCTCTTAAGGCCAATGACCTCCACTAGCCCCTCCAACAATGATAATGGTAGGGGGCAATGCCCCACTGATGAACTTATCCCTCTTTTTTTTATTTTCAATTTTAAAAAATAAAAAATTTAGCATTTCTTCTTAATTTTTTAAAACTAATTTAAATGATTTTTGAATAAAATAATAATAATTCCATGTGTGAGAGAGAAACTAATTTAAAAATAATACGCCAATAATTTCATTAATTAAGTTGATAATGTTAATGGAAAGATTGATTTTACCAATTTAATAAGTTTTAAGATTTGATTGCATTATTTAAAATTTTTATGACTTAACTATATTTTCGTAATAAGTTTTAAAACCTTTAGTGAACTTATCCCATAGAATTATTAAGTTATGACATTGGGAAATTTACACGACAAACTAAGAAAATGTTGCCTGAAGTTTTTTTTAATAAAAAATAGCCTATATTTTGGGTGAAATATAAAAATAAATAAAAAATAAAAATAAAAAGCATATAAGACCTTCATTTTCTTTTTCGAATTCTTTCCCAAAAAAATAAAAATATAGTATTTATCGTGGGAGTTAAAATTAGAAGGTTTAATACAACGAAAAAAAAAAACTCAAATTAATACACCCATGATAAGTTACTCCAAACTAATTTTTTTACGACAAAAAACTCTAAACCGACACACTTGTAATAAATTTACCTTCCATTAATTTCTAATAACATGTGACAGTATATATCAATTTGATATTTTACTATTTGTTTCTCATGGGAGTACTAGTTTATGGTTTTTCGTGATATCAATCCAATTTAGCAAAGATTAATGGAGGCTAAATTTATCATAAGTATATTAGTTCGAGATTTTTGATGATCAAAAAATTAATTTAAGATAAATTTGTTATAAGTATACCGATAATGGCTTTTATGGTAAAAAAATTAGTTTTGGGTTAATTTATCACACATATACCAATCCGATGTTTTTTCGTGTTATTAACCATTTTCTTTTTATTATTCTATGGAAGTTTTTCTTATTGTAAAAAATAAAAGCATAATATTTAATGTGCGAGACGAAATTAGTATCCTTAAAATGTTCGTGCATATCATCGAAGATCAACGTGGACAGTTCTTGGTGTTGCTCCTCCATGGAAGGATCGGTTGCGGGAATTTGGAGAAATAACGCAGGAATTTTCATAGACGGTTTTGCAAAGACAGATCTGCGCCCCTTCTGCATTTGCTGCAGAAACCCTAGCAGTTAGAGAAGCTCTCTCATGGCTGAAGCAAAAGCATGAAACGCAAGCTGAAGAAGCACTTAGAACTGGTCTGTGCATTGACTTATCTTCAGTTAGCTCATCAGTGGTGAGCTGCATTTTGGGCCACACGAAGACTCCATGGGCTTCTCGGTCCATTATACAGGATTGACATTCATTATTGGCCCAACTAGGAGGCGTTTATTTGAAGTATGAGCCCAGAGATACAAATCAAGTTGCGGATTGGCTTGCCAAGGCCCATCGAATAAGGGTGTGTCTGTTTGTATTTTTTTTTTTCTGTTTTTGAACAAATATTCTATTTTTTTTGTTCTTGGGAATAAAAAAGAACAGAAACGCATTTGTTTGCGTTTTTGTTCCAAATTCGTTTTTTTTATTCCTAGGAACAAAAACAAGAAACAAGAAAAACTTGTTTTTAAAACAATTCCAAGAAACATTTCTCTCCTATTTTCTTCTTTTATTTTTTTTTCTTCTTCTTTTTTCTTTAGCCGGTTGCCGGCCTCGGCCATGGCTGGCCACCGGCTGTCGAGGGCCGGTGACCTCGCCAGAGTGTCGCCGGGGCCGAGCATCACCGGCCCCTGCCGAGGCCGCCGGCCATGGCCGAGGCTGGCAACCGGCCCAAAGGAAAAAATAAAAAATAAAATAAAAATATTAAAAAATTAAAAACAAAAAAAGAACACAAATTTACCAAATGTATTTCTGTTCTTTTTTTTTATATTCCCAGAACAAGTTTACCAAACGCGTTTTTCTGGTAAAAAATTGTTCCCCAAAATAGAAATAGTTTTTTCTATTTCTGTTCTCCGAAACAATTTTTTAATAGAAACACAAACAAACGCACCCTAAGTACCCTCTCATCAAATTGGATTGTTAATCCGCCTTATTCTTTATGGTGAATTTTGTGTCTTGACTTTGGAACCTTTTGTTAACGAAAGCCGTTACTTTATGACCAAAAAAAGTCCCCTAAACTTCCCCTTCCTTTATGGGCTTTTCCTCTTTCTCCTTGCGACCGGCCGGCCGTCGTATCACTTGCCAACCGATCCATCACCCCATCCGTCCCCGAAGATTTGCAGCCACCACTCGCGGCGCCGTGCATGCTGAGAGACTGGCAAATAGGACGTGATGGGGTGGGGTAAATTGGCGATCCCGATTTCACCTTTGCACTCACGATTCCCTTAAGCTCTTGTACTTGACCATCTCTAAGGCCATATGTAATTAATTTCTAGTATCGACCTCTCAATGGATGGATCACTCTATTTGAATTTTATTGAAGTTGTCCGTCGAAAACAGGTTCCTGAAAAACGAACTGATACTCGAATGATCGAATACTGAAAACGAACGGCAAAACGTGCTCGGGAAACACGTAACACCGATCGAAAGATATATCACAAAGACGGATATACATTGTTTGCCACAAATTAAGTATTGTTACAGTCTTACAATAATTAATCGAGGGTATTCAATTCTATTCGTCAAGAGAGAAAATAATGTTGTTCAAGGAGAGGGAAAAAAATACATTATGTGTTTTTCACATTGTTTTTATATTCAATATTTTTGTTTTTTTATTTATACAATAGTAACTGCACTCTCTTTTATAAGCTATTCACTTACGGGTCGAATTTTGGCCCAACATGAGTAGATAGGCTTTGACTTGGCCTATCAAATAAAAGACCTATCATTGTCAATTCAAAGGTATTTAATTTAATTGCATTTTGTATGTAAGCTTAAAATTTTGGGCGAAAAGTTTCCTTGACTAGTTCAAGAATTACTTCAGACCCTAGTCCCTCCCCGTGAAAGTCAACTTTGTAGGTAAATTTCGTATTTGTCGTTTTCTAATCTTGGTAATGTATTTACTAATCTGGTCTTATGAGGCGAGATACTCAAGCTCAAGCCAGACTTTCCCAATTTTGTCTAGATTTTAACTGAAATATATGCCTAAATTTATCAAACAAAATGACTGGTCATTACTCTGATCTGGAGAAATTTGATCATTTTAGCAAACCATGGTAACCAATGGAAGGGGCTGTTATTTTTTTTAATAATTCAAGGCAAAAAACAAAAAAAAATCACAACAAGAGTCTTAAAAATTATTCTCCAAATACAATTGAATTCTAAGATTTTTATTTATGAAATTAAATCCAAAACAGTAAGTGTGCTTTTAATTGGAAAATTCTCGAATTTATATATAAAAATCCCTCCCATAATGATACAAATTGAGACACGATGGGTCAACCGAATCGGCCACCGCTGGATTTGATCTCTCCATATTTCAAGCTGAATTGACATAATGCAAAGTCCATTAGATCCGATCAATCTCCTTATCATCCGGGTCCCCTGCATCTTTTTCTTTTGACATTTGCGGCGTTGATTGGTAACAAAGCTATGCCATCTCCTTTCACGGGGCCCTCACGGAAGCTGTGCTGGACAAGAGCTGGATCCGCAGCACCTCCAGATCGGGCAATGGATATGAGCAAGCTGGAAGGAGGAAAGCGTTGCTTGCCCGTGCGCACAGCTGCAAGAACTCGGAAAATGGCACTGTCCGAAAGCGTCTGCTTGCTCACGGACCCCCGCTGATCATTAGCTTCGGGTGTGCCATGGTGAAAGCCAGCCAATCTCGCCGCCGGTGGAAGTAATCTGTGCTGAGTCAGTGGTTTGTGAAGCATCTGGTGTTGGAAAAATATTAAAATACGTAGAATAATAATAACGATTGAAAATATATTACAAAATATTAGAAAATAAAAACAAATATTTGAGACGTGCAAACACTATCCTTAAGAATAATTTTGCCCCTCGGAGTACAAAACTTGGTGCGTGAGTTTTAGCAGTTATCCTTTCAAGATATAACAAAACTTCTTTTATACTCCACACTGAATATTAGAAGGAAACAGAACAATTTTTATATATAACCCAGCAAAAAAGAAAAGGAAAGATATGAGAACATATTGGATAAAAAAAAAATTATGGTTTGAAGTTTAATTTATATTTAAACAAGAGAAAGAGAGAGCCATTCGGAAATCGTCATAAATCAATTAGTAATTAAAAGGATGACCATTATAAAATAATGAGAGTTTATGGCATAATGATTCAAAAGTTATCAAGCCATTAGATGACCTTGTATGGTCATTAGAAAGCCATTATACAACCGTTGAAAAACCATTATAAAAATGATGATTTTCAGGACAGCCATAATTTCTAATAAATATTTCAAAACTGATTGAAATATCCGACTTTGGAACTTTAGGTTATGTTCAGCTTTGCGAAGACCGGTATTCATGGCAGATCCGTGGAGATCACTGGAGGTTTGCTAAGGAAGATGATGTTACGCCAGATGGGGAACTTCAGGGTTCGGAAAGTGCGAGGATGAGCAGGACTTCCTTCGTGTATCAGCTATATACAACACTGAGAAATTCAATGCATGGTGTGCTGACTCTTCCAATGATCCGGTGAATCCTTCGAAAGATTTTATTCCGCCAGTGCGGACAATTCCCGATACCTTCGCCGAGATCGGAGATGTAACGAAGCATTCAAATCTCGAAAGTGACAAAACCGATGCATGCTGCGGTAGTTCATAACTTGCAATGTTGTGATGCCATGCATAGTTTATGCAGTATCGTCTCTACTTTTGCACGGTCGCGTCATCTGCAATTGTTTACTCGTGAGTGCTTTGAGTTTGTGCTGATGTTTGCTTTCCACCTTGTTCTGCATGGCGACCGCGTAAACTTGTTTGTACACGGACGAGTTGGGCCTTTCAGGTGTCGTGACAGAAACTACTGTTCTGCTTTCAGGCCGTGGCGACGCCATTGCTGCCTTCATTTGCAAGTGAACGATGCTTCATTGGAATGGTGGCATTTTCTATTGGTAGTTTGTTTATAAAACAAATGAAGAGGTACTTTGTCCCACATCGAAAAGATGTGAGTGCGCACGTGAACGAGATTTGGCACTAACCGATGATCATTATTTTTATTTATTGTAAATTCGGATTTATTTCTATAAAAAATTAATTATAAATCTTGTTAAAACAGTGTGACTATTGATGAAAAGTTACGATTATTTTTTATTTTTTATTATTTAATTCCGAATTTTTTTATGTTTTTTCAACGTAACCTTTGAGATGTATTTATTCATTTTGCAACTTTTCCCGAAATGTTGCCTTTGTTCTTTTGCAACCAGGTAGCCTCTATTCGAAAGACAAAGATAAGTACATTTGTTTTGAGATCAAACACACTTCTTCTTCCATTTTTTCGTTTTTTTTTTTCTCGAGAGAAACTATAGCCATTATTTCTAATTATTTCCCATGAGATACCCTGAAGAAATATTAAAATTGCTATCTAATATTCTCATTTGAGACTTTATTGTATCTTTGAGAAAATTTTCCGGTGACCATTAGCAACTTTGTGGGGCAAATAAATCATTAAAGAAAGTGATATCACACCTCAAAGTCCGACTTAATTACTCTAAAGATCCGACTTCATTGTTCTACCCAATTTGAAGTCATATTTTCCCAACATTTTCTGATGCAGTATTAGACTCTTGATTTAAGAATCACGACTTTCTGGTAGCTTGAGAGGTAGCCTCGCCACGGCATCTCTATCTCTCTTCCCCAGCATTACTGAATGAGAGGCTTACCAGCTGAAGAGCCATCTGAGCTTAGATGGGGCGCGATTATGGCAACAGGAAAGCGCGACTTTTCTAGTCATTTTAGTACCTTCGGACAATGACAGGTACCATTTGTGGTCCATTTTAATCATATGGTTTCTGATGGATTTCGAGTCGTGAAAGGAAAACAAAGAATGTTCCTCCTTTGCTTCTTTCCACGAACTTGATGATTTATCTGTGGTGGTCCATTTCGATCTTTGCTCTCGATGAGAAAACTCCACGGGGATAATGAGATGATGCATCCGATCCAGTTCGCAATACATGGCTAGGACTTCGGCAGATTCAACTTATGATGCCTTTGCAACTATCTTGAATTGGAATCATGGTCAAGAATTTCGCAGCTCGATGTAGTTCTTTCGAAGAATTTACCATGTCGATCGATGCAGGCGGCTTCGCGAACGGATGTGAACCGTTCCCTGATTCTCGTCCCGAGTACGCCGGAGAATCGGGGGCATACAATGAAAACGCGGACAGCATATTCTTCGTTGCCTGTTGCCTTTGAAAACTGGTTAGCATTCAGTTCACATGTTAAAGAACATGAGATCTTCGAGCAGTCAATAAAGAGGGCATTATCCGACAGATATTCAAAAGATCAAAAGTAAAACTATCATAACATGGGAATTGAATCAACCTTAAATGAGGAAACTGTAGGAAAGGATGTAAAGTTAAAGCACCAAAGCAAGAATAATGAGTATAATAAGTAAATTATGTCCATTTTAATATTTCATAGAGAATTTCATAATAAACGAAAATAAGTTCTATGAGAAATAAAATGATTTTCTCTATTGCAAGAAGGGAAATTTAATTACTCTCCATCGAAGCTTGTTGTTTTCAATTCATGAAAAATATTTTCTGCAGATCAACTAGTTTTCGTTCCTCCAAACATCGAGAAGTCGGAAAACAATTTCCTGAAAATAGTTTTCCTTCGAATAAACAAGACCTCTGGATTGAATTGCAACTATACCCTGAGATTTTTTTTTTCCCGTGACATAAACACAATTGTTCTCTTGTGATCCAAAGAAGAGCAGCTTGTGTAGCAAACTTGCCTCCCGAACTTGATGTGCCTTTTCCGTACGAAAAGTGTATCCCTCCTTCCTACTCTAATCATATCAAGCTCGATTGAGACTATACAAATAAAAAGGCGGTCGAGTCGACTAAGTGAACCGCGCAACAAACACATGGTATTATCGAAGAAATTAGTTTAATGGTTGAGTACAGATTAAAGATCACTTGTCTGAAACTACCGAATACAGACAAGAGCCACAATTCTGCACATCCTCCAGTAAAATTAGTGCAAAATGAGTTAGGTATACCCAGAGCAATTGTCCAAAACACGTTGAACTCCTCAGTTCATGGTGAAGTTGGTTGGGCAGTTGGCCTGGGACAACCAACCGTACAAACTCCACTCTCTCTCTCTCTCTCTGTGTCTTCAAATGAAAGCAACCGACTTTGGGACATGACAACAACAGGATCCTCCGAACGGCTACGTCTCACCTTGCCCTCCCTTGTTGCATTCGCAAGGAACGATGAAAGCGCCCACTTCTTCGGATTGGCCCCATCTTTCTCTCTCTCTCCGTCTGTTTCTCCCACTCTCCACGGTCCATTTCGTTTACAAATTTCTCAATCCCGCATATCTCGCAGCCCCAGCAGATAGGCAAAGACATAGACTCGACGAGGAGAAAAGAAAAAGGAGAGAGAGAGAAAGGAAGAAAGACTTTTGTCCGGGGGGGAGAGGGTTTCCTCACTTATTCACAGATGTAATGCACGTTCCTTCCTGCAAGAAGGTGGGGCGTATCCTCCCCCCCGTACGTGATCGTTTCCTGATGCGGGTCAATCACCGTTTCATGTAATTCGATCCAATGCGGTCGGTGCATCGCGGCTGATGGGCTGCATATGCGCGAAGCAGGCGGACCGGGGACCAGCGTCGCCTGGTTCAGGGATCTTGACTGGAGCGGGTACCAGTACCGGTACCGGTACCAGGTCGTCGAAGATCCCATCCGGTCTGTTTGAATTCGAGAAGAGCAGTGCGAAGGAACACGAGGGTCGTAGCGGGGTATTGAGGAAGTCGGAGGAGAAGGGATCGTTGAGCAAGAGGAGGTCGGAGTTGGGAATTTCGCATCGGTATGTGGAAGCCGAACAAGCGGCCGCAGGATGGCCTTCTTGGCTCACTGCCGTTGCTGGCGACGCAATTCAGGGATTGGTTCCTCTTAAAGCAGATTCTTTCGAGAAATTGGAGAAGGTATGGTTTCGAACCGATCGAGTTCAAAATCTCTGAGCTTTGCTGATTTGATTAGGCCATGTTTCTTGTGTGTATATATGTTCGAAGCATTTCTTGCTGATAAGAATCTGCATGGATGTGTTTGACATGGAAGGCCTTATAACTGAGCACCTGCAGAAAAGCTACCTCGTTAATATTTCTAATTTGCATTAGATAGGACAAGGCACATACAGCAGTGTTTTCCGAGCAAAGGAGTTGGCAAATGGAAGGATGGTTGCTCTCAAGAAAGTCCGGTTCGACAACTTTCAACCAGAGAGCATTCAATTTATGGCACGAGAGATATCGATCCTCCGCAGGCTCGATCATCCGAACATCATGAAACTGGAGGGCATAATCACTTCTCGAATGTCGAACAGCATTTATCTTGTGTTCGAGTACATGGAGCATGACCTTTACGGGCTAATATCTTCTCCTCAGATCAAGTTCAGCGATGCCCAGGTATGAAGGCTTTCTTCTCATCGACTTCTTTTCGAGGGGACGCATTAAACAGCCATCGAAGAGAAAAGGAAAGGAAAGGAACCGGCCTTTTCTGAGATGGATACATGTACTGTGTTGCTTTATCCTTGCAGTAACCTCTCTCGTGTCTGTTAATTCGGAACTTGAGCTCTTCTCCTGCAGGTCAAATGCTATATGAAGCAGCTTCTGTCGGGAATAGAGCACTGCCACCAGCACGGAGTGATTCATCGAGACGTAAAGGCTTCGAACATTCTGGTGAACAATGAGGGGATTCTTAGAATAGGAGATTTCGGACTGGCTAACATTCTTAATCCAAAGGACAGGCAACAACTCACCAGTCATGTCGTCACCTTATGGTACCGTCCTCCTGAGCTTCTCATGGGTTCCACAAGCTACGGCGTGACTGTGGATCTGTGGAGCGTTGGCTGTGTTTTTGCAGAACTTCTGTTTCGAAAGCCAATTCTCAAAGGGAGAACAGAGGTAATCAGCCTCCCATTTGATGATTCTCTTTTCCCTTTATAATAACAAGGAAGCCCGACTTAGATAGATTCTCGGTATTCGTTAATCAAGAGGAGAGAAATGACATGAGAAAGCAAGTCTAATCCCAGGACTCATGAAGCTATTGTTGATATGATTCCTCGTACCTACTTGAATACTAAAGAGGAAAGTCGAAATCTTATTTTGTCCAAATTTGAAAAAGAGAGGAGCTGCAAAAACTGAACTTCTTGTCCAAGAAGCTGACTGTGTTATGTTTCTCTGCTTCTGCACTATTTCACTCTCGCATCGATCGACATTGCAGGTTGAGCAATTGCACAAGATTTTTAAACTCTGCGGTTCCCCGCCCGATGGCTACTGGAAAATGTGTAAGGTACCCCAGGCCACCATGTTTAGACCCCGCCATGCTTATGAATGCACTCTGCGAGAGAGATGCAAAGGTATCGCGACCAGTGCAGTGAACCTGATGGAGACTTTTCTTTCCATAGAACCGCACAAGCGTGGAACTGCTTCAAGTGCGCTCATATCTGAGGTAACATTATTGGAATCAAGTCAGCTTGAAGTGTTTGATTCTACAAATCGAGACGATCTTAATATGAGTTGAAATGAATTTCCTTCTTCTTCCCTTCTGCCTCGCCACATTTTCAGTCTCCTGAGTTTTGATTCATACGAGACGATGCATCGCAACAGAGATACAATTCAGTTGACTTCCTAATTTCTTTTTGTTTTCTGGTCCAGTATTTCAAAACAGTACCATATGCATGTGATCCATCAAGCTTGCCCAAGTATCCTCCTAACAAAGAAATTGATGCTAAACATCGAGAAGAGGCACGGAGGTGAGTTTCTTTCCACGCTCAAAGAAACATGGGGTTATCAAGATGGAAATTCCATCATTTATCAGCTTGTTTAGAGAAGCTTCAAATCCTTATTTACTTATAAGGCTGAACATCGTCTTTCAACTACTCCCTCTGACCCTAGAAAGAACACTAGCAAGTCAACATAGAACAGCAGACCTGTTGTTGAAGTCCATGTAAACCTTATTTCTAGCTTTCCATTTGAAGTCGCTGCATGAATTTCCTTATTCCTGTTGTTAGAAGTTACTGTTTGAGTTCTCCATGCTTGCAAACTTCAATGCACTGTAATAGGGATTAAACTATGTGCGAAGCATGCTGAGAACAAGATGGGCTACTTGCAATCTGTTTCCAGCCGGCAGATTCATGCATGTACTGACAATTTGGCTTCCAGGAAAAAGGCTCGTTCTAGAGTACGAGAACCCGAAGTGGGGAAAAGGCCAACGAGAATCCATAGAGCTTCACAAGAGCAGGGGTTTTCCAGTAAGATAGCTCCAAAAGAGGTTGGTCCTCTCAATTCACCATTTTTACTTCCTGCTTGCATGCGATGGATATGTTGTTTTCAGGCTTAGACTGCTTTACCTGGTTCAACCTGGTGGGAACCAAAACCTGAGCTTATGCTGTCTGACTAGCTCATTTAGACCCGTGTTCAATCCCAAACTTAAGAGTGTACTTGACATCAGTTCAATCAGTATAACCACTGACCCCCTCCACTTAACCTCGTCTTCGTTTCTGTAAGAAGAGAAGCCATAGCTGAGAGCTTGGATTCAAACCTCTTCCTTGATAGAGATGCTCACAACCACCTTGCTTCTTCGCCATTAGGATGTCTCGGTTTTATATCGAACGCTCTTGTAATCCAACAATTTCAATGTTGATTGCCCAGGAGTTGCAAGGCCAGGCTCAGTTTGCTCGGAGAAATCATGCGAGAAGTAACCTGAAGGGAGAAATTGATGTTCCATGTAGAGAGCCTCTGAAGTCATCTTGCGACGCCTCGGCGACTTCTGAAGCGGCGGACACGTCTCAAGGACCAAGTATTTTATCAGGTCCAACACAGATCAGTGCGTCGAATGGCTTTGCATGGGCGAGAAGGCGAAAGGATGATTCTGTTCTGAAAAGGTCATATAGTAGGTCTAGCGCCAGAAGTCAAGTTAGTGCACTCGAGTCATCGAGCATCATGTTCGAACCCCATGCCACGGATGCAAACGGAAGCACTATGCATGAACTGCGGAAACTCGGAATCGAGCTTGATCAGGATGATTCCTTTGAAGTACTTGTGTTGAGAGCTAATACATCCCGATCTGAAGTTGAATCGATGAAGTGAGTGAATAAGAATGATACTTGAAGTTCGGCATCGACAAAGTGGTTACAGACATTGACAAGGTAGTTCTAGTCGCCATTGTTGTCAAGGTAGTTATAGCCATCGATTAGACAGTGATTGAAGTAGTAACCGTGCCGATGAAGTGCCGTCCAAATGCTCAGCCACCCTGCGGTCGACAGAATTCAATTTCCGGTTGGCTACGAGCTGCTGATATCGCGACATGGCTGGGGCAGATGCAGTGAAAGAATTACCCAACAATATGCAGGAGAGGGTGTCTGTAACACGCTTGATTTTCAACTCGAATGCTCTTCATATGAATGTAACCAATTTCCTTTAGGATTTCTCTATGGATTAGGATGTAACCAGGCCTCCCCTCAAAAGTAGATGAAACGCTTTATGCTTTATCGTTCTTTTCCTTGCAATGTACGCTTTACTTCCTTTACATCTGTCCAGTGCCCTTTCTATCTTTCCCAAAGTTGCTCAATGGACCTTCAGAAACTCATTGAAGTTGGGTTCTTTTCTTGGCCACCCGCTTAAACCCAATATCCAATTGACACAGACAAGAATCAAAACTCATTTAAACTGTAGCCAAAAGGCAGTCAATTTCAACAAAGTTCTTTAGGGGCAACTCCAATCTTACTTTCCGACAAACATTTGAACAGGTCATACCATCAAAGAAAATATAAGTTTGTCGCTGTATCAATAATCGATAAAGATATAACTCAATTTCTGAATTTGAGGCTTGCACCAAAATAATAGCAGTAAATTATTCAGACAATCCCATCTAAAGCTCCCAAAAATTGGAACTTCCTGAGGACGGGAAGTAAGCTCGATGGTAAGGACATGATGGGATTATAAATAAAAATCAAGTGCCGGTGTCTCGTATAATTTGTCAGTAGAGACCCAAGAATTTCCACCAAAAGGTTCCGACTACTCCCCAGATGAGGGCGTTGATAAGGGCCATCACAAATCCCATTTTGAACACATCGGGAAGATCTATATAACCAGCTGCAACAATGCAAACGGAAAATGTCAGAGAGAACTCGATAGGATTGATCAAAAGAAGTGAAAACAACATTACTTTCTTATGGGAAGCAATCAAACCAAGCATAAGTCCATGTATATTGCAGGGGACAGAGTCGCACATACCTCCGTAGTAGACAGCAGCTTGACCACTGCTATAATGTGTCAAAGCGCCAAATAGGTTGGTATTATAGGCTAATGCTAGTGCTGCCAACACGCCAGGCACTCCAGCTGCTAAGTGCATGGCAAGAAATGCAGAGTATAAAGCGCCCACATGACCCGTTTGGCTAGCAAAGAGGTAGTGGATCAAGAAATAAGAAGCCTGCAGAACAATGAATGCGATGGGCCAGCTCAAGGAGAAGGATTGCAGGGACTTAGCCACGCAACCAGACATCCACGTCACGATGCCGAGATTCGTCAATTGCCCCGCCATACCAACTAAAACGGCGAACCAAGTTAATGTGTCCCACGCTGATTTTTCACTCAAGCAGTCGTCCCAGTCAAGGACTCCCAATAACAAGAGTATTGATAAGCCAATCATAGCAGCTACAACACTAGGTATCCCAATCGTGTCTCTGCAAAGCACAAACACTGTTCAAAATGCATACACAACAATATGCATACATACAAATGCAACAAAGCATTAATCCAAGAAACCGCAACTTTTGGCATAGGCTAACAAGAATCAGGCATATCTCTTTCAAAATATCTCTTCTCCGTCAGGTTTCTTTATGCCGAGTTTGGAAAAGCACATTACACTTGCTACTATCAGAATGCCTCTATGTCGTTCGGTGCATTATTCATTAACAAAACAAGGCAGACAACTAAGAAGAACGCTAGACAACAAGAGAAGCACTAATGCGCCATTAATTCCACTATGCATTAACTGCATCAGCACTCAGCCGGCTAAATCTGTCTTCCCACATTACCTCATGGCGAATTATGTAAGTTCTGAGCCTCAGCAAACCTATCCTATCCACTCTATAAGGCAGATAACCATCCTTGAATATGCTACTTCAGAGAGATTTTTTCAACCAAAAGATCTCACATTTACTCGGAAAGCAAATTTGAGAGTCCTAAATCATGTATTTCCCCTAACACTGGCATGAGTTGATAATCTTGTTGCATGTCACGACGCCATTGAAAAAAATATTCAAATATAATAATGATGATTGTATGAAAACAAAGGAGAACATGTCATGCAATTGGAACCTTATAAACCCATATACAAGAGTTGTCGCATTAGGGAATATGGTAACATTTAAACATCTTTCTTTCACCCATAGAGAGTCTTTGAAGTTTGAAGATAATCCATTCATGCAATTGCCTCAGCGATTTTGAATGTCTCATTATACTTGATGAGAATGAAGTGAAAGTTACTCACCCAGTCACCCAAAGTGACACTGCAAGTAGCATTGTGCCAACCATGGTCCACTCATTCCTCGTGACAGGACCCATACTCTCCAGCTTTTTGGCAGCCATAGCAGGGGCATCTGGGGTGTCTTTGATTTCAGGAGGATATAGCTTGTACAAGATCAGTGGGGTAGCTAGAAGAGAGACAATGGCCGGTAAACTAGCAGCCTTGAACCAAGAAACCCAAGGATTACTTATGATAACTCCTAGTGCTTCCGCCAGTTTGAGGCAAAGGAGGTTTTGAGCTGCAGCAGTTAGGAAAAGAGCACTAGAGTTACCAGCAGACTGTCAGGCATCACACAAAAAACATCCATAAGTCATATAGGATTCACATGAAACCAAAATTGAAAGAAATCGTAAGGCCACATTTATTATGCTGCTCCTGTGTCCAATGATTAACTAAGAGAAGGTCATTCAATAAGCACGTAAAACTCTTAACACATTTCCTCTATTTTCCACAAATAACAACCACCTACAGCCAAATAACCAAACCAAAGATCATCAGAAAGCATTAAAAATGTAGAATTTCTAACGAAATTAATTCAACTGATTCAATTCAACTGAGTGCCTAAACAATCCGGACCTATTGGAATTCTCTACAAACAATTTAATGTACCAGAATCTATCAAATTATTTATTGACTCCTCTAAAATCATGCAAATCAGCCACTACACTGTTCCATAACTTAATTATGATGGATTAAACATAAAGTACGGTACTCTAGTTATGCTAAGTATGAAGACATACAAAGGTTTTGCTTGGCCATACTGAAACTTTCCAGTATTCTGGAACCCATTGAAGCAAAATATATATATATATATATATATATATATATATCAAATCAATTGCAGCTTCCATCATTTTAAAATAAAAAGAGAAGAAAAATGTCCTTTGTATAATAATAATTGGCTAAATCTTCAAGCAAGAATAATGATACTGGAACAATGTAAGCACAAAAATCCAAGAACTGCAGCAGATATGCTTCCAGAAAATGAAATAAAGACAATAGATAACAGTACATGAGCTTTTCATTCCTCATTACTGAACTTTTAAGGATATACAAGCATGAGGTGAAAAAGTGCTAGAATACATATACAAGGACATACAAGTACAGAAACATTTTTGATAGTAAGTGTAAGTAAAAGAAAATTTCTTTTGCCATTTAAAGATAAAGATTGATTATCACTCGATTTATGAAAGGATTACTAGTGATCAATGTCAATACATCCTACGGCAATTCAAATCAAAAAAGAAACTTTCCTTGCAACTAATTTATAGAGACTAATCCCATTTCCATAAGCTGCATCGACCTTTGGTCCCATCTCTTTTTGGTACACAGCTATTAATAACAGGAGTGCAACATATCAAGAAATAAGATGATTAAGGGGCTAAACACCAACAACTACAGAAAATCAGTCACAAGTTTTGAAATTTTTAGTAAGTGAAAACATTACATGGATTTCAGGTTGCTATACTACAACACTATTGATAATCTTAAATTCACATTCCACATAAGTTAGTTCCATCAGTAACCTTCACGACAAGATGCAGTTCTACTAATCAATTGGCATACACAAGGTTTGCAGAGTTCATTGAGGCTCGAAAATGATTCGCCCCGACATCAAGAAAACCTTCGTTGAGACAGCAAGGACCATACTCAAAACACAACCAATTCATTGGACAAGAACTCAGTCGACTTAGTAGTGTGCTATCAATTCAAGTAGCCAACCTGAAATTGAGACTGGACGAGATAAGAGCCGAGCTTCCTGGCGGAGGGATCGCCGGGCCGGCTCCCCGCAGAGAGCGACAGCGACTTGATGATCGGCAAGAACACCCCGCCGGCCCTCGCGGTGGTGCTGGGCATGGCGGGCGCAATGAGGGCCTCGCTCAGCGTCAGCCCGTACGACAGCCCCAGCGTGCTCTGGCCCAGCCACTTCACGAAGTAGGTCGCGATCCGGTCCCCCAGGCCGGTCTTCACGAACCCGCGGGCGAAGAAGAAGGAGATCACGATCAGCCAGATCACCTCGTTGGTGAACGCGGAGAAGGCCGCGGAGAACGAGAGCGTACGGGTGACGATGGAGGCGGTGAGGCCGAGGAAGGCCCAGGCGCCGACGGGGAGCGGGCTGAGGACGAGGCCGGCGATGGTGGAGACGAAGATGGCGAGGAGCTGCCAGGCCTCCGGGGACACCTCGACGGGCCTCGGGACGAGGAAGCGGACGGCGAGGCCGACGGCGACGGAGATAACGAGGGGCAGGGGCTTGGCGCCCTGGAAAAGAGGCGGCGGCGGCGGCGGCGGCGGAGGGGAGGCGCCGGAGGAGGAGGCGCGGATTGGGGAGTGGGTCTTGGGTCTGGGATGGAAGGCGAAGTGGTGGTGGGGGTGGAGAGAAAGGAGTGATCTTTGAGGCTTTGATCGGAGGGCGGGGAGGGGGGGAATGGGTGGCGGCGCTTTCGGGAACGGCCGCGGCCGGTGGAAGAGGGAGGCGGAGGAGGGGCGGGCGGCGGCGGCGGCGGTGGAGGAGAGAGAGTGGAGGGCGAAGAGGCTCTCCATTGTAGAGACAGAGAGAGAGATGGAATCTGTGAAGAGAAGTGTGGGTTTCTGTCTGTGCTTTGTATCCGATGATCGTGCGGGGAAGGAGGGCCAACGGATTTTCCAAAGTCAGAGAGAGAAAGAGAGAGAGAGAGAGAGGCGTGGGCGTGTGACGTGGAGAAGGGACAACGGATGTGCATGTGTCTTTCTTTTTTTTTAATTATTATGATAATAAGTAAAATTATATATTATGTTTTTTTTTTTTTTTGTGCTTTCTGTTTGAGGCTGGGGAATAAAGTTGAATATTCTATTTTTTGTGTGACGAGAGAGCTGGGTTTTTATACTGGTTGGTGTGTTCTCGCATCATGAATTATAATTTCCCCCTTGCCTATAAAATAATAATTGTTGAGTTTTTTCAATTATGAGTATTCATTTACAAAAGTGATGAGCACGGGCCGAAGCGAATTTATCGGGAGGAGAGACCCGATCGATGAAAGAGGCTTGATGGTAAGAGCGAGTATAGTTCTAGTAGAACCTGAAACCGAAGAACTGAACCAGTAGAAATTTATTCGATTCCAAATCCTAAAATATGTAGGGAGGTTTCAAGTTCCAAAAGTATTAGAAAATATATTTTCATCGGTAATTCTAATTGAATAGAACTTTATAACCTGAAACCTAAAATAAGTTTTTATATTTTTCATGATCTATGTATTCGTGCGTTCCTACAGTATTTCATAGAGTCTAATGATAATTATATAATCTGGAATCATTAATCTAAATTTCTATTTTATAACTGAGACTTTTATTTTGTTAATATTTCATATTTTTCATGTGTCTAAATATATATTGTTGTCAATGAACTATAGTAACAAATGGTTAATGATTCACTACAATTATTCAATTAATAATATAAATAGATTCTTGATAGGTTCTAAGTTCAAGAGCATATAAGATAGATTTCAAATTCCAAAAAATTAGAAACCTATTTTGATAAGGCAGGTTTCGAATTTCAGTTGGAATCTATATGAAATTTAAAATTTCTCGCCCATAATCAATAGAGGATTTATAGACACCAAAAAGAAGAGAAAGGGATTGTAAATCGCTCAAACATTCGACACGGTTAAACTAGCTTTTCTAATCGAGAAGGGCCCACAGGACTTGTACCCGCGATCGTTTCCTGATTGGTGAGAAGTACACTTTTTCGAGGGGAATAAGAAGAAGCCTAAAGTGCATATGATATAGGTAAATAACATGTGATATGTGCATGTTGTGCACGTTTTTCTTCTTTCGTGTCATTCTTTATTTTCTTTTGAGTAGTTAGGAGTCGATGAGACTGCTATGTTTGCTTGTTTTGTAGTTGTCTTCGGTTTGGGTAAGCTGTCCGCCCACACTTTGCAATTGACCCCATAAGCCACAAAAAATTTCAAAACCTATTTCACTTATAGTAATTTAATTATAAACTTTTTAATTATGTCAATTCAGTCATCAATATTTTTATATTTTACTAACAGAGTCGTTTGGATAATAGTGACTACAGATCGTTGACATAGACTTCTGTCGTCCGATATGACACAATTGAAGTCAAGTCACGCGCCTACTAGAGCGTGCCTTCGGTTTGGGTAAGCTGTCCGCCCACACTTTGCAATTGACCCCATAAACCACAAAAAAAAAAAAAAAATTAAACCTATTTCACTTATGGTAATTTAGTTATAAACATTTTAATTATGTCAATTCAGTCCACAATATTTTTATATTTTACTGAGTCATTTGAACAATATTGATCAGAAATCACTGATATGGATATATGTCGTCCTATGTGACACGGTTAGCATTGATGTCAAAGTCAAGTCACGCGCCTACTAGAGAGTGCCTTTCTTGGCCTTTTGGTTAAGATTACATGTATTATTTGTGAAGTGTGATGTTCATGCAATTTTTGAAGCATTTCGATCTTTTTATGAATAAAGAGCAAATGCTTAATTTCAAAGGAGCAGACACCAACACATAACCATCATCTTTTGCTAGTTTCATTGGACCGCTCAAAACCAAACCGATTGGTTTGGTTTGGTCCCATGACCGATCAATACAGTTCCTGTAATAGAAATAGGAATCAGTCCTACTAGTTCAATTCCCAATTCCTCAACAGGGGACCGACTCTCACTAAGAATCGAGAACCAATTACCCTGAATTGTAATGGTCAAATTGTTGGACTTCGAATAATATTTTCCAAGTGGCATGATGGATCGACCCCACACTATCAAACAACTAATTGGATAAAATAATTGTTATTCGAGTTCGAGTCCAAATTAATGATGGGATTTGAGGAAATTATAAAATCCCAATTCGTCTTAAAGTCCTTCCCGGCATTCCCAATAGACATTCCTCATGCTTGCCACCTTGGTCGTTGGGAGTGCACATATTAAAATAGATATTCGCCTCGACATTCGCACCACTTCCATTTCCCACCTTTTTCTATGCAAAAAACACAAGGCTCTCAAGTTGAGTGGCACGTAAACATAGTCTATTTCCGTGACCAAACTTTGCCCATGGGTGCAAAACGGGATAGGAGATCGCGTACCGACCGTGTTCGTGAATCCGCGGAGCTGGTCCCGGACGTGCTCGTGGAGTTCATCCGAGACCGGGGGAGGCACACGGTGAACTCGTAATATCATGAACGTGAATTCTATATGTGCTCCCGTCACGAATCATAAGTAGAAATAAGTAATTATAATTAGAGTGTGGTTCGTGTTTCTCATTAACCAGATGGCAAAAGGGCCTCACTCCCCTATGAGCGGGCAAGGGATTGGCGGTTGCCTTGTTGGGGTCGCGGGGATAGTGCTCCTGAGCTGTCAAATGACTTCAATAGTTTGAGTTTATATTTTATTTGTATTTGGGTTTTGGCCTTTGAATAATTACTAGATATATATCATCTTTCTCTTGTAATTGAGGGATGTAATATATAGGTACCAAGTGCTAGTTATAGTGAAATCCTCTGTTAGATATAACATTAGTTTGAGGGTGAATCAAGATAAAATCTTGTGTTTCAAATTCTCTATCTTGTTTTACTATTCTCTGTTTTTCTTATGATTATGTGCCGAATCCTAATGATTATGTTATCATCTTGAACTTGTCTGAAATTTATGTTGCAATAGATATGGTGCATCGGTCCAAGGCCGCGTGACTGCGATCTTCAGTCTAAGCTGTGATCGGTAACTCGACACAACCATCCTCTATCCTCACGATGTCCAAGTCATCCGCCGTGCCACGATTGATTTCCTACTCCGTCCTTCTTCGGATGACGGCAATTCGAGAGAAATTCCTTCCGAAAACCTCTCGAATTGCCGTCACATTCGATGACTTCATTCCGTGCACGAAGCATTCATCAATTTCTCTCGAATCGCCGTCACATTCGATGACTTCATTCCGCGCACGAAGCATTCACTGATCGATAACGATTAACGAGACGTGTGTGCGCTTCTTTACTCGGTTGGAGAAATGATTGTACGGACAAGGTCCGACGAGCCGGGCTTTCCTAATCAGATCGGGCTTGGACGACTGATCAAAACCCAGGTTTCTTGCAGGCCCAAAAGACCGAGGATAGGGCTCAGGTGGGCTTTTGCTTATGTACAAGGCCCAACATGTCCATTTTTTGTTAACTAATCTTGTGTATTTAGGTCCTCATCGCCAACAGAAGAGGACGGAATGTCAATGAAGATATACTCTAGCAAAATAATGTGCTAAAGTTCCATCAAATTCTATTGGAAATTTGCAAATATTTTAAATAAGGCAAGACCTTGTTGGTCATCGGTCTGCGGATTAGGTTCTCCAGAGGTTCACTTGCACGTGACGTGGGTGATTTGGCATGTCGCATTTGACCGAGGAAGGCGCCGTGTTTGGAGCTCTTGCAATTACTAAACTTGACTACAACTTCGTCTATAGAGAGATATCGGCCGATTTGATTGTGATTTTCGGCAAAATTTGATGAGTACTCTTAGGCTCTGACAATGCAAGAAAGAGAATTTGAAGAAATTGATGCATTCGATTTAGGATTTATTAAGCTCGATGAAACTCGAGTGGTAATGACAACGAGCTTGGAGAAGCTCCAACTGCCCATGGTCAAATGGCTGAGCTCGACCAAGCTCGAGTAACCTTGGCCATGAGCTCCACCCGCCACAACTAAGCTCGATGAAGCTCGAGCTGCCATGGTCATGAGCTCATGCAGCCATGGCCGAGCTCCCGAGCTCAACGAAGCTTGAGGGGCCCATGGCTGTAACCTCCAAATCTCTTTCGGTCCATGAGTTAGAGCTGCCATGGCCGCAAGCTTGAAGAAGCTCAAGTTGCTATGGCCGTGGGCTTCAAATTTCCTTTGCGAAGCCCAAGCCCAAGCCCAAACTCAAGCCCAAGCCCACTCCGCCTCCTGCACTGCAACTTCTTTTTCGACATTCTTTAGATAGTCTACAGTAAGGATACTGAGCTCAAGCTCTAGTTTCACCCTCCATTCGTCTCATACACTCTCTTGCCAGTGCTAACACCAAGGAGAAGAAGGCGAACAAGAAGGATAATTCAAACAAGGTTGTGATTTGGGGAAAAACGGCGTTGCTTTGGGCATCGTTACATAGTTTAGTCAATGTTAACCGCCGCATAGAAGAGAGAAATTAATAAAACAAAATCTATGTCAGCATTTTTAATTAGTTAAATCAGATGGAGTTAACAATGGAACATGATTGCACCAATTTGACAAAATTTTGGACTTCATTTGAAATTTTTAAGACTCGATTGTATTTTTATTGTAAGCTTTAAGAATTTTATTACACTTATCTTTTTTTATCGCAAACCTTACACTTGTGTAGATGGTTCTAACTCAAAGCAATTGCACATAATTTGTAAGATTTAAGTGGGTGATACTTTTTCATGAACCAATCACAAACTTTATATCTATATAGGTTCTAACTCAAAGTAGTTGCACGTGATATGTGAAATTCAAGTGGATGATATTTTTTATATTTTTTTTCTCTTATTGGATTACTTTACCTGGTAATTAAGTCTACTAAATTTGGAAAAAAAAAATCCAAAAGTCTCCTATAAAGTAATCTCGAAAGAAGAATGAAACGACAAAGTTTCCTAAGTGCAAGATAGTTTTTTGTCCCCCACGGTAGAATCACCCTTCTCGTGGAACCTAGACCTACCATAGTTAACTATAGCAAGTGATTAATTAGCATCCTAGGTATTGTTGCCCCATATTTGTTAATTGCCTTTATGTGACCAAAAGCTTATCCTTCCCTTTTCAATTTATAGAAGGCTATGGACTCGAAATTAGTAAATGACAAGATTAATTTCTAACTTTATCATGAAGGGAGTCGGATCTGCATCATAGGATCATTCCTTTTCTATGGATTCTTATCATGTATCTAGCAATGTCGAAAAAGGAACGCATAGAATCGAAAGAGAGATTACCATATTTGCAAATGTGCCCTTGAAATCATCTCATTGCCAAAACAAGACCCCTATTTTCTTGTATTCAAGGCCCTATTGGAAGGACTTTTCGCCTTACCAAACCCTAGACCGTCCTTTTGCAAGTGAAAGAGCCTAACTATAGACCAGACCAAGTCAATTTTGTTGGCTGCATTTGCTGATATGGACTCCCACCAATATACCGAGTAACCACTCTCATACTTCACACTTAAATTTTACTTAAATTGCATAGTCTTTTTATCTCCATCATTTCCAAATATTAAGCGAAGTCATTTTAGCATTTTTCGGATCTTCATTTTTCTCTCTATTTTTAGTTATTGGTAGCTCCCATTTTGTCCATAAAGAAAGTTAAATTATTTAGAAACGCGAGTTTTTCCTCTTTTTTTTTTGATTGATTTGGTATAATGTCTCGGATCTATAGTTTTCAAAAATATATGGACTGATGGACTTCATCCCAATACAAATCCCCCCGAGACTGCTTTGCCGCATACCTAGTTATTGATAAAGAGATGCAATCTTATCTAGGATGCATGGTCTTTTATGATAATCATTTTGAGATGTTAAGCGGAGTCGTTTTAATATTTCTTCAAATCTCACAGGTAGCTCTAATGTCCCCTCTCCCCCTCCTTCCCCTTTTAGTTGAGTCAATGTAGCCTCTCAAATCTATAGTTTTCAAGAATTTATGGACTAACTCATTTCATCCTAATACAATTCCCGCCTCTACCGCTTCGCCGCATACCTAGTGATCGGTAAAGAGATGCAACCTTTGTCTATGATGCTATTGAACATATGACATGACATAGCATGGCGAAAATCATTAAAATCTACTGTGGGACACGGTCGTTGTGACTGATTTTGGCTTGACTACCATGAAAAACGCTTTTGAGGTTCTACAAAGTTAGGGAAAGAATGCTCCAAGGACAAACTTGGGCTTTTACTCTTGGTTACATCCTTTTCAGTGGGAGTTGGTGGGTGCTGAGGTGGCCAATCAATGCTGTCCCTCCATCTTCTTTATCCATTTGCAATTTCCAAGCGTCCGACAATACACCGTGGCTTTTCTTTTCTTGAATTATTTTCCATATTTAATTATGACGGGCTGCCGTAAAATCACAAAAAATCATTTTACGTATTTTATAATGCTTTTTCTTATTCGATTGCCACTGATTTAACTATTTCTTCACGCGTGAGGACACTGCCTTCGTCACCCTTCTTAAGCCATTGGTCATCACATGGTGACAAGATTTGACCCGTTGGCTATTATTAAGTATCGAGTTTAGAAAATGATTTTTATTGTATATATAATAAAATGCATCTCCTTTAGTGACCTCGGTCACCGTATGTACACTGTAACTGCCTTTTTAATTACAATAGTTACACACCCTTTTTGTAACCCTTTTCCTAAATGTATATGCTTATAGTGATTTCAAACATTACGTCATTTTCTTCACTAAAAATGATTTTGCAAATGAAAAATCTCTACCCTTAACTTTATCACTTCTTTTAATCCCATTCCTTTTCTCTTCCTCTTATTATAGATTAATTGATCTCATCTTATGTTTAGTAATCATGCCAGTAATGTAAGGAATAAAATGAGACTCGATGCATCGATACCAAACTTGGATGCACTAACTAAAGTTGCAATCTTTGGCATGACAATCAAACGGACGCTTTTAGCACGCCAAAGGCATTGGTTTTTGCAAGGTCGGTATCTACTTTTCTTTACTTTGAATTGACCATTCATTATTTGAAATGACTTAGGACTATTCTCATGTGAGGTACACCTTTAATCCTACTTTTCTCTCTCTCAAATTGGAAAAGACCGATCGTGTCATTAGGAAGACTAGAAATCTCTTAGATATAGACAACTTAATTTGGTCGACCAAACTTAATCTCAACTTCAGTTACATTTTAGTATGAATACATTAGTTTCGTGATTGAATATTTCTCATCCATTTCTCAATTTTAATACACATAAGGGTGCGTATGAAAGCAATTTTTAGTTCGGATGTTTTTTTTTTTAATGTTTTTCTTTTTACAAATTCCGGCAATTTTACATGGAACTCCATCATTAATATTTGATGACAAGATCTTGTCCAAATGAATTTTTATGTGCCTATAAAACCATCATCTTATTCTCTTTTCATATCCGTTTTTTTCTCGCTAATTACTAGAAACTTTCCGCTTAAATAATCGAAACCATATTCTTTCAGCGTCTTAAAGAAAAACATATCATCACTCAACATCGCATTGCTTGATCCATTGCGAGCGACTCCTTCCTTCCACATGGACAACACCTTCTACAGGAATGCGAAAATCAATCAAGATTTGAACGAAATTTATGACATCATCATACTTCACCCTCTATTAAATAATACTTTCTATCGAATAATTAAGAAAAAATAAACATAGGTATTGTCATAAAAGCGGTCAACTTTTGCAAAACACGCTTTATTAATAAATCCGACCTCAACCTTAACATTCTGCATTTCCGTCTGAAATTATTATGAAAGTCCGTTTTGCAATTGCAAGAAAAAGGACCGAAAAAGCGCCTTTGCGTTAGCCGGCCCGCAGAAATTTCCACCCGCGCGTGGGGCTTGCCTGCTCCTCTGGTTCCTTCCACGTCTCTTCTGCCGATCCTTCTCTCTCCTCTCTCTCTCTCTCTCTTCTTCCTTCGAGCTTCCCAGTTGACAAATTTGCATTTGCATCGACTTCCTCCTCCCCCAATTTTGAATATCCCGTCGAATCTTGACGGTATATAAAGCTGCAGCCCCTCCTCTACCCCCGCAGAGACCCATTCAAGAAAGACCCGCCTCGCGAATTGGGTCGGTCGGAGGGTCGGAATTCGTCTTTGGCAATGGCTTCCGTCAACGTTGTCTCCCTCCCCACGGCGCTCGCTCGGTCGCAGTACGTTCTCGTCCCTCCTGGGTTCCTGGGCATCGTGATCTTGATGATAATGGGCGGCTCTGTTTGGTCCAATGCTTCTCTGTCGTTGCCTGTAGTTCTGTGATCTTTGTGTTCCGTCGGTTGTTGTAGCTTTCGTGGCTGATGGTGGCCAGAGTGTCTCTGGAGCTTTTGGTGTTTGCTTTGCTTCGAACCTGTGTCGGTGCGTTGCTTTGAAGGTTTTTGGGTAATGGGTTGGTGACGTTCTCGCTTAATTGGGCACATCGAATGTTTTTTTTCTTGTCAATTCCTCAATCATTTAGAATTCGGAGGCAGCTCGGGAAATGGTGGACGTGATTTTCTGTTTTGTCACTAGCTTTGTGGTTGGTCCATCCTTGGGAGTTTGGAAAGTAAATACACAATCGAATCCATTTAGCTTGACTTCATTTTGTCATCTTGGTCTGCTTGACTTGATAAAAAAGCCCTTTTTTTTTTTTTTTTTTAAACAAGGAATGAGTTGGTCTTTGACTAAAAGGAACGTTATTGGAGATGTTGGCTCTTGTCCATAAGGAAACAAATCGTGATGTGCTTTTTGAAGTGATCGGTGAAGTTGATGGCATGTGTTCACTCTGCAAAGTCAACCTGCCTTTTTCCTTGTTAATTCCTACGACTGATGGATACATCAGCAGTCATATAGGAAGTTGGGAAGAGAACAAGACGATCTCTGGTAGGCATCTATATGGGGTGCTTCTCCTGGAATGGAATGCTCCTAACTAGTTGTTTGAAATGATTGATCTTTGGTTCCTAAATTGTTAGTTTTGACTTCTATAGAGTGGATGCTGCACTGAGTTTAACTAGCTTTTGTGAATGTACCGAGATTGATGCTTTTGTCCAAGCTAATCCTCATGGTTAAAATCTAACTGGCCTTATTTCATGCAGAGTTTCCAGAAACTCAAAATCATCCAATTTGCTGCTTCAGGCAAACCATTCTTTGCAAATTGGTTTTTCATCTGATCTAACCGTGGATTTGTTGGGTAGTAAATTATCCGCCAATGGAAGGGGTGCCGTTGCAGCAAAAGCTGCAGTGATACCTGGCGGAGGTGAAACTTTGTCTTATCCTGGTGATGTTGCTTTGAGTGAGACTCTGATTGGTGAGGAATCAGTTGGCATTCAATTTCAGCCAGATGCAATAGCCTTTGGGGCGCTTGCAGCTGATACAGCGCCTATAAGTGCTTCTTTCCCCACTGAAGATGATGAATTTGACTTGGACCGACCCACAGCAGGCTTTGCATCTATTCCAGAAGCGATTGAGGACATCCGCCAAGGAAAGGTTGGTATGCTTTCTGTATTACATTATCAAGTTCATTTTAATTTTTCATCCCTAAATATCTATGTCATGGTTGGAACTGAATTCCAGATGGTGGTGGTGGTAGACGATGAGGACAGAGAGAATGAGGGTGATCTTATAATGGCAGCAGAAATGGCAACACCTGAGGCTATGGCATTTATTGTGAAGTATGGCACTGGGATTGTTTGTGTGAGCATGAAGGAGGAAGATTTGGAGCGCTTGCAACTTCCTTTGATGGTGAATGACAGGGAGAATGAAGAGAAGCTTCGGACTGCGTACACTGTGACTGTGGTACGTGCTTTTATCTATTTTTCAATCCATGAATCTTTTCTCAAAACTTATTTGAAGATAATTGACTGGTACTGGTTCCTTCAGGTAGGGATAATTTGAATTTTCTGTTTCTTGTCACGTGTATCTGTTGTTATTCTGCTTTGGTTTCTTAGAGGTTTATGTACTTAAGAAATGGCTCTTTGGAGAATAAGACACTTCAGATTGTTACTTGTCCCCAATCAGTAGAGGTCTTGATTTGTGAAATATTCTTGGCAATGAATATTATAAAAAAGTGATGAATAATTTGCACTTTCTTTCACACATTGGTGGAACAATATTGTTTTCTTAAACTCTTGATGTCCTAAGAGCCTTCAATCAGCTTAGTTATCTGTGTCAGGACATCTGATTGGCTCTTCTCCTACCTTGTAATGGATGGTAATTAAGAGATATTTTTATAGGATGCAAAGCATGGGACAACTACCGGCGTATCAGCACGTGACCGAGCAACGACAGTTTTGGCTCTTGCATCTAGAGATTCAAAACCTGGAGATTTCAACAGGCCAGGACACATTTTCCCATTGAAGTACAGGGAGGGTGGTGTCCTGAAAAGAGCTGGGCATACAGAGGCTTCTGTTGACCTTGCTATGTTAGCTGGAATGGAACCTGTGGCAGTTCTTTGTGAGGTAGTGGATGATGATGGCTCCATGGCAAGATTACCTAAGCTTCGTGAGTTTGCACAGCTGGAGAACTTGAAAATTGTATCTATTGCTGATCTCATCAGGTAATTATTCTCTTCCCGGCCATGTGAACGCAAATATGTCTTAGGAGTTGAATCCAAATTTCAGATGCAACTTTCACTTCTAAAGTTGTCCAAGCGGCATCTCCCCTTTTTGGGAGTGGATGAATTAAGAGTTGAAATCTTGGAAACCTGGGTGGGGTGGGAAAAAGAGTCTCTTATGGGAGGCTTTTGGGCTGTCGTTTTACATAGCAAAAAGAAGAGAAGCTTGAGCTATTTTGGTCTATTCATGTCTCAACTTTACTTTATGCTTTAAGCTTGTGTTTGTTGTTACACTCATCGACATCATGCAGATCAATGGTTTTGGGTTCTGAACAGTTGTTTCTCTCAAATTTTTATGTGTATGGCGGTGTTGCATGAGTATATGGGTTCCTCTCTTGCCCGATGTCTACCTATAGCATTTGGTTATAACCATCCAGGATTCTTGTCAAAGTCATGTCAATGAGCCTGTGACTGCCGTTATTTTTATAAACATTTTCTTGTATTTACCTTGTTTCAAAACCCATGTCTGAATGTCAGTTGACTGTTAACTGAGGCAGAGTATGAGGTGGATTCTCAGCATTATCACCAGTAAATAAGGATAGAACATCTAGATTGTCAAAAAAGTACTTGTCTCTCGTATTCTGACTTGTATATTGAGAAGCTTCTTATACCATGTGCATGAGAAATGATGTCACCGCTCATTAGATGCATAATTTTACAGGTACCGCCGGAAAAGAGATAAATTAGTTGAACATGCTGCTGCTGCAAGATTACCAACAATGTGGGGGCCATTCATAGCCCATTGCTATAGATCGATATTAGATGGAAATGAGCACATTGCAATGGTCAAGGTGAGATAAATTATGAATTAATTGCTAAAACCGTTCAAAGAATTCAGAAACCAAGGAACACAAGTTTTGAATGGATTAATTGTGAACTTTGAGAATCTTGTTTGTAGCAGTGCATTTTTTCAACATAACTTCAATTTGTGCTTCATCTTATGTACTTCCAGTGCATGATTTTGTTTGACAGAATTTTTACTGGAACTGGCTGTCCTGAGAAATTGATAGTGTCTTTTAGGTGGAACGCCATCAAATTTATAATGAAGTTTGTGAAAAAAAAAAGAAAAAAGTCTAATCATGTGACAATCATTATTTGGATTACCAAATTTATCTTGGTTAATGATGTTGTCTGGACAGGAATGTTTGACAACTGGAGAAATGATTGTTAGGATATTAGTGAACTGATGGGAACAGTAATTTCTTTTTACAGTTTATAAAATGATAGAATGGGGGCTGTATATGTCTGCAATTGATATAGGAATGCCAAAATTTTGATTAAAGATAGGGTCCTTAGTTTTTCTGATTTTATGTTTTATGTCCTTCCTTCAGACAGCCATATGTCCCTTCATGTGATTTATACTTTGTAGTTTATCGTCTAAGCAGGGTGAAATTGGAGATGGTCAAGATGTCCTCGTGAGGGTACACTCGGAATGCCTCACAGGAGACATTTTTGGATCTGCTAGATGCGACTGTGGCAACCAGCTTGCACTTGCGATGCGGCAGATAGAAGCGGCTGGTAGGGGTGTGCTGGTGTACCTCCGAGGGCATGAAGGAAGAGGCATAGGTTTGGGGCACAAACTACGTGCCTATAACCTGCAGGACGATGGGCGTGACACTGTGGAAGCAAATGTGGAGCTCGGATTGCCTGTTGACTCTAGAGAGTACGGAATTGGTGCTCAGGTACTTCTTACTTAAGTGAGAAACTATTGTGAAAGGTCCTGCATAATTTAGCTTCTGAATGAGGTTGGTTCATGGTCATTGTCATTATGCTTCATGGAATCAAGAAGATTAATAAATTAATATCGTTAATCTGACATTAAAGGTAGTTGAATTTTAGTGACTGTTTCATATATTGTATGTACATCATATGTAGGACTGACTAGAGGAAGCTGGTGACTAAAGCAGAACTTCAAATTCTCATCTCAAAAAGATGAGATTTGATTAATACAAAGAATCACGCCACCATCAAACTCTTCATCACTTGACGCCTTTGTGTTGATGCTTAACATATTGACTAACTGCAGATGTTGCGTGACCTGGGAGTCAGGACGATGAAGCTGATGACGAACAACCCATCAAAGTACGTGGGGCTTAAAGGTTATGGCTTGACCGTTGCTGGGAGAGTCCCTCTAGTAACTCCAGTAACAAACGAGAACAAGAGATACTTGGAAACGAAACGGTCCAAGATGGGGCACATCTATGGTGCGGAAGTCAAAGGCCGCTTTAACAATCTCATAAGCAAAAACAGCAAGCCAAGCAGTACTGTTTCTTCTGATCCGGTTGTGTCTGACTCATAGCAACTGCTGGATCATTCGACTGCTAATGGTTTATTTGGGGGGGATACAAGCAAATTCACTGACGGATAGTGTTATTACTTTATTTTTTAAGCCCTAAGGTCAAGAACATTCAGATGCCGGCTGACCATGAGTTCTGGAAATTTTATGGTGATTTCAGTTTCATAATTATTGTAAGGTTCATTGTTGTTCTATTGATGTCAATTCATCCATTTTGTACGGCGAGAAGGTGGAAGACCAGCCTCTTATTGGAACTTCCTTTTTTGTTATTGATGGCTGGCAAGATTTATCCTTTAATTCTACTTTCCTTGAATCTGTCTGCATTGATCTATAGAGACCATTGCTTATATCATGAAAGCAGAGCTGGTGGAGGACGTTCTTTCCTTTTCTGTGACCATCTCATTGGTGACATTTATCACTTAAAGGAATATACTAAAGTCCCTGTTAGATCAACTCTCCATGCTACGTATAAAGACTTGTGTACCTGGAATTTTGGAAGATGCAGTTTCCCTTTGTAATGTTCACTAGTCTCCAAAAAAACATCAGGAAATACATCACAATATAATTACTTGCAGCAGAAATGGTTACTTTCTTGATCTGATTAACTAATCAAAACATAGGGAAGCAGAGATTTTTCTGTAGACATGCCAAAGTTTACGCCTATATCTTGATAGTCCTCCTGAAAAGAGACTTTGAGTTCGATCTTATCAATTCTAACAAGCTTGAACACAGACATCTCCTTTACAGGAGTTCCTCTCTGAAATGCGCCCCTTTCAATCTTACCAATTCTAACGAGCTCGAACACACAGACATCTCCTTTACAGTAGTTCCTCTCTGAAATGCGCCCCTTTCAATCTTATAAGTTCTAACAAGCTCAAACACACAGACATCCCCTTCCTCTCGAGAAGTTCCTCTCTGAAATGTGCCCCAACCGGTGGAGAGCTTTCCTGAGCCATGCTGTGGGTGGTACAGTAGCTTCACTGGCCATGATCCATTTGAATATTTAAGAGTTGCAGTTTTCATTCTTCCATTGATGCATCCCTTTAAAACCCCGCCTGGGACAGTCCACAGAGTTGATTTTTGATCAGCAAATGATCAATGAGTAAGAACATAAAAGGTCTGATGACTAACACAAGTAACGTTAACCAGAACACATGTATAATCTCATAGGCAAACCCAAATCATGTAGGAATACAGTGGTACCTTACGAGAAGGTAGTCGATTTCATTCCTTTCCAAGTTTTGCACATAGGAACTATTATCTCTATCTTTTCCTACCACATTTTGCTTCAATAGATTATGTATTGGATAACTACTGTGAAGGAAGGATATTGCAGCTCGTCCTTGTTGGCTGCTTCAAGAGCTGTAATTACCCGCGAACGTTTAGAACTACGGAAAGCCGGCATGGCAAGGCTCACCTTGCATTTTGAATTTTCAATCCTACTTGAATTGGTTAGGCAGAGAGCATAAGAAAAAATGACACCAAGCACATGCATTACTAATAGGTAAGATTCGCACACCTTCTGAATCTTGTTGCAAAAGCTTTGCTCTTTGATCAGTTCGAAAGCCTTTCGATTTAGAACCTGATGCGAGTCCAATTGCATGGGAAGTAGTAGCATCATCGACATAACTAACGGGATCAGATTTCATCACCTTGCAAGGCTTGTGATGATATGGTTTTAGATGCAATTCATTTTTCTCTTTTCTCTTCAGTGAGAAACCATCTAGATTTTGAAGTCCGATTGAGAGATTACACTGATCATCAGCGTCTCCCATTCTAGCTGTCAACGTTCATTGGCAGATAATCTATCACCGAAGCGCTGTTGTCAAATATGAGTAAGTGAAAATCTGAGTCCTCTACGTATTTGAAGACTAAAAAGTGGCCCTCACAAGTAGAGTAGTGCTCCATAAATTCCTTCCATCCCTTTGATAAATAACCATATCATCCCATTTTTCCAACTCCACCCTCCAAATTCCAGCATTTGGAACCCTCAAACACACCGTTCTGGGAAGATTCTTGCCATACTTTTCACAAACCTCTATGGAATGCCCTAGTTTCATAATATTTAAAGTCGTCACAAACAATAAACAAGCAGTGCCTGATATATTCTAACATTAACCGACTCAAAAGAAAAGGTTTGTAGTACGCTTCAACCTTCCAAGCCTTGGTAGGTCGAAAAGAATTTTTAAGAAAATAACTTACAGGCCTTCCAAATTTAAGTGTGTGAGATGGTATGATCTTGATGAAATGAGGTGTCTCCGGCGCAAAACTTTGCCAGTTTTCTACATCTTCTCTCGAGCGACAAGAAGTCATTCCTCGAACACAAGTTGAGTAATGAGTTGTAACGTATGAATCTAACCTAGTTCTATGGGAGCCAGTTTAATTGATGAAGCATTTAATTGGAGAAGACATTCCTTTCTGGGATAACAGCTCCCTTTAGGCAGCTGTTCATCTTCTCTATAGAAGTCAACGGGTGACGAACTGCTAGCTTAGCATACAGTACGATGAAGAAAGGTTGATGAACAAGTGAATGCTCTGGGAAGCTCTTCAAGAAGAACTCCTTGGGAATCAAACGCATTAAAAGCAGGATGATGCATTAGTCGATGGAAATTATGCCCAGAATAATGTCACAGATGCTAACATTTGTGCGCCGCTTCAGAGTTACAAAGACCGATATCGATGGAATTAATTTACAGAGTGACGTGTAAGATTTTTATTGAATTTTTGAGTATGACACATTTATTTATGTATCGAGTTCTTGTGGTATATCTGATATATTATGCTTGCATTAATAAGTAATTAGTATGACCATTGCCACTTGATGTTCAGCCCAAAGACTTGACTACGAGTGGGGATGAATTAGTTTCAAGTGTGGGTTTCGACTCCAACGCCCTACAAGGAAGCAGGGCAAAAATCTGAGAGTGAGTGCTAGCATAGGCGTAGAGTAGGACCGACCCAAAAAAAAAAAAAAACTTTGATGGGGTCGAAGTAATTAATTAGCTTTGCGTGCTGAGCTATAGAAGGGAATTGCTTGTTTTGGCCTGCTCTTTTGCACCCGTGGCTTGGCGGATCTCGGCAGACTATGCCGTGAGACCAAACAACCTCTAGGCGTTAGAGATGATTAGGGTAAAAGCAGAGATAATTCACTGAAACTCAGATCGGCATTCATTACGTTTGAGGAAGTCAACTTATTATTTCCTCTGAATTAATCTAGGCATTGAACAATATTATTGCTAGGAAGGTTTTACTAGTAATTCCTATGACTAAGAAATGGAAATTAGACATTGGCTACTTGCTGCAAACGGGGTGCGAACACCGTGTTTTTCCGGGCAAGATTTTTTATTGACGAAAAATCATTCACATAGACACAAAGAATACGCTAAATGATTTCATTTTTGACACTTAAGTGATCACTTTCACTTAAGTGTCATTTTTAATCACGAGTGACACTTAAATGATTACTTATACCATAACTTGATACTTAAGTAATCATTTTTTAACCATGACCGTCACTTAAGTGAAATCGGAAGACAACGTCGTTTTAGACAATGATTGTTGAGTGGAGATTCCGGTGAATCATATTGACTAGTTTTATTATTAAAAATTATGCCACGTTAGATTTCCGGCAAACTCGTGCCAAGTTTTGGTACTCTCGATGTACTTTCCTCGCTGCAAACCGAAGAACTTTAGCCTTTGGGCATTCCTTGGCCGTGAGTCTAACATTCATGATTCCTTTGTTCAATTTCGTTCATTGTTGTGTAAGTTGAAAAGGTGAAAGTCTTGTCCTCTCATGGAACGTCCTCCTTCAATGTCAATGCCGGCTTTTAAAATTCATGCTTATTAACTCAGTTAAGTGATTGCCAGACTTTAATCCGAATCTTCTTGTGTATTGATCACTAGAAAGCATCGTTGTTTCACGAAAAAATGATAAAATATCCTCTGAGAATATAAATGAATTAGTATGAATCGACAAATGTTACAAAGGTCTTTTATTGATTTTGGAAAAGAAAGTAAATGACAAGAAATTCAAAGGTACGAGAGGCAATTGTGGCCAGTTATGTCAATGCAGGGAAGGATAAATTGTAAGAAAGTAAATATAAAAAGAAAAAAACATTGACTTTGATTGATTGAGGGGGTTTACAATGAATACACCCGTGATATTTATAACTACCTATAGACAGTTACATACGGCCATTACAACAATGGTTACTAAATTTGAATAAATAAATAACTTCCTAATCCTATACGCGGTTACAAAAAATTATACAGTGATCTCTTATCTATAAGATGTTAAAAAATAACCATTCGGTGGTTATGTTCTAGCTTCAATTCATCATTACTGCCTTTGAGTTCTAACACTAAGTAAAATCTACAATGGCTGTTGATGATTTCGTTAACAGGTGAAGGTTCTCATAAATAATTGATGTTTACTATTGATGACTATATTAGAGAGTTGTCGATTATTTTGACCAAACTGTTTATCGACTTGGTTTGTCATTTGTAGATAATAATAAAAAATTGGTCATTTTTTATTGTCAATGTATATCCCTTTTAAAAGAATTGAATGATTCATCGATCATTCAATTTGAGATGTATTATCATCAAAAAGAAGAAAAAAAAAACAACCAAGCGTGTAAACGATACAATAGATAGTTATGTGATGCTCATTACTAAATAAGTAAGCATTCACTGATTTTGCGAGTTTAATTCAATAGCAGTGACTTTAAGAAAAATGATACAGAGTGCACGTGTGGTGCCTTAGTATGCCACTTCCTAGGATCAACTTAGTCTCTTTTATATTATCGTGCAAGCGGAAGATATTAGTCATCTTAAACATTTGTAACATGAATCATGTATAAATGAACACATTGTTACTAACTAAAAGGAAAAGGGAAACCATACATCCATTTCATTTAAAAGTATTTACATATATCGGGTGGACGACCATAGCTGCAAAAGAAACCTATTCTGGGAGAATCAAAAAGATGCTCCACTCCCTAACCGCCACTATATGTACGCCCCACGGCTACCACCATCCATCGCCACCCAAATTTACAGTCCAAGCCAAAAAGTTAAGGGTTAATAACCTAAAAAATCCCAAACCGGTACACATGTGACAAATTTACTAAAAACTATTTTTTTGATCATGAAAAACCCCAAACTGGTATACCTGTGACAAATTTACCACAAAACTAATTTATTTGACCTCAAAAAACCTCAAACAAGTTAATTTGTGACAAATATACCCTCTGCTAACTTAATAATTTGACTGTAAAATTTAACAAAAACTAACAGAGGGTAAATTTGTCACAAGTGTACTAGTTTGGGGTTTTTGGAGGTCAAAAAAATAATTTGAAGTAAATTTGTCACAAGTATACAAGTTTGGAGTTTTTTAAGCTATTAACCCAAAAGTTAAAGACTCTATTAATTAAAAATGGTTTCCTCGACATGTTAGGCCATCCCCTCGCTAGTACTCCCTGTCGTCACCTCCCTCGTCACTGTTCCCGTCAATAGGTATGGGATCCGTCCCACTAGTCGTCCATCCACCAGTGCAAAGATCGATACAAAGCGATATGATACGTGACCCTCTGGAGATCCTACATCCACCATAACTGTGGCGATGTACCTCACAAACATCACCAAAGGAAAGTTAGGATTCGTAAACTCATATAAATCGCCAGTAAAGTCTATAGGTGTAGCGTAACGAGAGAGGGGGACGCTGGGATTGAAGGCATGGCTAATGATCTGTAAAAACAATAGGAGTGGGCGCATGCTCAACAAGGGAAATAACTAGCTTATAAACCAATCGATCCAACAAACACTCAATTCCTACGATGCGTCTAATATCAAATCATCACGCACACTTAAAGTGTGTTTAAGAAGCTTCTCCCATCTTGCATGCAATTCTATTGGTTGAAGGGGCAGTAAGCAATGATTAAGATCAAGAAAAATCAACCTTATTTCATGCAAAATAGACCTATGGTGGCTGGCCATGCAAGCGTACCCATTAAAGTTCCAATTGTGTCCTATTTTGTATATCTTAGGTACTTATAATATTCACACATGACATAGGTTAGAGTCACCATCCCTAAGTTTCCTTAAATAATTAATAGGAACGTGTGAACTAATTAAATCCGCTCGTCGATACTAAAATAATCTTCGGTGGCTCACTAATATGGCTATGTGAAATTCGGGATGTCACAGTATGCATTATTAATAGGCTACGATTCATACACCTTCTGAATTTTGTTGTTGAAACTTCGCTCCTTGATCAATTCAGAAGCCTTTCGATTTGGAACCCGATACGAGTCCTATTGCATGGGAAATAATAGTAGCATCTACGACAAAACTAACGGAATCAGATTTCATCACCTTGAGAGGTTTGTGATGATATGGTTTCAGATGCAATTCATCCTTCTCTTTTATCTTCAACGAGAAACCATCTAGACTTTGAGGTCTGATAGAGAGATTACAGTGATCATCAACATCCCCCATTTTAGGCGGGACAAATTCGACAGTGTCAAGGTTCGATTTCTTGCTGTCAACATTCATTAGTGGATAACCTATCTCCGAAACGCTTTTGTCAAATATAAGTGAAATTTGAGTCCTCTACGTATTTCAAGGCTAAAAGGTGGCCCTCACAAATAGATTAATGCTCCATTAATTCCTTCCATGCCTTTGATAACCAAACCAAATCATCCCATTTTTCCAACTCCACCCTCCAACTTCCACCGTTTGGAACCCTCAAATGCAACGTTTCGGGAAGAGTCTTGCCATACTTTCTCACAAACCTCTTTGGAATACCCTATTTTCATAACATATAAAGTCATCATAAACAGTAAACAAGCGGCGCTTGATATATTTAGCATTAACAACAAAGAAACGGCGAGTCTGTAGTACGCTTCAACCTTCTGAGCCTTGGTAGGTCAAAAAGAATTTTTAAGAAAAGAACTTAAAAGCCTTCCAGTTTGAAGTGTTTGAGAGAGCATGATCTTGAAGAAATGAAGTGTCTCCAGTGCAAGACTTCGCCAGTTCTCTTCATCTTCTCTCCGGCGACAAGAAGTCATCCCTCGAACACAAGTTGAGTAATAGGTTGTAACATCTGAATCCGACCTAGTTCTGTGGGAGCCAACTTTAGTAAATGAAGCATTTAATTGGAGAAGACATTCGTTTCAGGGATAACAACTAGCTTTGGGAAGCTATTCATCTTCTCTATAGATGTTAACGGGTGACAATTGCTAGCTCGGCTTACATTACGAGGAAGAAAGGTTGATGAACAAGTGAATGCTCTAGGAAGCTCGTTAAGAAGAAAACCTTTGGAATCGAACGCATTAAAAGCAGGGCGATATGTTAGTTGATCGAAAGTATATCAAGATTAATGTCCAAGATGCTAAGACTTGCATGTCGCTTTAAAGATACAAAGACCAAAACCAATAGAGCTAATTTACAAAGTGACGTGTAAGATTTTTATTGAATGTTTGAGTATGACATGCTTATTTATGTATCGAGTTTTTGTGGTATCTCTAATATATTATGCTTGCATTAATAAATAATTAGTATGACCATTGCCACTTGATATTCAGACCAAAGACTTGTCCGACAATTGGGTCGATTTAGGTATTAGGCATAAAAATTCTTTCAGGGATTGGCCAATGACCAAATAATTAATTAACTTTGATGGGGTTTTTTTTTTTGGTCGGTTTGATGGGGTTTAAGTGGGTCTAACTTTGCATGCCAAGCTAAAGAAGGGAATTGCTCATTTGCAACATGGTTGCCCATAAATAGTATCGAACTCGTTTAAGTGTGCATAAAAAGAATTGAGTTCGCTCATCCGAGGGTTGTACAATCGCTTTTGCAAAAACAACCTATTCACAAGCGACTTACTCTAACAAAGATTTTCCAACTTCGTCCAGAGATTCTTCACTGTCCTCTAAGAGGTCTTGTTCACTAGGACGTTATTAGCAAGGCATAGCCAAATCAGGCCTTATGCCCTCCAATCACTAATGTTCCACTCCTTCAATTCAGTGGACATGGATTCCTTCAACTCGTCCTCCTTCAGCTTCCCCTTGGTATTCTCCTCAAGCGTTATCACCTTCGATCATGTGCCACATGTCTTTATCCACAAGCAGAGCCTTCATCTTTAATTTCCATAACTCAAAACCCTTTTCTTTGAATTTCTCCACTACAATCCATTATTGATTTGACGACGATATCTTCCCAAGATTCGATTTTATTTTATTTTATTTTATTTTTCAGATCTCTCTTCACCAAGAAAATTTCAATATCAAACCAAGCTTTGACACCAGATGTTAGGATTTGCTACACAATCACAAAGAAAAAAAGAGTAAAAGCGAGAAAAAATTTGAGACGCAAGGATTTATCTTAGTTTATCCTTAAACTAGAGCTACATTTAGCTGAGAATTCTATAATAATTAGCACCTTGCACTTCTCTTTTGCATCCTTGAATTATAAAAGAAAGAATATATATATCCAATAGCTATTCATGAGCCCAAGCTTAACTTACTAATGAAATAAGAAAAAGAAGACATATATCCAAGTAGGAACTATACACACACATACACATACACAATAACTATTCATGAGTTCAAACCCAAACTACCAAGAATATATGAACTTAAACTATAAAACTCTCTAAAGTTGCAAGGCACTGCTCCACATTTTTTGTACACTTTAGAAGCCTCATGAACCAACCACAAGCTTTATACTTGTGTAGGTGGTCCTAATTTAAAGCAGTTGCATGTAATTTGCATGTAAGTGTCACGAGCTAATCGCAAACTTTAGGCTTGTGTGGTAGTGCTAACTTGAAGTAGTTGCACATAATCCGTAAGATTCAAGTGTGTGATTTATATATATTCTCTTATTTGATAACTTTACCTAGTAATTGAGTCTACTAAATTTGGATTTTTTTAAAAAAAAAAAAAATCCCTTTTAAAGTAATCTCAAAAGAAGAATAAAATGATAGAGTTTGCCAAGTGCAAGATAATTTTTTCTTACAGTAGAATCGCCTTTCTCGTGTAACCTAGATCTACCATAGTTAACTACAGTAAGTGATTAATTAGCACTCTAGATATTGTTGGCCCATATATGTTAATTGCCTTATATGTGACCAAAAGCTTATCCTTACCCTTTCAATATATATAGAAGGCTATTGACTCCACATTTCCAAATGCAAAATGACAACATCAATTTCTATTGAATTTATTGCCTTTTCTATGTACTCTTATCACGTAAATGGCAATGTTGAAAAGGGAAAGCATATCGAAAGAGATTTCCCCTTCAACAAAATTTGCAGGATGCCCTTAAAATCATCTCATTGCCAAAACAAGACCTTCATTTTGTTTGTATTTAAGGCCAATTGGAAGGACTTTTTGCCTTACCAAACTCCCTTTTGCAATTAAAGAGTCTAACTCTAGAGCAGATCAAGTCAATTTTGCTTGCTGCATTTGCTGATATGGACTGCCACCAAGATACCGAGTAAACACTGTCATACTTCACACTTAAAATTTACATACGTCGTTGCATAGTCTTTTATGTCCCTCATTCCGAGATGTTAAGCGTAGTTGTTCTAGTGTTTTTTAGATCTTCATTTCTCTCTCCATTTTTTGTTATCGATAGCTCCCATTTCATGCGGAAGGGAACTTAAAATATTGGGAAGCTCGAGTTTTCCCCTTCTTTTTAATTGACTTGGTGCAGTCTCTTAGATCTATAGTTGTCAAGAATTTCTGGACTAACTGGTTTGGTCCCGATACAAATCCGCCCCGATCGCTTCACCACATACCCAGTGGTCAACAAAGGGGTGCCACCTTATCTATGGTGCTATTAAACATATGACATGACATAGCATGGCAAAATCATTGAAGTTCACCGTAGTACACGACCGTTGTGACTGATTTTGCTTCTGAGTAGATGAAAAACGTTTTTGAAGGAAAGGAAAGAAATAGGTACAAAGTCCGCGAAAGGGTGCTCCGAGGACAGACTTGGGCTTTTCTCTTAGTTATGTCCGTTTGGAATTTCCAAGCGAACTTGGATGCCCCAACTAAAATGCAATCTTTGGCAAGATAATCAAACGGATGCTTATAATTATAATAAGGTTCAGTGTTGTTCTATTGATGTCGTTTATCCATTTTGTAAGGCAAAAAGGAGAAAGACTAGCCCTTTTATTGGAACTTCCGTTTGTGTTATTGCTGGATGGCAAGATTCATCCTTTATTCACCCTTCCTTTAATCTGTTTGTATTGATCTCTAGAGACCATTGCATATTTCATGAAGACAGAGCCAGTACAGGACATTCTTTCCTTCCTTTTCGGTGACCACCACATTGGTGACATATTTACTTGGAGGAATATAATACTGTTAGATCAACTCTCCAAGCTACGTATGAGTTGGATTTATACTTTGTCGAAGAAAGACACATGTACCCGGAATTTTTGACGATGTAATTCCCGTGTAATGTTCAGGAAACACATCACCATTCGGTCACTAGCAGCAAAGAGGTTTGCTTTCTTTGATCTGATTAACTAAACAAAACACCGTGAAGCAGAGATTTTTCTAGGCATACCAAAGATCATGCCCATGCCTTGACATTCCTTCTAAAAATGGAGACGTTGAATTCAATGTTACCAATTCCAACGAGCTCGAACACATAGACGTCTCCATCCTTTAGAGAAGTTTCTCTCTGAAATGCACCCCAATCGGCAGAGAGCTTACCCAAGCTGTGACATCCCTAATACTATAGGGATGAGGGGGTAATACGATTATCCTTTCCCTATAGGACGTGGCCTCACACTATTATCCAAATATCCAGCTCCTAATAGTTTCTGTGATAATACTCTTGCTCTATCGATCACTAACTGAGGCATATGAAAAACATGATAAGAAAAAGAAATGAGTTACCACAGTCTAGTGAATAATATATTTCTTCTAAGCCAATCAGCAATCACTTCACTATGCACTTTAAACACAAATATAACTCACTTTCACACAAAAAAGAGAAGAAGAAAAGGAATTGAACAAAGCTTCAAGTCTAAAAATGCAATATTTCTTACTTTAACATAATATCTTCAAAGCAGAAATATTCAAGATAATAACAAGCAAATACCAATGATTCAACCCATTGGTCAATCTCATAAAAACACACGTCAATGATCAATTCCATTTACCAATCTCGTAAAACATACATCAATAGTCCATTCCATCAATTAATTTTATTCTGCACAAATGGTTTGCCTCATTGATCCATCTCATTTGAAACTACACGTCGATGGTCCATCTATCAATCAATCTTTTGCTCAAGTATCAAACCATGATCACGTATAACGCTCGTGACAAAGCGATCAAGATTCCCCCATTGGTTAAGTCTTCATCTATTATTAGCCGGTGGCTTGCCTTATAAGGATACCATAGACTACTATGCGCATACCCATAGGTTCATAGTGACATGAGTATCAACACCAATCCATAACAACCTCCATTATTTACAAAGCCAAACCAAAATCTAAGTTTCATAGATCAAAATATTTAACCTTTTTTCAATTCGGCTCATTCACCAAAAATAATTTTTGTAAAGTATTTCTCAAATCATTTTAGAACTTGTTTTTTAAAGCAGAATAAATTTCACATACCTTTATACAACACATTTCATAGATCAAGTTCACAAATCAATATATATAACCTTTCGCAATAACTTGCAAACTATTCACAAATACCAAATTGTAGTAAATGCTCGATATAGATTTTATGCAACAAAACATGCTTTATACGTTAAATCTCCATAACTTTTAAGACATGCGTTTACAAACTCATAGAAGAAATACTATCCTGGGAAAAGTCGAAAGCTAACTAGGGTGACTACTCAAGTCAATGCACTCAAGTTCCTAATAAACGGCTAAAAAACAATATCAAAAGATCAAATAAAACAATATTTTAATAAATGACTCAACTATACCGACCAAAATAAAAATAAAAAATGACTCGACTATATCTATACGCCAACAAAAAGCTCGCCTCTAGCATAAACCTATTATTGTCCGCTAGCTGTGGCTCACGCGTTAAGCCTCATCGTGCCATAATTTTCTACATAAAATTTTATTTCAAGGCCGCTTAGAGTTCTTAGAAAGCTCTTTTGATGTATTACAATAATTCCAACTCAACTGCTCCAAGAACTTACCAAAAATAGCTAAAATTCAAGCCCAAATTATTGTTCAATACCTAGGTAGCACGGACACGCGACACGACATAACACGACACGTCGATACGTTATTTCTTAAAAATAGAGAATTCCGACACGTTGGGACACGTTATATATTAAATGAATATTTTTATTTTTAATTAATTTAATTCAAATTTAGTATATTTATTTTTTGAAATTATTTTTTAATTTCATTTATTTATTTTTCTGATTAAAAAAAAATCCCACTAGGGTCCACCTCACTCTCTTCTTTCCCTCGTCCATTTCCCTCCACCCCTAGATTTATTTTTCTTTCCCTCCCCACCATCGTCCATTCCCCCCACTCCTAAATTTATTTTTCTTTCTTTCCCTCCCCACCATCGTCCATTTCCCCCCACCTATCCTTGTCACTTTGCCTCCCCCAAAAATACGTGATGGCCCATCAGACTCTAATTTTTTAAATTTTTTTTTGAGTTTCTTATCAAAAACCCTAGCTCCTTTACTCCTCCTCGCCACTCGCCGCACGACCTTTCCTCCTCTCCTCCTCTTAATCCTTCTCCTTCCTTGCCGCTCGCCGCATGACCCCCTTCCTCACCGCTCACCACTCGGCGCACGATCCCCTTCCTCGCCGCTCACCGCTCCTCGCCGCACGACCCCCTTCCTCACCACTTGCCGCTTGCCGCACAACCGCCTTCCTCTCCTCTTCCTTTCACCTTCGGTCTTTTCTCCCTTGCAGTTGCAGCCTCGTCGAATCCATGGCAAGCGGCCCTCGCCTCAGTTTATGCTCAGCTGTCTCTCGCCGTCGCTCGCAGTCTGCTCCCTCGTCGTCGCTTCCACCTTCCTGGACACGCGTGTCGAAATGTGTCTGGCAAAGGTTGACCACGTGTCGGAAAATCCAACACGCGTTGACCGCGTGTCCGACTATGTCCAAGCGTGTCGACGTGTCTGACATGAACAGCATGTCCATGCTCCATAGTTCAATACTATGTCCAAAAAAAGCACACCAAACTTAACCAACGAGTGAACTGATTTAGGTATTAGGCGTAAAAACTCTTTCCGAGACTCGTTAATGATCAAATAATTAATTAACCTTGATGGAGTCTAAGTGATCTAGCTTTGCATGCCGAGCTAAAGAAGGGAATCGCTTTTCTTGGCCCACTCAGTTGAAACCGTGGCTCGGCGGATCTCGGCAGACTCTGCCGTGAGCCCGAGCGCCAGCTCAATGATTAGGGTAAAAGCAACGATAATTCAATGAAAGTCAGACCGCCATCCTCCGCGTTAGGTAGTCAACCTACTATTTCCTGTGTTAAGTCCACTTTAATCCAGGCATTTAATAATATTATTGCTGGAAACGTCTTATTAGTAATTACTATAAATAAAAAATGGAAATTAGAGATTGGGATCTGCTACAAATTGAAGAACTTTCGCCTTTGGAAATTCCTTAGCGGTGAGTCCGCATTTTTATGGCGATTATATTTAATTTTCTTTTTTCTGATAAAAAATATTTAATTTTTTTCAGCTAATATATAGGTAACATTCATGATTCTTTTGTTCTAACTGCATTCACTGAACACGCAAACGAGAACACAAGTTTACAGCCAAGAAGATAACCCACACACGTCCACAGCCGAGACTCGAATCATAGAAATATGAACGCCAGCCGTATGAACCAAAGACGAATGTTATATATATATATATATATATATACTCAAACGACTATCTCAGTGTTTCTATTCAAAACGTGTCCCTCGAACGAGAACACAAGTTCTATTTAGATATTATCACAAACACATGGCAGTCAGTTCGGATACGCAGCACAGAGACAAGTTCAAGCGAGCTTGATCGAAGCATTTCGTCAAGCATACCCGTGATTCATACTCAGACCGAAATCCGCGTACAATGAGCAAACGAAATCAGTACGAGCATGAAAACCAACAAGTCTCATCCATTAACGAAGGACATTAACGCGCGTCTAACTTGGGCATTTCATGGAACACTTGGTACACGCTACCGAAATGGAAGCAAAGCCGGGGCTGATTGGAGCTCGGCTGCATACCAACCAAAACAACACAGATGGGCAGATGGGCGTTAAGGCAACTGGAGAAGGCAGGGCAAACAAGTTACTACAAGAAGCGTCGGACGCGGGTCCCTACCCGCCTCGACGATGGCTACCGAAACGCGAGCCCGAAACGAGTCGGGCTATGCCCAGCCGCCTTTGTGTCGTCGAGCTAGGGTCCTTGGGAAAGACAGACTTAGACCAAGGCAATGATCGGAAACCCACCGGAGGCTTCGCGCCGGAGGAACACTCTCAAACTCTATCTCTCTCTCTCTCTCTCTCTCTCTTCTCAGTCTGACTCTCAGATCTCGCTCTCTCGGATCTCCTCCCCCGTTTCTCTCTGACCTGGCTCCCCCTATTTATAGGTCGAGGAGGCCGGTCGACGGAGAGCTTCGGCCGCAGGTCCATGGCGCGCCGACCGGCCTCCCTCCCTCTTGCCCGAACCGGAGTCCCATCCCGTCTTCTCCGCGCAGATCTCTCTACCTTGGCCAGGCCTACCGCGTCGAGCTCCTCAGCGCATTGAAGTCGCGTCCCATCCGTCCGGGTTTCTCGTAGGGCTCCGCGCTGCTCCTGTCCTTCGCGCGTGCGTGAGTTGCAGAGGTGGGAGGAAGGAAGGAGGAAGGAACGAGGAGAAGAGAGAGGACCGGGCCGTGGAGGGTGGAGCGGACCAGGGGCGAGATGGGCCCTGGGCCCACGCGAGGGGGGAAGCAAAGAGAATGGGGCTGGGGCGAAAGCCTAGCCCTCGAGCACCCCTCTTCTTCTCCTTCTTCTTCTTCTTTTAATTAATTATATATAATTTTTTTATTTATCAGAAATGCAGTAAAATAAGGGAAAATAAAATAAAAATAAAAATTAATTAATGCAAACAATATTACTGCTCATGTGATGTGAGAATCCTTTTTGTTAGAGCCAAATTAGTCTATAATTTTTTATGCAATTTAATCCTAAATATTTAGCTAACATTTAGGTGTCGACAGGTCCTTTATTGATTTTGGATAAAAAATAACTGACAAGAAATTTAAAGATACAAGACCAGGGGGAATAATTACTTTAGCCATGTAAATGTAAGGAAATATAAATTTTAGGAAAGTAAAGAAAAAAAAAATGTTGAGTTCTATGATTGATTGAGGGGGAGTTTACAGTAATTACATTTATGGTATTTATATCTATCTACAGACATTTAATATTATTGAATTTGAATAAACAAATCTTATCTATAGTTAAGGAAATTATACTGCAATCTCCTAGATTAAGCAACAATTATCTATAAGAAGTTATAAAATAACCACCCAGGCATTATGTTCTATCGTCAATTCATCATATGCCTTTGAGTTCCAACACCTAGTAAAATCTGCAATGACTATCGATGATTTCATTGACTAGTGAAAGTCTAATAGACAATTGATGTTTGGTGGTGATGATTATATTATAGAGTCGTCAATTGTTTTGACCAAACTGTTTATCGACTTAGTTTTTTTTTTTTTGTCGATAATAATAAAAAATTAGTCATTTATTAATGTCAACAAATGCCCCTTTTTAAAAGAATTGAATGTTTAATCAATTATTGAACTTGAGATGTATTGCCATAAAAAAGGGTGAAAAACATAACAGACTATGGGTAAATGATACAATAGACAGTTATGCAACACTCAATTAACAAATATATAAGTATTCACTGATTTTGCAAGTTTTTTTTTATAGCAGTGACTTTGATATATATATTTGATGTCAAATACTCTTATGATCTTAGACTAGTCTATCCAAAGCAACAATTGCAAAACATAGTCTTGGTTGCACCGATTAGACTTGATGATAATGTATTTTAAAGTGTATGCTTATGCAAACATTATCATCATCAAGAACTTCCATTTTGGGCAAGATGAATTTACTATTTTTGATTTTGAGAATGATTTGCCACCACTGGCGTTCGGCAACAGATATTCTATCTTGGATGCGCCTTTGTAAAGTACGAGTACATGAAAAACGAGTTGCCTTCATATTTGAAGACTAAAAAGTGGCCATCATAAATGAAGTAATGCTCCACAAATTTGCTCCAACCCTTTGTTAACCAAACCATGTGATCCCATACTTCCAATCCCACCATATGGAACCCTTAAAAGCACCCTTTTTGCTAGATTCTTCCCATACTTCCTCAAGAACCTTCTTTGGTATGGATAAAGAACGAAACAACAAATACTTAAGGATCTGTTTCGCTGGGGCAACAACAACGTTCAGTGAAATCCACAATAGGTGCCAAAAACAAGAGTGCTTTGTGCCTGTGTAGGAGTGTGTCACACAGGATGATCTTGATGAAGCGGCTCCTGCAGAAAGTTACTCCTGTGACGTCGATCTTCTTTCCAGCAATGGCGAGTCATCCTTGGACCAATACTTGGAAGAAGAGAAGTTGGTGAAAGCAATTAGATATATGGATGGACTCGATCTTGGGTGGAGACCAAGCTGCCTTAAAGTGAAGCGTTTGCCTTTTGCTCTCTTTTCTTCAATCTTGTGCGGCGATTTGGTGGGAACAGTGTAATTAAGAAGATGATTTTTTGGTTAGCTGGGGATATAAAACAATTATTGTCAGCTTTTTAAATTCTTAGATGGATCTAATTACGGTTCTCGAGGCTGAATAGATGGTGATATTAACCAGCGAGACAATGAACAATGCCCCAAAACAGGGATGATTCTTGTGCTTGGTATGCTAAACAAAAGCTTCTCAGTGTTACGCAACCAGGTTGCACTTTGCGCTGTAGCAGATAGAAGCGGTTGGTAGGGGCATGCTGGTGTACCTCTGAGGGCACGAAGGAAGAGGCATAGGTTTGGGGCACAAGCTACATGCCTATGACCCGTAGGACGATGGATGAGACACCATGGAATCAAATGTGGAGCTCGGATTTCCCATTGACCATAGAGAGTACAGAATTGGTGCACCGGTATTTCTTCCTTAAGTCAAACTATACTGATGTAGAAGATCCTGCATAATCTAGATTCTGACCATAGAGAGTACATAATTGATGTACCGGTATTTCTTCCTTAAGTCAAGAACATTGGGATACCTGCTGATCATGAGTTCTGGAAATTTTATGGCCTATAATTATTTTAATTTTCATTATAACTCTTCTGAGGTCATTAATCCATTTTGTGCAGCGAAAAGGTGAAAGACTAGCCCTCTTACTAAAACTTCCTTTTGTGCTATTGATGGTTTGCAAGATTTATCCTCAATACAACCTTCCTTAGAATCTGGAGACCACTGCAGATTTCATGAAAACAGAGTTGGTGCAGGACATTTTCCCCTTCTTTGACCTCCTCAATGATGTCATAGATCAACTCTCCACATAGGCAATAGATAAGGATTGCCCTTGACCTTTTATTTTATCAATTCCATGCTCCGCATGAGTTCAATTTATACTTTGTCGAACAAAGGACGCAACATACAGGTGCAATGTTCACTACTCTCCAAAAAAATAAGGAAATACATCACCATTTAATTACTTGCGGCAGAAAGTTTTGCTTTCTTTGATCTGATTGACTAAACAAAACATAGTGAGGCAGTGATTTTTCAGTGGGCATACTAAAGTCTACACCTCAGTCTTGAAATTCCTCCTGAAAATGGAGACTTCGAGTTCCATATTATCAATTCTAACAGGCTCAAACACACAGACATCTCATTCCTTTACAGAGAGTATGATCTTGAAAAAATGAGTTGTCTCCAGGTGCAGATTGCCAGCCGCTGTTCATCTTTTCTCCGACGAAAAGTCTTCCCCTGAGCACAATTTGTGAAGTAAGCTGTAACGTCTGAACAAAACAATTTTTGTGAATGAAGCATTCAATTAGAGAAGACAATCATTTCTGGGACGAAAATTTAATAAACAAACGAATGCTGGAGGAAGCTCAATAAGAACATATAGGGAATCGAATGCATGAAAAGATCGACAACCTGTTATTTGATCAAAACTGTATCAAGAATAATGCTAGAAGTACTCAGGCTAAAATCGATAGAATTGATCTACAAAGTGATGTGTAATAAGTATGACCATTGCCATTAGATATTCAGCCCACTAGTTAGAAGGCTTGAGCAATGAGCCGGTCCGAGAGGCTCTAACTGTACGCACCGAGCTAAAGAAGAAAATTGTCTGTCTTGGCCCTTTCATATGCACCTGCGGCTTGGTTGACCTCGGCAGACCATGCTGTGAGGCCAAACACCTCCTCTAAATGTTAGAGATTATTATGACAAAAGAAAAGATAATTCAATCAAACTCAACCGGTCGTATCTATCACGTTTAAGCTTTACAATCTTTATTTCCGTTTTTGAGTCCAGATTAGCATTGCATTTAATTTATATTGTTGCTGGGAGAGTCAGACTAGCAATTGCTGTAACTAAGAATTGAAGGTAAAACACTAGGTAGCTACTACAAACTGAAGATCTTTAGCCTTTAGAAATTCCTCAGCCGTGAGTCCTGTACTTTTAAGGCAATTAAGTTCAAGTTTTTCCAGCTAATATTTAGGTAAGGTTCATGCTTATTTTGTTCAGTTTTATTCATTTTTCTAAGTTGGAAAGGTGAAAGACTAATCCTCTTGTGGAACTTCCTCCTTCAATGTCAATGCTGGCTTTTAACGTTCATCCTTGATTATTTCAGTAAGTGATTAATAGACTTTTATATGAACCTACTTGTGTATTGATCACAAGAGACCAATACCTATTAGAAAATTGAAGTCAGATTCCGACATGCGACATCAGCAAAACTGGTTGAGTGGTCATCGGGAAGGGCTTCACTGCGTTTTATTCAAGATATTTATCTTGATCGCACTTTTTTAAAATTTAAAACTTGATTGTACGTTTAGCAAAACATTTAAGATTTTGTATGCAAGTTTCTAAAAAGAAGAAGAAAAAGACAGATCAATATGTTCATTCGCTTGAATGAGAAGAGAGTTGAAGGAAAAAGAAAGGAAATGGGATGCTTCATTTAGTTATGAAAATTGAAAAATGGGAAGGGTGTGATCCAGGCAGTTATGTTGACGTGGCAAATGGTTAGAAAATAATGTCATTACATATTTATCCATCCCCAGCGGCTACCCCCTCTTTTGCAAAACTATGATTTTTATTAGTGAGAAAGAGGGGAAATTGGAAATAGAATCACTACCTTAATAGAAATTTCTGTCATCTCAATTTTTGAGTGTGCCTCAGTAACTTCCAGATCTCTGTACCACTTGTAGCATCTACCCTTCCCTTCATCAATGTGTAAAGTTTAGAACTTGTGGTGCTTCAAGTATTGGACAATTTGAGAAGCAAAGGCAAGAGAGAAAAAAATAAATAAGAATGACATTAATTGGATCTTACCAATTTTGTGTCATTATTTATGTTGTCAACTTTTGTATGGTTGTGTTGAGATCACCTTCCCAGTCCCTTTGCCACTTGTATCTGAACAATGTCGCTGAATGGAGTTTTGGTGTGCTTAGAGCACCCTCACAAAAGATCTTCATTTTCGGGCACTCTTCCACTTTGATTGAATACATGGATGGAAACTTGAATATGCAACTTGTGGTGTAGGAGAAGCATTCTAGGCTTGACAAATTTTGGAGTGTCAACCATCTTAGCTTCCCAAGAGAAATCACTTTTTTTTCTCCGTTTTCATCATTTGCTACCACTTCTTTCATTCTTTCACATCCAGTTATAGTCATGTAAGTGAGATGTACCAAATTTGCGATTGCTGCAACTGTCACTAGATATACCAATCCAGAAGAATTCTTCACCACTAACTCCGTCAAATTTTGGAAGGATGTCACGACTGGAAATAATGTTGTCAAACTGGGACAATCGCAAACCTTAAATTTGCTAATACCCTGAAGAATTTTCGCCACCAAACAGTCTTCTTTCCAGACACGCTTCAATTTGTGTAGCTTTTTTTAACTTAAGTTCTTTCAAATTATCAAGCACTAGATGTTTTCCCTCGTCAACAAGTCCTTCATCAAGAAATATATCTTCAAAAGAACTACAACAGACTTTAAGGCTTTGTAGGTTCTGAAATCTTTGTAGGAGGAATATGGGAGGAAAGATGGCATTTTCATCATGAAAGCATGCCAATGTTAGCGCTTTTGGCTTACCAAAGAAGCCATCAGAAAATTTTTCGTTCTGTATCATCTGAATATCCTTGTCAACTAATAAAAGTCTCTCTAATGTGGGAATGCCCTACAAAATTGCCAATACAATGAGAAAAGTAAATTCAACAAGGTTTGACAATAAATCATGGGCTCTTAGAGGTAAATTTAAGTTGGTTAACTCCCATAAAAGGAGGCATTGTTCTTACATTTCATTAATTTCTAGAGCCATGCATACGAGTCTCAAGTTTCTAAAGTTGAGCTACAAAATGCAAATCGTAAACAAATGCTCCAGTATGGCCATCCACCAGCCAAGATGGTACGACCACATTATAATGATAAGATAGAAGCGAAAGAACCATAATGACATAGGAATGATCAAATAAATGAATGAGAATTCATTTTACCCAGAAAATATCAAAAGAAAGATGGTCATCCTATTGCAATTTGAAAAGAAATTGCTAAATGTCAGTGCTTGATTCTCACTTTAACCCATAGGAAATTCACCTTTTTGATTTGCATCAAAAAAATTTAAGAGATTTTTTTAGTAGAGGTCGGTAAAGTAATCACCCCAACCAAATTCATCTTCTAGGAATATCTTATCTAGTCAAAAAAAAATTGTAGTTCCTTAAAATTTTGGGTGACAAGATGCACTCATGGTGTTATTAAAAACATTTTGGGTGTCCACTGATGAAAAGCATGCTTAAAGATGTTAGAAATATCTTATGTTGTCCATGAATTGATAGGTAAGGGATTCATGTTACTGTATTATCATAATGATGACTATGTTGTACACATAAGATATATTGGATGAATAAAATAATTAAGAAGAAAGAGAGGAAGAGTAGTTGCAATCATACCTTCTCAAACGAGAGGTGTGCTTCATGGTCTGAAAGGTCGTGTTGATTGTCTGTTTGAGCCCACTTGTTCATGGATGCCACAAAGGACGACATGTTCAGTTTGTAACAATGAGTTACTCGCAATTCCTCCAAGAATTGCCATTTCAAAGTGTGCAAGTCACGGCAAAAGCCCTTGAGTTGTGGCATATCATGGAACACCAGAGAAGTTAGTTGTGGAAAAAGAAATTGAGTAGTGGTAGAGTGTGAAATGCCATCTCCACTCGAGACTATTTGCTTGATCCCACATGACTCCACTCGAAGTTTCTCAAGTTGGGTTAGACTTGTAGCCACCCAATGTGGAAATAGATTTTCAAGGCTCTTACAATTCCCAACATTCACGTTCCATAAATGTTCAAAAGTGAGAGTATCTTGAGGATTGTCAGTCCATATTTTGCTTAAATTGTCCATGTGGGAGAGAACCATTGACACAAGCTGAGGAAATTGTACCTGCCATATTGGAAAAATGACACAGTAAATTCGATTATATTGAGTGATGACCTCAAAGAAGGAATTTCCAAATTTCCCTTCCTCTCACGTATCATAACATTCTAGAACTTGTTAGTGACACAATCAAGGAGGGGTTGCTTGATGCTTTCATTTCAGCTGATTGATGACTAAGGCCAAGTCTATTGCATTGGAACAAACATGAAAGTGGGTGCGGAAAAATAAATTATATTACAATCCATACCACCTATTAACACTCATGCATAAAAAAGATAGGAAAACATTTTCCATTGTGTTACGAGCCAAAGAATGCAATGATGATCCCAAATACCACATGAATACTTATGCAATTTCCTAAAAATTTCATGTCATGTGACATGAAATTTTAAGGCGAGTTTCTTACACAAACAAGGATATCTAGGCAAATGCAATTAATTTTCGTGAACAAATGAAACATGTTATGCCAAAATTGATTGTGATACGAGAAATGAAACCATTGTACAAGGTGCTCTGAATTGTTCATTTTAATAGCCCGTATTGAATTTTCATTTCATTATGATAAAATAAATTAAATTACGACATGCTACAATCTCAATTACCAAATGCATAATTGTGCAATTCCCCAAGTCCACGGACCACGGAAAAAGACAAGTTTGTCATACAAGTATCGAATGTTCCACCAAGACATTTGCCTTGTTCAAATGATCCCTGTGAGCACATCATGTTTATTTGCAGAAAATCAACGATGTTATGAGCTCTTATAACTTGTCCACTAAGAAGCGAGTATTGACATTTTTTATTTGGTTTCAATAAAATTTCACAATTACAACTTATCACTAGCAAAAAACAGAATGACCATTTCCATACTTCCCTAAATCTATTAATATTCTAAGTTGAGGATTATATGAGTTTTTGAATTATTTAAAAAGATGTGACGGGTACCCTTATATTTGACAAATAAATGAAATAACGTCATTGCAATTCGTCACTAACAAAATCAGGTGACTAGTTTCATACTTCTTTATCTATTAATATTCTAAAATGAGAATTATGATGGCCTTTTGAAGTATCCTAACAATGTGGGCATATTAGTGGCATTAGAAGTAAATGCATAATTAGCGGTAACTTCTATTGTTGAAGAGCCAACAAAAAAGTGTGGATGCTAATTATGATACAACATCTTACTCACACATAACAATAAATAAATAAAAAATTGGAAAAAGTATTAGAATAAGAAAAAACTCAAGCATTTCCTCCATCGGAAAAGAAAGCAATAGTTAAAGTGCCACGTTTTTTCACTATTCATTTGGCTTAGATACTCCATATTACAATGTTTTGATCATATTATCCCTTACATGGCCCACCTTTTGGTGTTATTTTCCTTTTTTTTTTATTTCTTTTCCTTTTCCTTTTCTTTTCTTTCCTCACGTGTCTCAATTTTCTATTCTTCTTCTTATCTTTCCCTTGCTATTCCCCCTTTGTCCATTTTTCACTTTAGACAAGCCTTCTAAGTATGTGTAGATTCTAGAAGGAGGATTGATGGAAGAAAGATAAAGCCAAAAGTCCCAGAATTTTGATTAAAAGATAAAGCATTGAGTAGTGAATGCATAGAACTCAAGCTGGCAATCGCATTCATAGAATCAAAAGGAAAAGGACCCACGCACAACATTTATTTTTCCTAGCTCCTATAAAGAGATAACTGACGAATCCCGTTGAAGTAGCTTGCAAACACTGGGTTTAATGACCACGAGGGAGATCAGAGTTGTAAGACACTGATACACGTCATCGAACAAGACGAGGACGTCTACAATTTAGTCACGAGTCGGCCCCTTACCAGATCCCGGCAATAGGACTCCACACTCATCCTCTCCAAGTGGCTCTCTATCGAAGCTCACTTCCGCCCATTCCCTCTCGCCGGCAAGAACGTCATCGAGCTCGACTAGGCTCCTAGGCTCACTGTGGCTCAGCTCGGGGCCAACCATGTCGTCCTCACTGATGTCGCGCTAATCCTCCCAGGTTGAGGAGAAACGTGGAAGCAAACGGCCAAGGGGAATGAGCAGAGGTGAGGGGGGTGGTGTGGGGATCAGAGGAGCTAGCGAGGGGTATCGGGGAGAGTTGGACGTCATGTTGATGAGCACATGTTCTTAGACGCGGAGGAGGGGATGGGGTTGGGAAGACGCTGCGGGGTTGTGTAGAGAGAGTGCCCCTCTCTATTTCCAAATTGCTTAAAAGTAACTGATAATGAAGTTGTGAATGGTGAAGAGCAGACAATAACGCCAACAAGTTCAGTTGACATTTTTCGTCATACTTTGCTCTTCCTTTTGAGCTTTTGTTGGGGACTCACATGAAGCATTTGAATGTTTTTTGAGAAAAAAAAAAAGGGAGAGAATGAGACACCAAAGGCATGTCTGAAGCAAAAAAAAAAATGGAAAAAAAAAAGAATAGAGAGAAACAGGATTGTCGATAGAACACTAGCATGGAAAGATAAGAAGGGGGAGGAAAGTGGGACCCGTGAAAAAAAGAAGAAGCAAATAATGCTAAAAGGTAGGCCATACAAGGGACAATATGGTCAAAATATTATGATAGAAAGTGTCTAAGCTAAATGAGGAGTGGAAAAATCACAACCCTAATTAAAACTTGTTAAGTATTTGTAATAAAAAAGTAGTGACGGCAAAAAAAAAAAAAAATACTAACCTAAATAGTTGGTTTGTGTTTGTTGCCTTTTTAAGATATGATGGAAATCAAAACAAATTTGGTAAAGATATTAGCTTGTATTCATTGAATTCAATGAAAATAAATTTGAAAATTGACTTTTATTCTTCAATAAATTAGATGGTGGTGTGTACATGTATTTCCTTATTATTCTACTTCGACGACAACCTCTCCTAAATTCAATTTATAATCAATAGTACAATGAACATTAACTTTAATTGGCTTATTTGACATTAAATACTAGCAACGCCTTCTCCCTCTAATTTTTGGAAAGTTGCCATGATGACTTTTTGGAAAGTTAAACGTTGCTTGCAATTAATTTATAAGGTAATGATTTTTCGATTTATTTGCTTCAAGTTGAACATGCAATTGGTTTTCATTTTACCTTATTCAAGAAAACTAATTCTTGATTTGTGATTTCAGTGATTGGGAAGATTTCAATTTAACCAATTTGTAAATGGCTTTACAGTTATTAAGTTTTATTGGGTATTGTTGACACTTACTACAATATTTTTTAGCCTGTAATGGGTAACCAATTTTTTATCCTTGATTGATACCGTGTGTCTAGGATTCAGAGGCAAAAACAAATGAAAGAAAAAATGCAGACGTTGCACCGCATTGGCATTGAAATTGTTTCGTGCAAAGCACCAGCGTTCCATTGGTACTTCCATTTGACAAGATAACTAATCTAAAAATCAAAAGCAATGGATTAAGAATAAAAGACTAACCTGTGGGGTGAAAAGTGAAGGACTATGGTGGTCAATCTCTAGCAAGGATTGTCTAGTCAAACTACTCATCTTGGGGCAATGGGCAATGGTCAACTCTATTAACTTGGGGCATTCCAGTATTTGATTCTTCCCCGAAAGGAAGCTAGTCAAATTGAGCAAGCATTCTAGCTTCATCCTCGCAAGATTCGGGAATGTAATCTTCTCCAGTGTGCTTCGCTGCCCTTCTTCCTCTTCGATCACTCCTTCCATCCGATCACACTCCTTTATTTCCACTTGACTTAGAATGTCAAGATACTGGGCCATCGATGGATTGAAAGCATGTCTCAAGTTGCTGCACTTATAAAGGGTTATAGAATATAGAAAATTGTAAGGCAGTGATCCTTGAAGATCTTTGTTCCATAGTCGCCTCAACTTTGGTAGATTCACCAAGTTCAAAGTCATATTGGAAGGTGGCACCCAAGTGCTTCCCAAACCCACCAGGCCTTCAAGATCGAATATTTCTTCTAGAGATTCGCAATCGCAAATTTGCAACCTTCTCATAAAGATTAAATGAAGCATCAATTTGGATGAAATAGCATTAATAAATGATGGACATTTATCCACCATCAATGATTTTAAATAATAAGATAACTTGATGGGCTTAAGTTCGCTGTGCCATTCTCCAATCAGCTCGGGGAACTTAGATAGTTGTATAAACTTCACTCTAGCAACCATTTCCTGTTAGAAAAAGCATCATTAATGTAAACTTCTAGCTAGCAAGTAGAAATTACTCTATTGGTGATAAAGACCATCCAATTGCATAGAATTTGGTAATTGATGCATACCATTTCGTCAAACATAGTTTGGATGGTGATGTCGAGGTTTTCCTTCCAAAACCACATTTCTTTTGATATTTGTACTATATCCAACTTCGGCGCCTCTATTGGTCCCCAAGAGAAGAACTTCATGCTAGGACATCCACTCACTATGACATCTTCCAAGAGAGGGAACATTAAAGTGTATTTAATTGAGCTAAAACATCTCAACCTTGTCAACTCATTAAGCTCAATATACTTCAATTGATTGAAAGCCACCATAAGCCCCTCTTCACCTTCCTCGTCACAAATGACTTCTGTCAACATTTCACAGTTACTTATCCTTAATTTTGTGAGTTCCACCAAATTTCTAGCTATTGTCAAGGTGAATATAATAGACAACCTATCACAAAATGACATATCTAGAGTCTTGAGGTGTTGAAAAATTTTTGGAAAGGGTAATATTTCATATGGAGATAATCCATCACAATATAACACTTCTAGGGTCTTCAAATGTTGAAATGAAAATGGTAATATTACTTCTAGCTCATGACTTGGACTTGCTATGGCTTCCATACCGATATTCAGCTCTTCTTGGTAAGATTCGCACACAACAAGTTTTTCCAAGTTGGCTAAGCTCTGAAAAAAACATGTGGATATTGCGAGTTCCATCGAGAAATGATGAATCTCAAGAACTCTAAGCTTGCTGAAGAATTCTCCATCATCAAAATGCCCATGCCATATCTCCATCCATCTGGATAAATCCAATTTTAACTTTTGCAGATTTGGGAATGCACCCTGAAAAATTAGTCAAATTATGATTAAAAACCATCTTAATTAAAAAGTATTCATGTACTATGGCATATGCCCTACATATCATGCACAATGCTTGCTTCTTAAGATGTTGAGTCTCGTGTGATTCAACAAAAGGAAGGACATGCAGGCTCATGGAATAGACATCATCACCAATCTTTTATATTTGACATTATACCCATATTGGAACTCAAATAAATCCCTATATTCCCCTTTCAATAGATACATGCCTTGCGAAAATAACTTCTCCATCAATTATAACCATAATTGCACAAATTTCAGGGATTAATGTCAACAAAAACATCATATCTTTCTGTTTTTAGCATAAAATCAATAATCTTTACATAGTCCAATTTAGATAACACACTTGCAACTCTGTGATATCACACCCCATGTCATGTATTTTAAATCTTCTTGATAGTTAAGAGAGAGCTAACCATCGAAATTAAATTAAACCTTTTTTTTTAAATTAACGGTTGTGCATTACATTAAACATTGACTAGAATTTTCATTCAATATTTGAAGAATTTACGATGTTTCCATGTTGTAATAGTTCTATTGGTTCGAGGAGAGTTATGTAGCTTGAATCTTAATATGTATAGCTGCTTGCATGAGATGTTTGGTTGTGACCTTAATCATCACTTCCAATATTCACTATTGAAGCAAAACATATAATGTTGGGTCATACCTTTTCTATCATGAAAAGAGGCTGTTTATCAAGTGGCATCTCATTCTCAGGTTGCGATAAAAGTATCTCCACTTTGTCACAGTCAAGCACCTCTAGGGTCTTCAATGCTGGCCAATGTGAAGCATGTTTTCCGATATAGATGCACTTCAACTCTATTAGATGCTTAAGCTTAAGGGAGGTTAACTTTGGAAACACAAACCTGAGAACTTGTTCGTCTTCCTTCTCGATGAGTTCCATAATGCCACATTCACTAATCTTCAACTTCTCAAGTTGGGTTAGATGTATTGCTACTGAGGCTGGAAATAGAGAGGTGAGGCTCTTGCATCTAGAAACAGTAACAAAACGGAGACACTCAAATTTGACTTGACCGTGGAGTTCCTTATCCCATACACACTTTAGCTTTGGTAAACAATCTAACTTTAGCCTTTTTAATGGCAAATGAGGAGCCGGATGTCCATCTAGAGGATTTAATGGCTGAAGTTTGAAAACAACTTCAAGCAAATCACATGATTCAACCTTCAAACTTTCCAAGCTCCTGAGCCGTCCAAGAATGTAAGAAGGAACAATGTTCAATAACTTATCCATTCGATACACACCAAGCAATTTTAGTTTGTGGAAAGAATCTACAGCAACTTGGTTGTCCCATATTATCTCAATATCATCCATCTCCCAGATTCTTAATGTCTCCAAGCTAGGAAATGCAACCTGCAATAATCTCCGATGAAATTAGTGATTCTATTTGATTAATAGTTCATGAAGTTACATTACATATAGAAGAGCTCGCTTGAGGAAGAGTGGTAGCACTAGAAAGGAAATGATGGAGAGATTGAGATTAAAAAGGCGACTAATCATTCATTAAAAGGTGTACTACAGAAGTAGCTGCTTACACTATCCTTGAAATCAAATCATAAGTTTCTTAATTGTTGTAAAGAAAAATTACAAGATGCAAGAAAACACATGGAAGAATCGATGGTCCCAACAATCTTGGTCTATCGATTATAGTCGTCTTATTAGATGAACGCATCCTCATCTTGTAAAGGTCATATGCACAAGTCTTCCTATTTTTTTAGGGACAATTCAAAAGGCAATATGAATTTTTTGAAAACAAAAACGACGTTATTCCTTATTCGTGGTGGGCCTTAATTTTGGCATGGTTGGTTGTGTTGTTTCTCCATGATAACTATTCTACTTAAATGAAGTAATTGCGGTTGATTTGTCCATATTAGCAATTTTCCTTTTTTCATTTTACTAAAGGTAGTTTCACGTTTCATTTTGGACAAGTCTAGCTTCAAAGTTAGTGTATTAATCCCCATACTATCTTTGTTAGCCCGTTAGGTTTCTATTGATTTTACTAATTTGCTAAAATTAAACGTGTGATACAAATAATATTACTATTTATAATCTTTAATATCTCTAAAATATATGTGAAATATATCAAGGACATCATCACTTCTGGTTAAAGTCAATATCAATTATTTTTATTCAATACTATATCACTCTAAAGCAATTGAAAAGTTAGGCTAAAACAAAACAATGAAAAATGGGATTGCTTGGGTCAAAATGAACAAATCTTCCTTATATCATTTTACTGTCAAAAGAACTCAATATTGTAGTTCATACAAATAATTAAGTCCAACTGTTGAAAATAGTCCTAAATATCTCATTAAAGAAGATTAAAGTCATCATATCAATCCTATTGAAGGGCCCATTTAGTTAAGTCAAAGTGGATCAGCCCATAAACTTCTCTATTTCATTTTCCATTAAAACATCCTTCCACCATCCACTCAAGAAGTTACATGAGTTGACTAAAATAGTTATACCACAGAAACTTGACGAACGTCTGACAAAATTGAAAATCGTTATTATGGTTTCCGGGTTATCAACGGATCGCTTGGTTTCATTATTGACAGCTCGATTAGTTTGATGCTACGGGCAAAAGCGTTACCTCGAATGAGGGGCGCTTTGCATGAATTAAAGTTCATAAATTGATTGAATTTGATGGATCATCATCTAGAACTCACACAAAACTCTACCACCACCGTTAATTTTATATAGTGGCAGATGAACAATTTAACCTAAGTTTCAAACCAATGTTTCGAACCATCTAGCACCTCTCTTTCCCCTCTGTGGACCACCACATCGAGAAGAAATACCTAACCCCAACATGACATGAAAAACATCCTTACAGTCCCATGCATCAAGACTTTCTATAAGGAAAAACCAAATGCAACGCAAAGCCCTACCAGGGACCCATCGCCCATTCTCCCTGGAAAAACCAAATACAATCCCGTGCACTCGAGCACTCGCGACCAATCGATCAGCGTCGTCAAGTGCGCTAGGGCCTGCATGGCGCAACGGCTGAGGTTGCGTTTGTGGCTCTCGAGTTACCCAGTGCCTGGGATTCGACCGCGGCGCACGCACGTGGGGACCCGGATGGGCACAATCACGTGGGCTCGCGGAGCAGCGAAACAGCACCCCACGTCGCCTTAAATTCACATATGTCAAACTTATGTGATCTTCTCTCTCCTCATATTTTTTCTTTCTTTTTTTTTCTTTTATTACTTTTCCTTCCACACGCGTGCATTTATGATTGGAATTTCTCTCTCCCCTTTTTTTTGGTTCTTTTCATATGTTCTCTTAATGCGATTTTGCTTACTTCCCGGTTATCTACTTCTTGAAGGTCTATGTTGTAATAAAAATGTCCAATATTTACAAATTCTTTTTAGCTCGCTTTAATGATATCTTAATTTTTTAGACAACTCTAAAAGTGTTGACTATAAAAGAGGATACCATGTATAAAAAATATAAGAATTGAAAGGGCTGACTATTTGTGATACAAATTAACATATTTGTAATTGATTATCTGACACATTCGAAAATGATACGAATTGATATGATTGTAATAGATGTAAATTTGTAGCAAAATTAATAAAAATATAATGTTGTCCAATAAACTTAAATTGCCAACTAGTCAATTTTTTATTTTTATTTTGACCGAAAGTACTAATATTTAGTTGTGTTTGGAAAAAAAATGTTAATGGGGAAGCTTCAGAATGCTCAAAATACTTCTCTCGATAACCTATGCGCCTACCAAACAAGCAGAAGCTAAGAGACTTCTTTGCATGATTCATCTTTCTTCAATTACTAGGTAATTAGCAGCACTCTCACGTGTTTTTATGGGCATGGAATATTTCATTCATGTAAAATCAGAATACGTTTTTAATACAAGTAATTAATTAAATTGCAAATTAAAGTTAAAGTGATGGTCATTAAGGATATTAATGAAGAGTACTCAATATCAAATATTAATATAGATTTTCCAGTGAGTTGCTTCTTTGGTGATGAAGTGGAAACAATAGCACTTCTAGAAAATTTGCGATGTGTCAGCCATATCAATAGTTCATTAGAAAATTTTGGATTTTTTGTCGAAGTGCATAAATTTTTAAAGAAATGAAAATTTATTACCTTGGGTGATTAAATAAAAGTTCAATAACTATATTACAAAATCATTTGCTATATAGTTACCCCCTATTTTTTAGAGTTAACAAATGAATTCATTGAAGATTTAATTATCCAACTTTTGTTCATATAGTGACTCTACTTTAAATTCTTCATTTCAATTTAAAATCACAATTAGAATAGTAACTCTACTTTTGACTTATCCAGGTTATATGGTACCGTGATTATGTGGAACACAATTAATTTTTACCAAAGGGGGGCTTTGGCGATTAGGCTTTGTCTCCAGAATAACTATTTATTTGTTAATTTTAATTATTTAGCTGGCTGGCATGCATATATATCTTCTTCTTTTTTCTAATTTCTTAATAATTTGATGTGATTGATCCAACTCTTGTTGGTATGAATTGAAACTTCCAATTATTTGGAGTGGCATGTGGCAACTTGAAATGCACAACATGTAAAATTCTAAAGTGCTATAACACATAAATTGATGCCAAGTATTCTACTCCATCATATTTTTGTTATATTTAAGATTTTGACATAGCGTTAATGACATACCTCTTGATTGAAGAGGATAGGAGAGTGCAATTTGACGTTGTCCTCACCTTGAGCTTTTGGTGTACCTGTCATCAATTTTTCATTAGATGAAAAGAACATCATCTTTTGCATTGCAAGGATGAATTAATCTAAGATCTTCGATGATGAAACCAAAATAATCAATCTTACACTTTCTGTGAGAGAAGCACGTCAAACTTCTCAATACTTGCAAATATAATTCGGTTAACATTGGGAATACTAGAGTTTCTAATGTTTCTACTCTCAACCCTTCTTCCTCCATAATGATCGCCTCCATGTTCTTGCAATCCCATACTTCTAGTTCTCTCAATTGTGCAAGAGACTGAACCATGGATGGGAAAAACAGAATGCCGAGGTTGTCACAGTTATACACGTTTAATTTCTTCAAATTATGGAATCTCACAATTCCACATGGGTTCTTGTTCCATATGCGCCTCAAGCTTGGTAATTGATTTATATAGATGGTGTCACGACCTCTTTTTTCCGTTCGGGGGAAAAGAAAGAATGGTTTAGGGGTATTTGCCTAAAGAGGCGGACCAACGGCCCTAGACTAGGCGCGGGCTCTCCCAAGCCCATACCTCACGCGACATTGGATTTTTGTTTTTTAATTCTTAACAACCTATGTATTTCTAGGAGTCGCCACTAGCCTATTGGGGTCGGCTAGAAACCAATCAAGACACGGGAGTGTTGTCTCAATTCCTACGCAACCAGAGATTTCTAGGAACGGGGACTTGTTTACGCCAATGTTTCTATTAGCGCCCTTGCGGTACCACTAACTTTGAAGGTTTTAATCTAAATGGCCACACAATCTTGATTATCAATTATAATCCTTACAAAACCGCTAAGCGTCCATGCAAATGTTTTTGTAGTTTTTTTTTAATGTCTAGACTAATCCTAACATAATTTAGAAGAGAAATTTACACTCAAATTAATGAAAAGCGGTGCATAAGTAAACATCCAAGAAATTGAAATAACTTGAAAATAAATGCGGAAAATAAAAACCCGATACAAGTCGGGCAAATAATATTACATGGCCTTATTATCACGCCCCGGGACAGGACCCCCGTGAGCAAAATAAGAATTTAAATATGCATGAAATTACTCTAGATGCATGCAATTACTCTAATTAATTCTAATCTATGCATAATAGATTATTTACAAAAATGGTTCTAAAAATACCAAAATATCATTTAATTAGGAAAAATCCCTCTATAAAATTAGGAAAATCTCCTAGATGTCATTTTTGGCTTAATTTGATAACATCCAACATTTTTTGATATTTTTGAAATTTTCATATTTTTGTTTTTTTTTTTTTAATTATTTTTTTAAAAAATATTAATAATAATTCCTTAAACCGATCTATGCTAACATGGAGTAACACAGCACATGAATGTCACAATAACCGAGCTCAAATCGACCGTTTCAAGATCGAAACTTGGTTTGTGCATTTCATCGAACACTTGGCGTGCATTAAATCACCCAAAAACAGCTTCGCGGGCCATGTTTGCGGTCTTCAATCTTCACCCATGAGCAATATTATGTGGAACTAAAGCATCAAGATTATACTAACACATGCAAGGAGCAAGATTAGATAGAAATCATAGCTTAAAACACAAAATAACTAAGCTAAAATCATCCTCAAATATGCGGGTTTGATCTGATTTCACAAATCTGGGTTTGAACCCAAGTCAAACAAATAGGTTGCATGCCCATGTTCAAGCCCCGACACTTATCACATGAAAGATCTACGGGAAACACTACTTAATCCGAATGAAAGTAGGTAACATGAGCTTTCAAATTCAACAAAACTCATAGAGAATGGCCCACCGAAAGACATCAAAACGACCTCTCCAAGAAGCACACTTGCAAACTTCTTGAAGAATTTCAAACACTTAGAAAAATTTCAGCCTCAGAAATCAGTTTTCCGGGCTAGTTTTCCTATTGATTTTCATGATCAAAACGTACTCAAACTCGAAAGAAAATACATCTAGGATGCTTACCTTGCTTCTGAGTTTCCCTTTCAAGTGGTTCTTCGCTCAAGAAACCAAGAAATTATCCTCGGGGGCCCGTGGAAGTTGGCTTCTTCAACTGGAAAACAAGATCTGCAAAGAAAGAACTGACAACGAAGGTTTTCATTAACCTCCAAAATTAGACTCCATGACCTTTTTTGTTGGAAAAATAAACACCAAACAAAGCTATATGTATTATACTTTGGTTTTGAACTCATGGTTTTCCTCATTTGTTTCTCAACTTTCTCAAAAACACTCGCTTTCTCTCACTCGTGACCAACCGGGCTCAACACTTAGAAAAATTCAGACTTTCTTTGGCCCGCCAGGAGGGTAGTTTTTCGGGGGGCTTTAGGAGGCCTTCCCGATCTCCATTTGGGACGTGCGACCTATGGTTGGAAAGATATTTGAGTGAAGTTTAACTCTCTAGTTGAAGGTTTTGGCTAATTGTTGCCTTAGGTGTGTGAAAATCTCACTTTTCTCTCTCTAGGTCGGTCTGGAATTTCTGGGTTTGCTTTTCTGGAGTTGCTTCTGAAGGCTTGTTTGGGGGACGACCGTGTGCTCTCTCTTCTCCTTCTCGTCTTCTCTCTCTCATCCCTCAAAAGATCATGCTTCGTAGATGTTCTCCACCGAAATCATCAATCCCTTGGTCGGCTTTTTGTTCACCTGCCAAGCCCACCAACTGAGCAGTCTACCCACTCTCTGACTTAGCCAAAATTCTGAAATTTTGCAGCTGTTGAGTGTGCGGGTTTTGCTGCGACTTTCCCGTGCATTCAGCAGCTTATCCCTGGCCGTTTTCCGTCCACTGGCACTACTCATTATGGTCTTCAATCACGTGCAAAGATCAGGCTGGATGGGCGGCTGAGTGGGATATGGTGGGGCCACCAAGTTGCTTACTCAGCAACTCCGGATTGAGGCTAAACCGTGGGCTGGGTTTTGGTAGCTCGTTTGAGTGCTTTAATCCATCAATTTGGCTGCGATTTTTGATCAATTAGCAAGCTCATGCATAGTAGTTTAAGATCTCTACCAGATTTCGCAATTTTGCCCAACCAATTTTGCAAGAAAGTCCCTCAAAATTGGCCATTTCTTATCCGAAAATATCCAATTCAATACCAACTTGGTCTTTTTGGCCCGATTTGATTGATTCGAGTTGGCCCAAATTCAATTTCAACTTAATTGGTGACCAAGGTGATGATTTACGGGCTTGGACGCAAACTTTGCAAAATTTGCGAATTGGTCCCTCAACTTTTGAAAATTGTATTTTGGCCCCAATTTGCCATTTTAATTCCAATCTGACCTCCCGGGCTTGGCTAGTCACATTTAGATCATTGGCCCCAACTTTTTCCATTTTTTTTTATTTTTTTTTTAATCTTTTTTATATATTTAATTTAATTTTTTTTTTTAATTTTTTTTAAGGAAAAACATATTCTATTTAAAATACTATACTAAATGCATAGATAATCTATATGCAATAATTTAACTTGAAATATTTTTGTGGAAAAACAAGTTCCAATTTTTTTGGAAATGATTTTTGGGCAAAAATTTAGGTGTCAACAGCTGCCCCTCTTTGGAAGGAAGCTCAAAGAGATTTCTTTCAAAGATAAGGTGACACCTAATTTTTTTGTTTTTTTTTTTTTTTTTTTAAATAGTAAAATGAAAATGCAAGTGAGCTTAATGTAAAGAGCGTAATTTAGGGATGTACCTATGAATACTTTGAAAAGTGTGGTTTAAGGCAGTCCCCGCAGCCAGGTGGTTTAAGCGGCCCATGGCAGCCAGTTTAAAGCGATACCTTGGCGCTTAATGGTTTAAAGCGTCTGGCGTAGTTTAAAAGCGATTACATAGGTATTAGTTTAAAGCGTCCCATAGCAGAGTGTGGTTTAAAGCGATCTGGCTTGTGGTTAAGCGGTCCACGAACCTTGTGGTTTAAAGCGATCGTATGCATGGTTTAAGCGATCCAGCTAACCTTGTGGTTTAAGCGATCTACGAGCCTTATGGTTTAAATGATCCCATGCCAGGTGTAGTTTAGAAAGGCGATCCCACCGAACCTTGTGGTTTAAAGCGATCCATAGCAGTATTGGTTTAAAGCGTCCCTTAGCAGGTAGTAAGTTTAAAAGGCGATCCCACCGAACCTTGTGGTTTAAAATGATCCCACGAACCTTGTGGTTTAAAGCTGATCCCATAACCATGTGGTTTAAAGCGGTCCCAACCTTGTGGTTTAAGCGATCCCACAGCGAACGCGCCGTTTAAAGTCCCATAGCAAGTGTGGTTAAAGTGATCTACCGCGAACGTGGTTTAAAGCGGTCACCTAGCAGGTGTGGTTTAAGGCAGTCTCACTAACCTTGTGGTTTAAGGCAGTCCCACTAACCTTGTGGTTTAAGGCAGTCCCACGAACCTTGTGGTTTAAGGCAGTCCCACTAACCGTGTGGTTTAAGGCAGTCCCACTAACCGTAAAGTGTATGGTTTGAGGATGACCAAGAACCTCTGAAAGTGCATGGTTTAAGGCTAACCCATGAACCCTTTGAAATGGCATCTTGAAAATATATGGTTTAAGGCTAACCCATGAACCCTTTAGAATTGCAAGGTTTAAGGATAACCAAGAACCTTTTGAAAATATATGGTTTAAGGCTAACTCATAAACCCTTTGAAATTGCAAGGTTTAAGGAATAACCAAGAACCTTTTGAAAATGCATGATTTAAGGCTAACCCATGAACCTTTAGAATTGCAAGGTTTAAAGATAATCAAAAACCTTTTGAAAATGCATGGTTTAAGGCTAACCCATGAACCCTTTAGAATTGCAAGGTTTAAGGATGACCAAGAACCTCTGAAAATGCATGGTTTAAGGCTAACCCATGAACCCTTTGAAATTGCAAGGTTTAAGGATAACCAAGAACCTTTTGAAAATGCATGGTTTAAGACTAACCCATGAACCCTTTGAAATTGCAAGGTTTAAGGATAACCAAGAACCTTTTGAAAATGCATGGTTTAAGGCTAACCCATGAACCCTTTGCAATTGCAAGGTTTAAGGATAACCAAGAACCTTTTGAAAATATATGGTTTAAGGCTAACCCATGAACCCTTTAGAATTGCAAGGTTTAAGGATAACCAAGAACCTTTTGAAAATATATGGTTTAAGGCTAACTCATAAACCCTTTGAAATTGCCAGGTTTAAGGAATAACCAAGAACCTTTTGAAAATGCATGGTTTAAGGCTAATCCATGAACCCTTTGAAATTGCAAGGTTTAAGGATAACCAATAACCTTTTGAAAATGCATGGTTTAAGGCTAATCCATGAACCCTTTGAAACTGCAAGGTTTAAGGATAACCAAGAACCTTTTGAAAATGCATGGTTTAAGGCTAATCCATGAACCCTTTGAAATTGCAAGGTTTAAGGATAACCAAGAACCTTTTGAAAATGCATGGTTTAAGGCTAACTCATGAACCTTTTGGAATTGTGTGGTTTCACTGGAGGAACCTGTCATTCGAGAATATTCTGAAATGGATACTGCACATCAAATAGTATTCATTATAACAAGTATTCTAGAAGCGAAAGCATACTAGATGAAATCGATTTCAGCACGTGTCATCAAAAACAAATATCAAAAGTGTATCGATAATGAGAATGCAATGATTGCATAAACAAATCAAACTAATCTCGACCACTTGACAAACTCATACAATTGTCATCACGCTCGGATGATATCATTAATCGTCAAATTCTCTTGGGAGAAAAATCCTTGTTGAAATGACCTTGACTTATGAGAAAGGTCTGTCAAGTATGCCGAGCAAAGACACCTAGTCAGAAAGGGCTTCTCGCATATTCTCAAGAAAATGGCTATTTGATCCCATCTATTCATGTGGGAAATAAACTGATCACTCAATCTCACTCTTCCAGTGTGCAAGGCTTTGAATCATTCGCAATAAGTACACATTGACCAATCTAAGAGGTCTTTTAGAAGGACCGTAGTGCAGGTTTGGTCATGGTTTTAGCAATGGATAAGCATCATTGGCTATGAAATGAATTAATCACTGATCAACATCTTCGCCAGGTTTACAAGTCAAGAAACCTTGAGATGAGATAAGACAACCTTACTCTCACTTCTTCGAGCGGCATCTTCTTTGGGAAGTCCTTATTTCCACTTTGAATAATCCCAATCTGAAGAGACTTCGGGAATAGGTTGTAATGTTGGTTCGGGGAAAAGGCTCAAAAGGCTTAGCTCAAAAGGCTTAGATCTTTTTGTTGATGGAGGATTTGAGAGTTGGTGATTATCATGGCATCATTACCATATCATCCATTTTTTTTTTTTTTAAAAGCACTCGACTTTTAAAATTCAAATTGTTTCGATAGTCCTTTGACTAATCATCTTAACATAATGGCTTTTGCATTTGCAATGATTTTCTTTTCAATGCAAGCATTTTTTTTTTTGCCATTTTTGCTTTCATAGAGATATTTCTCTTGATGCAATTGTTTTTCTTCCACTCTCTCTCCCTTTTTTTATTTTTTTATTTTTAATTTTAATTTTTTTAATTTTATTTTTTATTTTTTTGGGCATTGGCCTTGCTTTTACCAGGCACACTGCTTTTTCATGCCCCTTAATTTTCACTTGACTTTTGTTCTTTTGAACTTTTTGAGCTCTTGGGACTTTCAAGATGCTTTCCATATTCTCATGTAAACACCAATTGCATTGGTAAATCATGTGCTTTGCCCCCAATGTGGGGAGATAATCACCACTCGGGTTTTAGAAATGAATAGTTAGGCTCAATATGGTTTAAGCAAAGGGTATCGGTGTTTGGGTAGAGAAAAGAATGCTCTTCTTCACTTTGGGATGCTTCGAGCTTCCATAAGAACTCACCTGAAGTTACCACAAAAAGATTTATGCAAGTGAGAGCAAAGAAACCTTTCTCATCTTTCCTCTCCAAATAATATCAACCCAAACCTCCATAATTGCCCCATCGTGGGGTGGTTCTTGACAGGGGTATTTTGTAGAAAATCTTCACATTAAAAGGCTCAAATGGGCTAACTATTGTCACCTGTAGTGTGTATGATAGAGGAAGGAAATGCCTCTTATCATCTTGATCTATGTACCACTTGCGAATGAATTCATTGACCTTAAACGACATGGGTTTTCTTTTTCGCTCGAATTTCAGAGTGCTTAAAGGACATGTTTGGAAATGGGTTGCCTTTCCTCATCCTAAGTGTTTCTCGCTTGGCATAAGCAACATCGCCTTTCATTTTGTTGAGATCATCTGAGTGGATTAATCTCCATAGAGAACTTTGATTTCAAATGAGTGATCCATCGAGTGGATGGACAATTTAAAGGTAAAAAAGATTTTTGCAAACCTTATGGAAAACTTGTTTCTTCAATTTCCATTTTTTGCGCTTGTTTCTAGAAAAACACTAAATGTTCTTTTTTTTTTTTTTTTTTGCGATGGACATTCTCCATTTATTTTCCATTTGATTTTGAGAAGAATGGTACTTACCTGTGCCTTAGTAGTTAGGCGACCCTACAAAGAACAAAAGGGAATGTGTTAGTACATGAATCCTCAGGGATCGTAAAACTGGAGACGATACAACATTACCCTTGGTCAGTTTCACCATTTGGCGGCAAACAACAGCATGAACCTATTGTTTTAAGACTTGAAGAGATTCTCAGGTCTTTGGTCTCATTAGTTCAAGCATTTTCCTCATTTTGCAAAAGTAAGAGATGCAAAAAGTTTTTTATTTTTATTTTATTTTTATTTTTTTTTACATGGCAACCTTGTTGCCGTTTCCAAGGATCGAACCCCGGACCTCTCGGACCCGTTCATTCATTCCCTATACCACCAGGCCGAAGCGCCGGTAGTGTCCATGGGGCACTTCCTTTTTTATTTAATTGAACTGGCTCTTGAACTCCACAAAGTTAGGTGAATTTGACATGTGTTACCTCCATATGCTTGCTTGGTCCATATAGATTATGCTTCAATCAATTTCTCGAGTTTGTTCCTCGAATACTGACGCTTCCTGTCAAACAAGGGAACTACGTCAAAAAATGAAGTTTAGATGAGGCATTTCGGAAACGATACCGAATTACCCTTCTCCTACATCTAACTTTCAATGTCTTGTGTTTCCTCTTCATGCGCCTTTGCTCCTCAGGTGTTAACATTTCCTTGAAGATCTTGCAAATGGGCCATTTAGATATTATCAAATTCACTCATTCTAAGTGGGTGTCAAAGATGAAAGGAGAGGGGTACTCCTTGTTTCGACATGTGAGAGCATTGCTCCTTGTATGTTTTACTCCATTTATTCCATCAAAATGGATGGTTGGGCCTTAGCATGCCTTCTTGGTATAAGGTGTTGCTCCAGCGGTCAATGTACACCTTTTTCCTACAAGAGATGGTGCATATTACTTATATTCCAAAATTGAATTGGGTTAATTTAGGAATGATACTCCCCTTTTGTGCTGAATCAATTGACTGTGTTTCATCTTGCTTCACAGGTGAGAGTTACTCTACTTCAAGTGACTTGCCCCATTCATCAACTACAAGGAAAAAGAGACGAATATGTTATTTTCGTACTCGACATAATTCATTTTAGGAATGATATACTTCCTTTTACGGCATATCTGATGACTGTGTTCCATCCCGTTTTCTTGGCTATGGAGAGGGATTTGCTCTCATGATTGACAGTAATTCATTTGACAAATGTCTATTCCATTTGAATCTTTCCCTTTTTAGAAGTCGGGTGACTCAGGCATTGCGTGCACCCGATCCATTTTGTGGCCATCTGCCCCAATTAAAATTTCCCCTTTTAGGCTAGGTGATCTTTCGCCATTTTTGCTGCATCAATGCATTTCCCACTTCACAATCTGTAAGCATGGGTGGCTATGTCAGTTTATGAATGAGTTGTTTTGACTTTTGGAACGAACACACCCTTTTCTTTTAGAGATCGTGTGATTCTGGACCAGGTTGTCCTCCCCATGTAATCTTGTTGCTTGCCAGTAATTTGCCTCACTAAAATATGCACAAAGTACAAGGACAAGTCATTCCTAAAATAAATCGAAGTAAACTTGAAACGATTACCACCTTTTATTTGAAGGCAACATTTGATGACCGATTCTTGTTTGTGTACATCTACATCTTGAAGTGTTGTCTTGCAGACCAACAATAATTATCTCCATATAGGATTGGATGCCAAGACACCATTGGCAGTGTAGGAATTGCAGTTGCTTCTTGTTTGCAACCAATGAAGTAGTTTGATGCCAAAGAATATCTATAGATTTCTTCTTCATAAATGAGCATGAATCGGTGCATCTCATGACTTGCTTTGTTAGGGAAAGGCCTGCACTTTTGTCTTTCCAGAGGAAGTAAATGTCAATCTTGAACAAAACCGTCATTTTGCCTGTTTGACAAAAATGAATGACTGAGTCAGTTGGTGCACAAGAAATCCCTATTGGAACGATTACAACCTTACCCCTTCGAAGCATCATCCTGTGGATCAACCTGCAAAAGCGATTAAATGAAAATATTACGCAAGTTATTCTTGAAACTTATTTTCAAACATTTTGAAGCTAAGGCATAAAATTCAGCCCAAAGGGTCTGTTTAAAACACTTCAAGTGTTTTAAAGGATATGATTTTTACGAACTCTAACTTCATTATTAAAAAATGTGAGTTGTATGATTTACAAAAGCATTCGATTGGGTCCACAATCAAAACCCAAAACGCAAAACACGGTTCCTAATAGGAATAATGACAAGGATAAAGTACAAGAAGCTCTTTCGTAGAGGAGCATAATAAGCACAATTCTCGTCCTAGCTTTAAAGTCCACTTTTGGCATGATCAAGCAAAAGGAGTTCAAGGAATGGTTGTCACACATGACCTGCGAAAGAAAGATAATGTCAGTACATGAATGAAAAATTGATCTTTCAATAAAGCCGCCTCTTACAATGAAATCAAGGCGACGATACCTTCTTCGTAGTATCCACTTACGAGAATTTGGTATTTAGTCAAGATTTTATTAGTAAGAGGAGATTTCATTAAAAGACCGATACACAGCTATCAATTGAATGCCCACTATGTTCCAAAAGTTTCATACACAAATGGGGCATTGATTTTGAAAGATTAATTTGCGATTTCACTCATGCAAAGGTGAGGTGATTTTTATTTTGAGAAATAAATACAAAATGTGATTTGAATTTCAAAATGCGACCAAGAATTTTCTTGAAAAATTGATTTTAATTCTATGCCCCAAAATGTAATCTTGACTTGGAAGAATTTCTATACAAAATGTGACTTTGGGTTTGTAATTGAAAATTTAAACAAAAACATATGTTCTAATCTAGGCCAGATCAGATGCATTTGAAATCAAGAGTGAGTGGGAAGCCTATATTTTCAAGGGCATTCCATTGATTTCCGTGAATCTCAAAAAATGAAAATTTCAATCCGAAGTGAGCAAGTAGATGGAGAAATCGTACTTATAGTGGGTGAAGAGACATTTTTTTTTTCAATCACATAGACATGCGGATGTAAACTTGTGAGGTTTGACGCATAAAGGTGGAATTCTAAAGGCTTAAGGTCCCCATTTTGATTAGATCAAAAGAGTTTTCCCCACTCCGCACTTGCGTCGGACAGTTCTCTTTATCATTAATCATAATGAGCGGGACCAAAAGTGGATAACCATGGGTCATTCCCCGCACGGGTTCCATCTTTTGGCACCTCCTATGGGCTTCCTAGTGCGATTGGGGTTTTAGATTGCGGGTTGTGTGTGTAAATGTGTAGTGCAAGCATGAAGGCACGCACACCAATTGATATCCAAACAACACGTCAATTTCATCCATATAGACATACATTCCTACACCTCTCTGCAAAAGAAATGGGTCAACAGACACTCCACCCCTTATTACTCCCAACCTACAAAAACATTTAACACATTGTTAGCGGACTAACCTTAATTTCCACGCGACTTTGACACGCGCTATCAAATGAAGACCATGTTAGTGAACAACTAATCAAGTTATTACGGCCTAAGTCCTCTAAGGTTTGCAACCAAGTCCCCAGCGGAGTCGCCAAGCTGTCACGACCTCTTTTTTCCGTTCGGGGGAAAAGAAAGAATGGTTTAGGGGTATTTGCCTAAAGAGGCGGACCAACGGCCCTAGACTAGGCGCGGGCTCTCCCAAGCCCATACCTCGCGCGACATTGGATTTTTGTTTTTTAATTCTTAACAACCTATGTATTTCTAGGAGTCGCCACTAGCCTATTGGGGTCGGCTAGAAACCAATCAAGACACGGGAGTGTTGTCTCAATTCCTACGCAACCAGAGATTTCTAGGAACGGGGACTTGTTTACGCCAATGTTTCTATTAGCGCCCTTGCGGTACCACTAACTTTGAAGGTTTTAATCTAAATGGCCACACAATCTTGATTATCAATTATAATCCTTACAAAACCGCTAAGCGTCCATGCAAATGTTTTTGTAGTTTTTTTTTAATGTCTAGACTAATCCTAACATAATTTAGAAGAGAAATTTACACTCAAATTAATGAAAAGCGGTGCATAAGTAAACATCCAAGAAATTGAAATAACTTGAAAATAAATGCGGAAAATAAAAACCCGATACAAGTCGGGCAAATAATATTACATGGCCTTATTATCACGCCCCGGGACAGGACCCCCGTGAGCAAAATAAGAATTTAAATATGCATGAAATTACTCTAGATGCATGCAATTACTCTAATTAATTCTAATCTATGCATAATAGATTATTTACAAAAATGGTTCTAAAAATACCAAAATATCATTTAATTAGGAAAAATCCCTCTATAAAATTAGGAAAATCTCCTAGATGTCATTTTTGGCTTAATTTGATAACATCCAACATTTTTTGATATTTTTGAAATTTTCATATTTTTGTTTTTTTTTTTTTAATTATTTTTTTAAAAAATATTAATAATAATTCCTTAAACCGATCTATGCTAACATGGAGTAACACAGCACATGAATGTCACAATAACCGAGCTCAAATCGACCGTTTCAAGATCGAAACTTGGTTTGTGCATTTCATCGAACACTTGGCGTGCATTAAATCACCCAAAAACAGCTTCGCGGGCCATGTTTGCGGTCTTCAATCTTCACCCATGAGCAATATTATGTGGAACTAAAGCATCAAGATTATACTACCACATGCAAGGAGCAAGATTAGATAGAAATCATAGCTTAAAACACAAAATAACTAAGCTAAAATCATCCTCAAATATGCGGGTTTGATCTGATTTCACAAATCTGGGTTTGAACCAAGTCAAACAAATAGGTTGCATGCCCATGTTCAAGCCCCGACACTTATCACATGAAAGATCTACGGGAAACACTACTTAATCCGAATGAAAGTAGGTAACATGAGCTTTCAAATTCAACAAAACTCATAGAGAATGGCCCACCGAAAGACATCAAAACGACCTCTCCAAGAAGCACACTTGCAAACTTCTTGAAGAATTTCAAACACTTAGAAAAATTTCAGCCTCAGAAATCAGTTTTCCGGGCTAGTTTTCCTATTGATTTTCATGATCAAAACGTACTCAAACTCGAAAGAAAATACATCTAGGATGCTTACCTTGCTTCTGAGTTTCCCTTTCAAGTGGTTCTTCGCTCAAGAAACCAAGAAATTATCCTCGGGGGCCCGTGGAAGTTGGCTTCTTCAACTGGAAAACAAGATCTGCAAAGAAAGAACTGATAACGAAGGTTTTCATTAACCTCCAAAATTAGACTCCATGACCTTTTTTGTTGGAAAAATAAACACCAAACAAAGCTATATGTATTATACTTTGGTTTTGAACTCATGGTTTTCCTCATTTGTTTCTCAACTTTCTCAAAAACACTCGCTTTCTCTCACTCGTGACCAACCGGGCTCAACACTTAGAAAAATTCAGACTTTCTTTGGCCCGCCAGGAGGGTAGTTTTTCGGGGGGCTTTAGGAGGCCTTCCCGATCTCCATTTGGGACGTGCGACCTATGGTTGGAAAGATATTTGAGTGAAGTTTAACTCTCTAGTTGAAGGTTTTGGCTAATTGTTGCCTTAGGTGTGTGAAAATCTCACTTTTCTCTCTCTAGGTCGGTCTGGAATTTCTGGGTTTGCTTTTCTGGAGTTGCTTCTGAAGGCTTGTTTGGGGGACGACCGTGTGCTCTCTCTTCTCCTTCTCGTCTTCTCTCTCTCATCCCTCAAAAGATCATGCTTCGTAGATGTTCTCCACCGAAATCATCAATCCCTTGGTCGGCTTTTTGTTCACCTGCCAAGCCCACCAACTGAGCAGTCTACCCACTCTCTGACTTAGCCAAAATTCTGAAATTTTGCAGCTGTTGAGTGTGCGGGTTTTGCTGCGACTTTCCCGTGCATTCAGCAGCTTATCCCTGGCCGTTTTCCGTCCACTGGCACTACTCATTATGGTCTTCAATCACGTGCAAAGATCAGGCTGGATGGGCGGCTGAGTGGGATATGGTGGGGCCACCAAGTTGCTTACTCAGCAACTCCGGATTGAGGCCAAACCGTGGGCTGGGTTTTGGTAGCTCGTTTGAGTGCTTTAATCCATCAATTTGGCTGCGATTTTTGATCAATTAGCAAGCTCATGCATAGTAGTTTAAGATCTCTACCAGATTTCGCAATTTTGCCCAACCAATTTTGCAAGAAAGTCCCTCAAAATTGGCCATTTCTTATCCGAAAATATCCAATTCAATACCAACTTGGTCTTTTTGGCCCGATTTGATTGATTCGAGTTGGCCCAAATTCAATTTCAACTTAATTGGTGACCAAGGTGATGATTTACGGGCTTGGACGCAAACTTTGCAAAATTTGCGAATTGGTCCCTCAACTTTTGAAAATTGTATTTTGGCCCCAATTTGCCATTTTAATTCCAATCTGACCTCCCGGGCTTGGCTAGTCACATTTAGATCATTGGCCCCAACTTTTTCCATTTTTTTTTATTTTTTTTTAATCTTTTTTATATATTTAATTTAATTTTTTTTTTTAATTTTTTTTAAGGAAAAACATATTCTATTTAAAATACTATACTAAATGCATAGATAATCTATATGCAATAATTTAACTTGAAATATTTTTGTGGAAAAACAAGTTCCAATTTTTTTGGAAATGATTTTTGGGCAAAAATTTAGGTGTCAACAGATGGTGTTTAGCTCAAAGCGAGTCTCAATATTTGCACCGGCGCCTAGTCCGTCAAGGTCAAAAATTTCTTGCATTGAAATGCAAAATTCTACCTTTAAAGTGTGTAACTTGTGTAGTTTTATTAGTGACCTGGAGTTGATAACTTTTGAGAGAGATTTGCACGAATGCAGCTTAAGAAATTGGAGATTGCTCAGCTCCAATGGAGATTCATCAATCCATAAATCTTCTAGATTGGGAAGTCTAGACATTGTCAATGACTCCAAGGCTGGGATTAAAACCTGACGAATAAACCCATTAGCAAAGAGCAACCAAGAAACTTGCGCGCTATAGCAGGTATTACAAATGGCCGCGGAAGGAAATTTACAAACTTAAGATAACTTTTGCATTTACATATATCTATGATAGGAAGCTGATTTGCAATCCGGAAGGGTATCAAAAGACAACTAATAAACTTCATTTTTTATTTACAATATACTCATGGATGTTACTATAATCAATTTTCTTTGCAATTTACTAATAATAAGGGAAATTACGGTCATCAAGAAATAACAGTCATTCATTTTGCTAATGACTATGAAAATTCGCGATCCATATGGCAAAAGAAAGTGCATTCAAGGTAAATTACTTCCTATAAGATAAACCACTCCCTCTTAGGTTATGTTACTATCGTGACAATATATGACTCATTTTATCGGATGATAGCGAGAAAGTACTGTACTATCTCACAACAGAGATTACTACAATGAAACAAGAATAAAGAAACTATAGAATGACCATGATTATGAAAGATACAGGCAATTTACTTATAAAGGAAACTATCTCATTACAATAATTGATCAATAAGGCGAGATTGCAATCATGAGAAATAAATTATTATGTTGTAAGACCTTAATTACTACCTACCTAAGGAAACTTAGCTCTGGCAAAAAAAAAAAAAAAAATTAAACTTAGCAATTTCAAAAAGTAATTTGCTACTTCAGAAGGGAGGATTATTGTCATGATAGTCTTGTTACTGATAACTTCCTATGCCTGCGCCACGCACTTAGCCCGCTTGGGCTTATTCAAAACCAATCAATTAATGCGTGAAGTATTATAATTTCTATAATAAGATCCAATAAAGTATTGAATTTTTATCTAATGACATGACGAGTTTGTCTTTCATAGTTGTCCCATATCTTCTCACGAATGGCAGTACCTTCTATCCTTGGTATTAACTAACTGGGTGTGGATAGTCTACTGCAATCCTTACATCTATTGTTTGCAACAAGAATACTTAAACACACGACGCATTATTTTCTCTTCGATTTTTTTTTTTTTTCATTTTACCAAATTCTTGTTCACTCTCTTTACATCACCGAAGAATCAACATCAGGAGAGCACGACCAAGGCTCATGCTAGCATCGAGGTGTTGGTTCTGCTGAGTTCGTGAGAGAAATAGATATAGATAGAATTTGCACTTGGTCCGCAAAGGAGATGACCGAGTGCAAGTGTAGAATCCGTGAGCTGTCGGTGGCGACGTTGACGGAGGTGAGTTGTGGCTGGTCATGGTGGTGGCAGGTGAGTGTGGTGACGGTGGGGGCAAGCAGATCTGGCTCTCAGCACTTCAGCACATGGTGAGAAGGAGCGAGAGAAGATGCAGACCCTCTCTCACGATGCAGAATTTTTGGGGGGAGAGAGAGAGAACGCCCAAAACTAAAGAAAAGCAAGATGACACGTGTCGGCCAGCCCTGCGTATCGTAGACAATGGGTGCATAGTCGGCCGCGGGCGCGAACATCCAACATCCATACTTGCACTTTCTTTTATACTTCGTAATAGGGCAACTTAAATTTGCAGAAATCTTTATTACGTAATTATAATAGGGCAATCATGTCTAATCAACTAAAAGGCTCTAAGCAATTTTTGTTGTACAAAACGGCCATGCGTTTTCCTTTATTGGACCACTGCTTGTCATTAATTTACTTACTTCTCTTACTAACAATAACCAATTTAATCAATTATACATAAACGGCCTCAATTTCAATTAAATGCCATTAGTTGTTGTTGTGATGATCTAAATTATCAACTTCATATTCATAAATTCTCAATTACATCATGCTTTAGAACATTTTCTAAGTCAGATTTCTAGGTGATAAAGGTTTATTATACCAAATCATTTAATTATTTTTCTTGTGAATGTTACAATCTATTATGAATCTCGATTGCTATTTCATCTACTCAAGCCTCGACTTCATCTTGGAGTAATGCTTTAAACCGAGCATTCACTTGAAAATCGTTTCATTTTGGTCTTTCACCAATTAAGACCATGATTTTGACCATAATGAAGGAACAAAGCACGTGAAATGAGCACAAAAACTCAATTACGAGAATTAATGGACAAAATTAAGCCCAAATTTTGAGTAAACAAAGCGGGAAAATGACAATGATTTTTCACCACTTAACATAGAACTCGTGAGTCATATTTCAGTTAATTATGATAATTAAAGTTCCACTCTATCAGGTACCAAACCTATGTACATTCCCATGATTTAGGTCAAAATTATACTTAACTTCATGAAAACTAAAATGCTATCGTTTCTATCAGTGAAGTTTGTCAACAACACTAACATTAGAATTTGATTTGCATGTATTTCAAATTGCCTGTACGACAATCTTAGAACTCCTCTCTCAACAAGCCACTCATTATTAATTGCTTTCTCCTCCTCTCTTTCTGCATTATTTCATTATTTAATTTTAACACTCATATATTTCCTCATTCTTATACGATGCTAATTTACATCAATTTAACATTCATTTACCTACAAAAGAACATAAAGATTACGGGGAAATTACCAAACCCACTTATGAACTTTGAGGGGGACACACCTTTACTCCTAAACCTTTAATTATTACATGAGTTTGTCCAACTTTGATTTTATTGTGGATCTCAACCCTTTGTGCATTAAACCATTTGCATGTTACATGTGATTTTGAACGATAAAGTTGCAATTCTTTTGTATCTGTTTTAGTTAAATGATCCTTTGGCCTCCGAGTGCACTACAATGAGTTTAAAATATCCAAAATAAATAAAGAAAAATGAGGAAAAAAGCACAATGACTTTAACAGAGATCAAGACAAAAATTACTAATAACATGTTTCACTTCATGAAAAGAGCTAGACATCTACTAGGCTTTCAAATATTTCCCACGCATATAAAAAATTCATAGGAAAGGTCAATTTTTTTTTACTTGATTATGCATATAGGCTTATAGCCTCCCCAATCAGCTACTTTAAAGGACCATCGGATGACAACATCACATTGCTATGCACAATACCCGGTAATTTATATAACCAAATTTTCATAGTAAATGTGTACTGCTTTAAATCTTCATGGGAGATTTCATGTAGTTTTTTCCAAAAGTTGCTCGCTAATGCCTATGACTACGAGATACTAGTACAAGTTGAAGATTTATGTTTGTCATCCCAAAAGTGCTTACAAATATGTTTATATCTTTTACACAATTTCGTATGCTTGCAAGCATGAACATGCATGAAATAGTGTACTTCTATAGTAACAGGATATGCTATGACAAAGTGCTTATTGAAATAAACGATATGGAAAAGACATGCATCATTAGATTAGCATCGTTGCTACTATTGGAAAATTCAATCCCGTTGCCTTTTTTTTATTTATTGATTTTTACCTAAGTCAGCTAGATATTATATCTTACAGATAATAACAAAGTTAGATAGCTAAATTTGTTACTATGGAATTAGTCTAATGACAAAATTCCCTTCGATGTTGCTCTACAAAACCCTATTATATAGGTATACTTGTAGCATGTAAGTTGAAAATAACTCAGATCCTATCACAAACTAAATTTACTTGGATTTAATTTTATTAGTTCTACTTCTGCACAATGAAGAGAAACAGAAGATTGCTTTATCTAATTGCATAGAAGGCATGACTGGGTAAGATAACTAGGAAAAAACTGAACTGAAAAAAAAAATAATAAAGATTAAAATCTAAGTCACATCTAAATAGCAAATGAGCAAAAGATTAATAATTCCTTTGATAGAAAATTACCTGTTCTCCGTTGAAAAATGCAAGTTGAGTGCCAACTTGGTCTTTTGATGTACTACTTGAAGGAGCCGTCATGTTAATGAAAAAGTTCTTGACATTTGGCAAGTCACGCAATTCCAATACATGCAAATTATGCAACTCAACTTTGCCATAATCATCAACTTCTACAATCTCCCGCATTAAGGGGCACTCGATAGCTTGGATCTCTTCAAGCCGTGGAAGTTCTCTCAATAATGAAAGAGGAAACAAAACTTCCATCTTGTTGCAACTTTCGACTCGTACAACTTTTAATGCACTAAAGGACTCAGAGGAGATATGGTTGTTGCATATCTTCTCCAAGTTAATGATATTCTTTATAAGTAATGACTCCAACTTCTTCAATTTTGCATGGGATGGTGATTGGAGGATGTAATGCATGGAGGGACTATTCTTCACATGTAGATGCTTTAATTTTGGAAAGCCTTCTTGGGATAAGATGCAAATACTTTGCTCAGTTCCGTTTGATCCATCTAAAAATAATTCATCAGTTTTGCCTAATAAAGTTTGTATGCGTCCTTTTTGAAGAATATCACTTCTTGGATCCAACTGAAACTGCAATGTGCTTGATCCTTTGTGAACTGGCCAGTCCCACACATCACCTATCTGGATTTTGTACTTGGTTAATTTGTTGACATTTAGATCCTTTGAGAGCGCACTTGGATCGAGAATGGACACATGCAAAGTGCAGAGATGCTTCAAGTTATTCAACTCAATAAGCTTAGCATTAGTTGGTGGAGTTTGCTCCACAGCATTCCATTGATCAAAGCTATTCTCCATATACAACTCCTCCAGTTTAATCAAGTTTCCAAGCACACCTGGCTCAATTATCTTAAGTAGTGTGCAATGGTTTAAGTCTAACAACCTTAGCTCTACCAATTGTCCAATTTCTTTTGGTAATCGTTGAATTTTGGAGTTCACAAAGCTGAGAATATGTAGCCCTTTTAGCTCACCAATCATGGCTACATCCTCTAATGAACAACCATCTAGACACAGAGTGTGCAAATTCTCCAAGAACTGAAATGGCGAAGGTGAATGAGTGAGTCGTACCTGAGAAAGATGTAAGACCATGAGTTTTCTCATAGAGTTGAAATATGAATCTGGGACTTCAAGAGATTCATTGTTTGTGAACAACAAAAAGATCTGCATTTTGGGGCAATGTAACTCTTTAGGAAGCTCCTTCATGTTAACATAGGGAAAGCATACCGCGGTACAACTTTCAAGCTTGTCCTTTGGCAACTCTATCACCGACTTATCATTATCTTTCAACACGAGAAGAGGGTTATCCCTTGAAGCAAATGAGGCAATAAATCCACGAACCAAGTCATGTATCTTGAAACCATCAACATCTTCATTGTCTTCTAACAAAAGGGAGGTTGCTTTCAATTTTTGGATCAGAGTGTTTAACCTATTTCTAACTTCTTCTATGCTACCATCTTCTTGAAATAACCTTGAACCCACGCTGTACCTCACCAAGTTTTCAAGAGAGGGCTTAGAGACGCCATAAACAACACAAAGTCGTAACAACAACTTCACCTCCTTGCCAGTCTCCCCTGTGAAACGATTATAACTCAACTGCAGCATCTCATTTATCCTCTCGTTGATTCCTTCGTTTGTAGACATCTCCATTTGTCTCAAAACTTCCTTCCATTCAAAAAACGGAGCATATTTAAAAATAGTCGCCATTGCAATAATTAGGAAAGGCAAATTTCCGCATCTGTGGAGTGCTTCATCCACCAAGGATTTGAACGGATCATTATTAACTTTTTCTCCCACCGTCTTTTTAAACAATTCTTTTGCCTCTTCCTTCTGCAACCCATCAAGGCGGAAGGGCTTGTCGCAGCCCATTTCCCTTTGCAAGACATCTCGATTTCTCGATGTCAACAATAACTTGCAGCCGATGACTTTGTTGTTATTTTGTCCACAAGGAATGCCCACAGATTTCAAGTCGAGCCCCTTCCAGAGATTGTCCAGTATTATGAGGACCTTCTTTTTCTCCCTCACCAATTTTTTCAACGTCGTGCCCAGAAGCTCCGCTCGCCCACTGGCGTACTCTTCATTCTTTATGTCACTAAGGCCCAACCCGCGAGCAATCTCTCCTTGAATCCTCTTTATGTCTTGATTTTCCGATACATCGGCCTTAATGACCCAATCAAACAACTTCTCTTTCCTTATTCTCCTTTCAGCATCCACCAATAGGGTGGACTTGCCGGCCCCGCCCATCCCGTAAATCCCTACCACGCTATTGTTGTTATCAGCAAGAGCGGCCATGATCTCCTGCATGATTAATTCTATGGATTTGAAGATATCGTCATCCTCAAGCTTAATTGACGTCGAGGCAAAAGAAGCAGAGGTCGTCACGATGGTCGACTGGGCGACATCTTGGTCCTCTCTCCTGGCCGGAGTCGAAGTAGGAACATTCCCCGGAGCAAGATCAATGAAGGAGATATCCTTGATTTGACTGTGTTGTTGAGCGAGTCGCTGAATGCCCTCGATCTTGTCCGTGGCTAACCTGCTGAACTGATAGCGGCAACTGGGTTCGGGAAGACTCCCAAAGCAGCAAGTCTTGTTTGCCTTTTTGAAGTTGTCCTATAAGCCTCGCGCCTCATTCAAGGCCTTCTCAGCATTTGCCTGCCACTGCGTGACATAACTGTAGATATTTCGACCATTGTTTCTGGCCGCTTCCACTTCATTTTGGACCATCTCAGCCTTGTATGCCAGCTCGTCGACTTCTTTCTGAAGATCCTGGGCGTAGCTGTTGGAGGAGGTAACGTATCCGAATTGACGCTTGATGGGAGAAACTACGGGCTTGAAGACATCCCACGCAATAGCAATAGCAGCATCGATCGACATTTCTCTTTTTTCTTTTTCTTTTTTCTTTTTTTGAGAAAGAAAGGGCGAGAAAATAGCGAGACAGGGAGAAAGGACGATGGAAAAGAGAAGCAGATACCGAAGAAGAAGAGGAGGAAGAAGAACGGTTGTGCCGCGGTGAAGAAAGAGGGAAACAGAGCAAGAACGATGAGAGATGAAAGAAGGCTGAGAGATTTGAGCGCAAACAAGGATGGAGGAAGGAGAGGGAAGAGCAATCAATTTAAAGTATAAAAGAGCTCGGTAACTTAACCATGGTCAAGGCCTTAACCAGACATTAGTTAATTCCTTGGGCAGCTGAGAACTTGATAACGGATTGCTCCAAGTGAAACTGGCAGAAGATAAAAATTAAATAAGACCTCAATCAGGACATGAATAGGACGGTGGACTTATGAACAGTCGAGGTAACAGAAATGGATGATTTTCTGCATTATATTATTATTTTTAGTTGACCGGTCACCATCACCCATGTCTGAGCCTCCCCCGGTAATGCACAAATTGAATTTTCTTTTCGTTCGAATGCTCAGATTGATTACGCATGAGAAAATTGCAAAAGCAACGGAAGCCAGGTCCGCATTGTAACAAAAGACCAGCCGTCAATATTAAAAAATAAAAAATAAAGATCCAACTTAAATCCTCGCCCACGTGACAATGTGACATTTAGCTTTGTCCAGAAGTAACAATTTGGGATGTAAACCAATTTCTTAACTCAATTTTAATGGAGAAATTACTTAAGTGATCTTATTTTATTATATAAATTTTAATTTAATTTCAAACTCTTCAATTTTATTAATTTAATCCTAAATCTCTACACAAAATTCTTTTGTAATTCTTCTGATTAACAGAATCTGAAAATTTTTGACGTGATCTCTATGATTATTAGGCATTCTATTCTATGTTGACGGCGATATATGTATGGACTCCATTCAAAACGACATGGTTTTTTTTTTTTTCTCACTCATCTTCTCTTTTTCAATTATCTTCTTTGTTTCTTAAAATGTTGTTAAGTTGCTGTTCATCTTCTTCACTGCAAGCCCCAGCTTTTTGTTGTTCTCAGAACATGTTGCAGCCATCGTCGCTTTTGCCACCTCCATCACAAACAACTTGACCATCACTGTCAAGATCAAACTTGGCCACTGCCACTACGATGACCATCATACAGAAGCCGCCGTCGGGTCTCTCTCTCCCCGTATGGCGGAATTACATTAATGGAGCTCATAATTCGATAACTACAAGACATAGATGCTAACCTAACCTTAGTTTAGGCTTTAAATAAACACCAGTCAATTACTTGATTATAGAAATAGATGATTCTCTTTGTTATTGTTCCTTTACTGAACCAGTCACCGTCACCAATGTTCATGTCTCCATTCTTTCCTCCGCTGCTAATGGATAGACATTGATGGGGGTTTCCATACTTTCCCACTACCAACGTACTAGTCCTAATCCATCCCTTCACGCTTTCCTCCACCGTCAATTGACAAACATTGATTAGGTATAGGTGCTAAAACCACTCCTTCTTCTGGTCAATGAAATCATGTTACAAATATAGAAGTAACATTAGGATTAAGCTATAGGAACAAAATTTGAAAGTTCAAAGGTCAAAATGATATGCAGATTGAAATAGTTTCAAAATGTAATATAGCCAATGTTATTGTTTTATAAATTGAATAGTAATTTTTTCATAATTTTCTATTTATTGACATAATAGACTTGGGCTAGCTTAGCTATGTTTATATAATTAATGTTTTAACCGCTAGTTGAAATAAGTATTATCTTTCAAACTTTCACCGATTTGTTGACAAAAAAGCCCCTCAAGATATCTTGATAAGTTAATATAGAAAAAAAAAATCAGTTCATAAGGAAAACCAAGTTGTTTTAATAAAAAAAAAAATTGGCAGCCACGTTTGTTAGATTAGAATGTGAAATTACTCCTATTTTCGTATGTCATATATTTCTAACAAAAAAATGTTATAACTAATTAAAGTCATGAGGTACTTTCCATTTGTGATTAAGTTGATAAAGACCTACTACATAATAACTATTAGTTTATAAGGAATAATGCATATAAAAAATTCACCACATAAAGTAGGCCTATTTTTTTTTATAATCCAATGATACAAGCATGGAAAGTTGTCTACCTAGTAACTCATGAAATATCGCACAAACCCATGAACCCATTGAGACGGGGCTTTTGGCTAGCCAAGGTGGCTCTAAATCAAAACAGGTTTCACAAATTTTGTAGGATTCAAAGGGATGACCTCTAGTTTATAATCTAGAAATTCCCAACATCACAATCAACTATGCTAATTTTTTTGGTTAAGTAAGCATAATATTTTTATTGTAAATAATGTGTATTTTGCATTCTGTATTTTTTTTTTAAATGACAACGCTAACATAAATTTATCATATTGTTGATATTCATTGGTGTTCCAATTGAGAACTTTTGCAAAAATATTGAATATGAAAGAGCAATTTAATAAAAAAATGAAATAGAAAAAAAAAAAAAAGGTAGGCCAACTTATGGGTCGACCTCGGGACTTGTTGACGCAGTTCTAGACTGCTTCTAGGGTCTAGGAGTTCATATCCTGATTTCAAGTAAAGGATAATGGCTTTAGTAGGATAAGTTCCATGCTCTTGGTACGAAACATATTTATACCAAAACATCACCCCTAATAAGAAAATGTGGATGGAAATATAAGTAAAATGAATGTGGCAATTTTCGTCGATAGTTACCTTTTTCGCGCGATAAAAAGTTTCTCATTTTTACCGACAACTTTAATCTCTCTCCCCTTCCCCCACTGCCGGGGTAATTGCGCCTTTACCTGTATCATTTTATCATATAGTGTGTTTGGTAATGGTAAGTGAAGATAGACGCACTGATGAGTGGTGTCCTGATCTATCCTTTCATCTTTTGCCGCCACAAATGGTCCTTTCATCCTTTGCCATCGCTTATGTACTAGTGTCTTGATCCACGGCAAATGGTCCTTTCATCCTTTGCCATCGCCATCGCTTATGTACTAGTGTCCTGATCCACCGCAAATGGTCCTTTCATCATTTGCCATCGCTTATGTACTAGTCCTGATCCATCCTTTTAGCTCGTTCCACCGCAAATGGTCCTTTAATTCTGATTCTAGTTGTCACAAATGCTTGGGTCTGTTTGGATTTTTTCACTTGTAACATCTATTATCCTAATATTGCAGTTACCACAAATTGATTTTCAAAGCCTTCAAAACTATACATTTATTGACAAGCGGAGTTATTTGTTTTTCATAATTTATAAAATCTAACTATTTCCATTTTCAAATTATTTTAGCAAAAGCAAAATGCAGAAAATGATACTTAAAAAATGTAAACAAAAAGAACGAGTAAACTATAGAGGTCAACAAAAATGATGATGAAATGTCGTGTATAGTCTTTTTGGAATCGCTCTTGCATATTCCTAATTCATGACAATCATCCTGAACAACGTTATCAAAATGAATATAGATGTATGGAAAAAAAATGACTAAGAAAATACATGGACAATAAAAGACATCTTAAGTGGAGTGCCACTGTGCCGCGTGGATTGCTGGCTTGATAATTAATTTGCAGCTTGCTGCCATCCGTATAACTACTACGCGCAAGTTATCCCAAAAAATCATATCTTAATCCAACGTAGCATAATACAGTTTGATAAAATGATGAGGTCAAATTAACTTCCGAACCCTTTTTTTTCTTGTTTTTCATAAATTATATCTTTGACCTAACGTTAAAACCCGTTACGCTTCTCTTCGTTACTTGTATAAGAGAATGTGGATGAACTTGAGATCTGATCCGACTAGTATTTATCGGACCATTCTATTAGTGCATTACCATACATAAAGACAGCACGCATGCAGCTCCTCTAATTAGTGCATTAACACTTTGTTCTACTTAAACCAAACAAAAGGCATGAGATGTAAGTACCAACGCTTCCATCTCATGCACAAGTTTCTCCTCCTCCGCCATCTCCTCTGCTATTTATAGTCCCAGGGCTTGATGTCTTCTTCGCCGGCTTGCTCTACTGGAATGCCGGGCGCCTCCACAACTACCTTACTCCTTTTTCTCAAACTCAGCCATGATTGATAGATCAGAACGTCAAATTACTCCCAAATTCGTATATTTGTTATGACTAATTTCTAACAAAGAAAATGTGATCACGAATTGAAGTTATGAGAAATGTTCTCTTTCTAATTATGTTGACAAGGATCTTTTGGGTAATAACTACCTAGTTTTATGAGGAATAAGTGCATACAAGCAAATTTTTTTGTGAAATTATCATTCTCCCAAAGTAAGTACATTAGTTTTTGTAATATAGGGGCATGAACGTGTAGATTTGTCAGGCTAGAATCTTATGAAACATCCCGTAAGTCCTGTAAACTAGTCAAACTCAGGCCTTCGACCTATATAGGCTACTCTAACCTAGAGATATTTGCATATATTTGTAAAATTCAAACTGACAACCTCTAATTCCTAAGCTGGAAATCCCCAATACCCCAGTTAATTGCGCCAATCCTAGAGTTAAGTGAGCATAATTTTTTTCTATGTTAAAGAGCAAGTGTATTTTGCACTATGTGTCATTTCTGAAGAAAATGAAAATTTTAACATAAATCCATCATTTTATTGATAAATCAAAAATTACAAGATAGAGATGCTAACCTAACCTCAATTTTGGTCTTAACTGCATACCAATCAATTCCTCGATTATAGGAATTGATGATTCTCTGCATTATTATTCCTTTACAATAGTCAACATCATCAATGTCCATGTCTCCAAACCATCCTCCACCACTGATGGACAGACATTGATCAACAAATGGTCCTTTTCTTGCTTTCCCACTGCTAGTATGATAGTCCCAATCCATCCTTGCATCCTTCCACCGTTAATGGACAAACATTTGAACTAACCCTAAACCCTCTTCTTGGGCAGTCAAGGAAATCATGTTAAAAATATAAAGTAACATTATAACTAAGCTACCATTAAAAAAAAAAAATCCAGAAGTTTAATGTTATTGTTTTATATACTGAATAGCAAATTATTATATTTTTCTGTTTATTAATGTAATAGAGTTGGATTAACTTAGATCCGTATATACAATCAACGTTTTGATGTTAGTTGAAAATAAGTACTATCTTTCAAATTTTCACAGAATTGTTGACAAAAAGCCCCTCAAATCATTCCTTTAAGTGAATAAAAAGTAAAAAACTCGGTTCATAAGGAAAATTTGAAGCTGTTTAATTTTTTTTACCAACTATAATTCTTAGATTAGAATGTCAAAATACTCATAACTATATATATAGCGTTATCATAATTTTCTAACCAAAAAATTATATAACTAATTAAAGTCACGAGGGACTTCCTCTTTGTAATTAAGTTGACAAGGACCTTTTGCAAAATAACTTCCTAGTTTACGAGGAATAATGCATAAAAAAAAATACCACATAAAATAAGAATATATATTTATTTATTTAATAATGTAAGATACAAGCATGGAGACTTGTCTACCTAGTAACTCATAAAATATCCTACAAATCCCAGGAATCAGTTAAGCTCATGCTTTAGGCAAAGGTGACCTAAACCCAAAATATTTTACATGTAGTTTGTTGGATTCAAACCAATGACCTCTACTTCCTAAGATGGAAATCCCTACCACCCCAATTACCTATGCCAATTTTTTGGATTAAGTAAGCAAAATTTTGTTGTAAACAACAAGAGTGTTTTGCATTCTATATTATTTTTAAAAATGACAATGTTGACATATTATCATATTGCTAATATTCAACAATTGCAAAAGTAGAGATGTTAATAAGCATAATCTTTTATAGTAAAAAATAAATGTATTATGCATTCTGCATAATTTCTTAAGAAAGGATGGTATCTAGTTAAATGGTATAGTTTTGCTTCTTTTGGTGATTGATTTGCATAAAATTGACGTGGATGAACCCCACTACAATGTTCTTAAATAGAGCCAATCACATATTTACAATATCTTAATGATAAGGATTAGGAGTGAGCCACCGAGTTGGTTCACTACAAAATCGAACTTAACCAGTCTTAACTAACCAATTTTAAGTTGATTTGCACGAGGACCAATTTGATTTTGAGTAAAATTTGGGGATTGGCCTTGGTCGGATCGCTTTCCAATTATGGGCATTGAACCGATAGGTTCTCTAAACAATTTAGAACTTTAACAAAGACACAAACGACAAGGAAGAAAGATGAGATTGGTACAAACCGTTAAATAGGATATTTCCTAAGCCATCAAAAGAGAATGAATCAAATCAAACCCCAACCTTTAATTCCTTTATGCGGCCATCTTTAGTCATCTCACTTTCAGTAACTTCTAGATTTTGTCAATGCTGTCTTTAGTCATTTCATTTTCAGAGAAAATATTATAAATATCTTTAGAAGATATCTAAATATCTCTAACATAGATAATGGAGCTTGGCGACCTAACCTTAGTTTAGGCCTAGACAAAGCGCCAATCGATTTCTTAAGTGTAGAAATCGATGATTTTCCCATCATTGTTCCTTTGCTTGAACAGTGGCCATCGAGATGTCTAGTCTCCATCCTTTCCTCCCCCACTAAAAGACAAACATTGATTGTCCAAGAGTACTTGCCTCCTTTGTTTTTTAGTTTTTTCAAAACATATCTTTGTTAAAAGTGGTCACAAGAGGGAGATAGATGGTGCACCTCAGACTATCTGATGTCTATTCAAATTATTGCATCTTTGGGACTAGTTCTAGTCACTCTCTTATTATTGACCCTCATATGAGGGGACTACGTTAGGCATAGCAAAGGACAAGGTAAACGCAAATTAGTCCTCTATATTTTTGACAAGATGTGATCCTTAACTTCAAGAATTTTTATTTTCCTCAATATAGACCTTGAAAAGTTCAAACGGAATTGTTTGCCCACATGCTTATTTGAACAAGCAATGTAGGAATATGAATTTAATATCATAATACAAGCACACGGAATGAGAGAAGACACAAGATGAATTCACAATTCTTGATAGTATTTGTCAATTTCAAGAGTTATAATCAGCACTCTTTGCTTGGTCGAGTGGCTAAGTTAAAGCCCCATATCACCAAATCTCTAGCTCTAACGCTTGACTTAAACAAAAGGGTCCGACGATACGCAAAGTCTCCAAGTCCAAAATTGAGAATCCATTACTAAATCTACCAAATAGTAGTTATTAGAAGCAAAGGCGCAGCACCCACACCAGCAAGCAACGCGACCCTTTTGAAACAAAAGCTACCATAGAAGTACACAAAAACAGACTAACCACAAAAGAGGCACACAAAAAAACAGAAGCAAATTTCATTTCAATAGGAAAAATGAACATTGCCGAAGGAACACCATTTCTGCCCAACTATAAATCAACTTGGTTTATCAATAATCATTGGTTTATTTCCACATTGTAGCAAAAATATCTTGGCCGGGATGCTCTGCTAAAGGTCAATTAGAGATAGAGAGAGTGGGGACACTCCATCAAAAAAATATCTTGTCAAATTATTGCATCGAATAGCCTACTACTTGCATTGCTTTTTTCCGGTGACAGAGCTCTATCAAATGAGAATACATGTGGACCTCATTTCTTGCACGAATGGTTCAATCATGGGATTTTCGTGGCTGCTTACTGGAAAATAATAACTTTCTTGACGATGTCATAGAAAACGAAAGTTTTCCTATTTACTATATAGACTTTATTCATGTCATAAATTATACATTAGCTGACATTCTTCTTCTAATGCCATAATCAATTTGAAACTTCTATTTCTATTGACTTTAAATTTCAAAACACCAGAAAATTTTAAATTAAACATAAAGAAAACACTCAATAAAATGTAAAATGACCGTATGTATATAATGTGTGTATGAATAATTTTTTATAATGTTCTACCTATTGACATATTAAACTCGGGCTAACTTAGACTCTTAGGTTGCGTTTGGCTATTAGGATAAAATTCAGGATATAATAAAATTTGTCATATCCTGCATTTGGTGACTGCTCAAGATAAGATAAAGTTAGATATAAATGAGAAATATATGGATAAAATTATTCTGTGGGCTAGGTGGGATAAAAATGGATAGGATTTCTAATGTCCATAATAGGAAATTTTTTTTCTCAAATAATAAATTTCTTAAATTAAAAAAAAATTAAAATTATATTTCAATGTAAATAATATTTGAATTCTAATATAAGAAATTTTAAATTACAAAAAAGTAAAATTTAAATTTTTTAATTTAATCTTATTTTTTATATATTCGAATTTAATTCTATCTTATAATATAAATTCAATATATAAATATATATTTATTACATATTTTAGGTGTTTCATTATTTTAGGTATATTAATACAATTTTCTTTTTAATAATTTTTATTAGAGAATGCTAGAAGGGGAAGAAAGAAATAAAAAAAAATTAATTAATTAAAAAAGAGAGGAAAATAAAAGAAAAATAAAGTAGACAAGAGTGTCGCGAGAGATTTTTATCATTTATGTTTGTAAAATTTATGATTCATATAAGTGTTAATATCAAACAATATACATAATGTGATGTGAATATATTCGATTTTATTAATGCAATCACTAAACAATGGATATGATATAGTAAAATCACCTGGATTTCATATCATATCATATCATATCCAATCATATCCTGATTAAAAATTCAGACGACCAAACGTGGCTTTGTATCTATTTAATGTTGTCCATTAACTGAAAATAAGTCTTGACCTTTCATGCATTATCTCTCCAATTTTCACAGTTTTTTCCTTTTACAGAAAACCCCTCATATCATACCATAAACCAAAAAAAAAAAAAAACAAACTCATTTTATAAGGAAATTTTGAAGATGTTTATTATTTTTGCGTAATAGTAGGATTAGAATGTCAAATTACTCCTTAATGTGAGTGTGTGTCTATATATATATATATATGGCTATTTATAAAGATTGTGACTACATTTTAACAAAAAAAAAATGTTATGACTAAACAAAAACATCCAAACCGAATATTCTCGTGTTCTCATTTTTTAACAGTATTCTTCCAAGTTTAGGAATTATGGATTTTTATGCGATCTTATTCAAAATTTCATACAAGTATTTCAAGTCCTCACGGTATAGATGAATTTGGTTTTTCAATAAGACCCTCCTATCATGCACATGAAGCCTTGGCCCATTTCGATTTCGAAGGTTAGGTCTAAAAGACCTTTTGATAGCTTGGCCCCTCCCCACTTATAACCGTAATAGCAAGGAATCATGCCAGAGCCTGGTATGATTCCTTGTCACCCTTGGATCACCTTAAGCAAAGTAAGAATCTAAGGCATGTGTGGAAATTGACAAAGGAAAGGGACAAGATTCATAAGATTGAAAAAGGGAAAAAATGAATCAAGCCACAACTAGACATAGCTTGATTCATGACTGGGACGGGGCCGACTAAGTGATCCACACGTGCCCTAGTTTGTTGCCGGCATACATGTGATCGGGCCTAACTTGATCCATGATCGAAACTTTCTTTACTTGCCATTCCCCTCTATTGATTGTCACCACAGTTTTTCCCTTCCTCAAATTTCTATTACGTTTTTTCATACCACTATGCAATTGGTCTGTATTGCTTTCCTTTAATTTACTAAAATGCCCTTGCGTGGGAGTAAAATTGAATGATGGAGTGTCGTAATTTTGCAACTACATGTCAATCTAGGTTAATCTCATTAAATAAAACATTGGCACCATGTCGATGTTCAATTGAATTCATGCACATATTGAGTGGCCTTCAGAATATGTACAATTTAACTAAAGTGCATGCTTAGTTTAAATTAACGATTGCAATTTTGCACAATTGTATGCCATCATAATATCTTCAAAGCACTAGCTCCAAAAATTCTTGCCACCCTTTCAACGACAAAACGATGTCATTACTACGCATTTCTAGTTTTATAGTCCAGGTTGATCCGCTTCAAACATTGAGAAGCGCCAAATTTAGAATGCAACAGATTTGCTGCTTACTTGCGATCTTCTTAAATATATGCACGGGCCTTTTATGGAACTTTCTTTGTAAAAATGTGAGGTTGAAGAGGTCATTGATGTTTTTATTTGATAGAGTAGATTAATATTCTAAAGCATATTTTTACAGCATTATCAAGTTCAAAGTATAGTCTGCATCAATCTTCAACTTATATTTTAGCGAACCTTTATTTTAACTTCTAAAAGAAACCTTACTTTTGTTTTTTAAATAATTTCATACCGATTTTTCTCATAGGGATGTTAAAGTATGGGGCCATCAATATTTCTCTATCTTGATATGAATGTCTATATAACATAATATAGTAATGAAGTAAGAAATATATTAACTAATAATCAGGATACAACCAAATTAAGATTCGAAGCTTAAGGAAAATAATCAACTTGAAACATGAATAAAGGCAAAATAGAATTAAAGTAACATTAGAAAAATATGTGGAAACTATAGTCTTGGAGCCGTGCAACAAACATGTATTTTGCTAGGTCTATGTAGACTTCATCTGCAATAACCGCCAACTATTTTATTTTATCAATAGAGAGGTAAGATGGCCACATCACAAACATATGAATTCACCAGCGCATAAACGGCTCACTCCGCAATTTGACTAATCAGGGCTGCGCAAAGAAAGGAGAAACAATGGTAAGAACTTTCAATCATTATACTTAGTTAAAATTAAAACGTTGTTCATGCATCGAAATATGTGATCTAGGAAACTATAGATTAAGAAAGGCATATTGTGAAACGGTCACGAACTAGATAAGAGATTACACAAAAAACTATCTATCATAAAAACATGAGAAGCACTGACATTGAGAAATTATATTCAGAAAAAAAAACAAGAAAGGGCTGATAAATTGCAACTAGCTCGAAAAAGGGAGAAATAAAAGCAGAAAGAGCACACTTCTTCATCGATCCGTCACAACTGCACAAAGGAGGCATATTTAGGAATTCTAAATTCAGGTGTTTTAACTCAATCCTTTGTTGGACTAGTTTGCCGTTTCTTCTTTGGTTAGGTTTCTTTACCTAGTGGAGGATCAATACGTCCACCTATTTTCCCAACTTAACTTGTCCTTATTAATAAATCTTGGTTTAAGACATTGAACCATGAAAACTCTGAAGAAAATAACATTTCACATGCTCTCCTACACTACAATAAATCCACTTGGCACAAGAAATTAGAATACGAGGCAGCATTAGATAGTATTTATAGTGAAATTTGAGATATGTCAGTGATGAATTAAGCTCAAGATCTTACCCCCCCCTCCCCCAAAAAAAGCGTCTCTTCATATGAGTTGGCTAAATCATGAACTTGAGAAAAACGGATCCTCCAATTCGAATTTGCCAGCCAATTCACGAGCAAAGAGACACCTTGGACATGGAGCGACCTTACATCTAGGCTGTTTGACCTCATATGTACTTTAAAGAGGAGAAATGTAATAAACATTGTTGACACTCGAATTTTTTTCGATCAATTAAGGTATCCATTTTTTGGCAAAATATAAAAATACAAAAAAAGGTTGAAAACAACAAAATATAGTAATAAGAAAGAAAACAAAAAAATAAACAAGAAAAATGAAAAATAAAATAAAATTCGGGTAGGCCATTTATGCCTAGCCCCTTTCCTTTAGCAAAATTTCCGGCCCACTCTGGCTTAGTCCCTGAATTGGCCCAATTTTCCTCTTACTTTTCCTATTTTGTTCCAGCCCAACCCTTTTCCTTTGGTCTTTCTTCTCCCTTTCTCAGCCCATTTTGTTTCCTCAAAAGCCCGGCCCTTTGTCCTTCTCCTCCTTTGCACGCACACCTTGGTGAGTACAGAGCGTCTGTGACGCAAGGAGAAAATTCTGTTTTGGGTTGGCGTCGGCCATTGAAGTGGGGAGAAGCTGCAGGGAGCTTGGCTGAAGAGAAGAGAAAGGATCAACAAAAGGGGGGGGAGAAAAAAATCTCTTTCGAAGAAGGAGAGACCACTGCTTCATCTCTGCTCTATTTTTTCGGTTTTGCTAAAGTTAAGTGGATTAAACTTAGCCAATGAACTCACGGGAAAACTTACTAAACTGAGATCGTTTTCGTCGCGATTTGTGCTGATCTAGAGGTTGATGCACTGCGTTTAGACCGAGTACAGCATCAAGTTTGGTCTCGGAACTTATATACGAAAAACGCCCGCCACCTGTTCAATGATTTGCGCATTAGACGTTTCGAATCTGACTTTGCATAATCCGATGCTTGATAATGTTTAGATCTGTAATGATTCGTGTCTAGTACACTAACTGCTGCGTTCCTTTCCTTTTGGATGCATATCATACTCATGGTGCCGTTTGAGCTGGTCAGAGTCTCAAATCCATCCTTGTTTCTTTGGGCGACGATTGCGATTAGCTAAGGCCGTGTTAGATCCTTCTACCTCCCTTTCAAGCACTGGTGTTTTGTCCGATTCTGGATTGTTGTGTGTGACTGTTAAGTTAGAAAGGAATTCTGTTTCAGTGGAGGATGTGTGGGGGTTACCGTAGGGTAAGCCATCGTCGGCGAAGGTTTGACGACGGTCGGAGATGATTGGCAGTGACGGTTTGGTGACGGTGGACGAGGTTGGCTGCCGGCGTTGGAACGGTTGAGGTTTTGAAGTGCGTTTGTGTGGTGAGCTTTGAGTTTTTCCATAGAGAAGATTCGGCAAGTTGCATGGGGAGAGATTGGCTTCGGGAAGAAGACGACTTGAGAAGGGGATGGAGGAACTTTTTTATTTTTTTAAAAAGCTTTAAAAATTAAGGTTTAATCCGACGCGGGTTGGGTCCAGATAGACGGATCGTGTTAGCGGGTCGGCCCGGTAAACCTGCGCTCGAAATCCTTTTCCTGAATATAATAATGATGAAAATCATTAAAAAATCTTAAAAAGCATAATAAAATCATAAAAATCATAAAAAATATAAAATTAAGAATTCATAGAATTCAGAAAAATCATTGAAAATTTAAAAAAATACAGAAAATTCATAAAACATAATAAATAAATAACAAAATCATAATTTTTTTTAAAAACCTTGGAAAATCAGAAAAATTCAGAAAATTGGAATTCGTTAGAATATTTGCTAGCTCTTCAAATATTTTCTTTCTCTTAAAGTTTGGAAAATCCTTAAAAAAATTAAAATCCAAAATTAAACAAGCCTTTATGGCTTTATAATAGGGATTTTGGATTGACATTTTCTTTTAGAGGCAATAGTAGGCTACTTGTGTGTATTTTATTCAATTACACATGGTTGGGCAGGAAGAAGCAAGGAGAGACAAAAAAACAAAAAATAAAAATAAAAATAAAAAAATAAATATTATTAAAAATTGTCCACATTAATGTTGACTAGACAGTAGGTATCCACGTTAGTGTCAGTTAGCCAAATTTGGTCATATGGACTGAATTGATATAATTGTAAAAGATTTATGAATGAATTGACAAAACAAAAATGTTTGGAATTAAATTGACAAAATTGCAAAATGTTTTGACCTTTTTGATAATTTTTCCTTGATGATAGAACACAATTTATTAATTATGGCGTGAGCTATGGGACAATGGGGTTTGGCAGGACAAGATTGGCATGCCAGATCCAACGGTGGACATCAATTTATCTTTGATCACAGGGTTGAGATGCTTTGTCATCCAACAATTGACATCAATTTACGATGAGCACACGACATTCGGGAAAGCATTACGCTACTTATCTAGGGCAAATAAAATCAATTCACCACTAGTCTTGTATTCCATCTACTACTTTATGCTTTCAATTGTTAGTTCAATTATCACGTCATTCTTGTGTCATTAGCTAACACATTAAGTTTGGTAAAGAAAAAGGACAATTAAATGCTGTTATATCACTAACATATAATTTGTAGAAATTTTGCAATTAAGCCATGTACAAGGACAAATTAATTCAAATTCCGTAGATCCAATCAGATCTTAACGTTTTTAGGTTGTGTAATAAAATCATAAAATTTATTTAAAATATTATCAAGTACTTCACATTATCTCCTCTAATTTAAGCGACAAAGTCCAATATAGTCTTTTCAAATATTCTTTTTATGACAGCTGAAATTGATGGTGCACCCAACTATTTTTTATTTTTTTTAAATGTAAGATCTTAAAGCTCTCATGTTGTGGTCTTTCCTCTAGCTCCCATGGGATAGTGGCAGACTAATCAGCACGAGGAAGTAGGACCAAAAGAAAATTGAATCCTTAAGGCGAACTAAATTATAGCTGATTAGTATTAAAAGCAATCCTTATCTATTGCCAATATGGAGGGCTGATCATTAACAGAGACTTTAGCATATTTCTCCACCGCCACTTCGCCTCCCTCCGCCTCGGGAACCGGCAACCGCGCAAGCCTTCCCTGTGCCGCCTCGAAGAACCCGCCCCTCCCCTGCCGCAAGCTCTGCGCCGCCGTCATTGGCGGTGGGCCGGCCGGGTCCTCCGCCACCGAGTCCCTCGCCTCCGGCGGCGTCAAGACCTTCCTCTTCGAGCGCAGCCCCTCCTCCGCCAAGCCCTGCGGCAGCGCCATCCCACTCTGCATGCTGGACGAGTTCGACCTCCTGCCCAGCCTCGTCGACCACCGCGTCACCAAGATGAGGGTCATCTCGCTGTCGAACATCACCGTCAACTTCGGCAAGACCATGAGGCCGCATGAGTTCATCGCCATGCTCCGCCGCGAGGTCCTCGACTCCTTCCTCCGCTTGCGCACGGAGTCCCGCGGCGCGGAGCTCATCACCGGCCTGGTGACGGATCTGGAGCTCCCTCGCTCCTCCTCCTCCCCGAACGTCGTCCACTACACGAGCGGCGGCTCGAAGCGGAGCCTAGCAGTCGACGTCGTGGTCGGGGCAAGTAAAGTGGATGCTGATTGGTGGAGCGAACTAAATGATCAGCCCTCCATATTTACTAGATTGGTAACAACCTTGTTGCAGAGTTGCTTTTAACTCCCTAATCTAAGATTAGTTGACGTTAGGCCCCACAAAACACAAAATGCACCGGCAATCTAACTTTTTGTGCTGTGATTCTACGGATCTATGTGTACTTTTTTTTTTTTTTTAATAGAAACTTCAAATGACTTGTGTAATTTCTACACCGTTTGTTTTCTGAAATATAATTGATCTAAAAAGGGCATTTCTTATAAATGATCCTTTATATCAATTGCATAAATGAATGAACATGTGTCAAATTGTGAATGATTGAAAGTAACAAAAAATTTACATATAATATCAGTTGCTTACATGACAGTCTTTAACCACTGAATATTTCTTTTGTACTCTTATACACTCAGATCCTTATCTTTATCTCGAAGTACAGCTCACGCCCATGCATCCTTCACACAATTAGGCTCAAGTTGCAACTTGCAATCAATGCCGAACATCGCACAATTAGGCTCAAGTTGCAACTTGCAATCAATGCCGAACATCGAGACAAGGTACCCCAAAACTGTCTATAAATAGAAGAGCCTCGTACCAATTCAAATGCAAGCCAACTAAAGCAACGCCACACCCACATATAAGAGAGAGAGAGAGAGAGAGAGAGAGAGAGAGAGAGAGAGAGAGAGAGAGAGAGAGAGATGGAACTCACGGGTGAGATGGAAGTCATGCAAGTACTGCACATGAATGGAGGAATGGGAGAAACGAGTTATGCTAACAACTCATTGCTTCCGGTACATCTCTCATTGCCCCCTCGTGGGCTCCGAAAATCTTGGATTAATCTGCATTTAATGTTTGATTATTTCAATCTTATGTGCACCATAACATGATTTCTTCATTATATAGCAAACTAGAATTCTTTTTGTTTTACCAAGATTTGAAATTCTATATGCAGAAAGAAGCCAATTTACCATGCCCTTTGAGATTATGTGACTTATTCAATAATTGAAATTATGACCCTAATTCTTAGATACACTTTTCAATCAACAAGATTTCTCTTGAAAAAGAATGTACATCAGAGGCTATATGAGAGTACTAAATCTTGCAAAATCATTGCAATATTGGACAAACCCTTTCCGATGATGTTCTAATTTGAATTTACAAAGAAATTGCATGGAATCTGCAATATTATTTCATTTTATTTAGACTGCCCGCGGATATATCGCTGGATATATTGGCTAGTTTTGGGATTTATTACTTTATATACGAAAAATTAAAGACACGAATTTTTTTCTTTATATTGAGCGAATGCTCTCCTTTTCTTTTTGTAGAGAAAAGTGATATCGATGACGAAACCCATAATGGAGGCAGCCATCACAGCTCTCTTCTCCACTGTTGCTGCCACCTTACCGACGAGCCTTGCCATTGCGGACTTGGGTTGTTCCACCGGTCCCAATGCTCTTTTCGCTGTGTCCGAGATCATCAACATCGTGATTGATCTCTGCAAGGCAATGAAGCATGAGCTGCCGGAGTTCCAAGTGTTCTTGAACGATCTCCCAGGGAACGACTTCAACACCCTCTTCAGCAGCTTCTTGTCAAGATTCCAAGGCAAGCTGAAGGAGCAATTGAAGAGCAAGTATGGAGTGTCAGCAACGTTGCCGTGCTTCGTCAATGGCGTTCCTGGTTCATTCTATGGAAGATTGTTCGCTCGAGAGAGCCTGCACTTGATTCATTCTTCGTATAGCCTCATGTGGCTATCTCAGGTAATTTTTTGCCTCATAGTTTGTAAACCTAATGGTAATTTTTTATCATTGTTATTATTGTTGTTTTCTGGAAACTTTTGTCTAACTCTTTTTTAAGGGTAGAGTCAAGCAAATAATAGTCGAGACACCCAGAAAGCCTATTTTGAGGTTATAGGAAATTTATACTCTTTTATGAAGAAACGAGGGGTGTGCTTGGAAATCAAACTCACTCACTTTTTTTCTCCCTCCCTCCCTCCCTCCCTCCCTCCTCAGGTCCCACGAGGACTAGAGGGAAACAAAGACAACATATACATGGCGAGATCAAGCCCTCCAAAGGTGCTTAGGGCATACTACGAGCAATTTCAGAGGGACTTCTCGACGTTCTTGGAGTGTCGTGGGCAAGAGTTACTGGTGGGAGGACGTATGGTGTTGACCCTCCTGGGTCGAAGAAGCGACGATCCTTCAAGTAAAGAGTGTTGTTACATTTGGGAGCTCTTAGCTATTGCTCTCGGTCAGATGGTCTCAGAGGTAACAAATAAAAAATCAAAATAGTACTTGAATCGTCGTGGACACATTAAGTTAAATTGGAGGTTAGTTTTATTAGCCCTTTGTGAATAATTTTTATCACATAAAAAATTGTCACATCCTACCACGACAGTGAAATTTGCTAGTCCTTGGGAATAATTTTTGTTTCTGCACTCTGTAAAATCAAACATTATCCCTGATTATGTTAGATAACATCAAGAATTTTCTTGCAAACCTATAGTTAAGATTTGCACATGAATTCTCTAATCGAAAGCAAAATTCCAATCTGAAAATCTTAAAAGAATAATCCCATTTCTCTTGCTTAGGAATGTATTCGAGAAAATCATGGGGAAATTACAAAAAAAAAAAAAAAAGTTTCAAACTTATTACACTTATGCCAAGTTCTATATTTTTCAATTTAGTCAGTTTAATCCTAAACATTTTAATTGTGTGAATTTAGTCATAAACCTTTTGCATATTTACAAATTTACTCCTAAGTTTTTTTTAAATGATTTGCCAATTTAATCCTTCCGGCTATTTATGACTATAAATCGTTGACGTAGTGATCTATCAAACACCAACTATGCTAAATAACACGGCTAGCGTTAAAGTCAACACTTTTTATATTTTTTATAATTTTCTAAATTTTCTTTTTCTTGTTTTTCTTTTTCACTCCACTAATCATTGCTAGTCTTTGGCGATGGCTAATGGAGGTTGCCAGCCCTAGGTGATGGTTACCCTAGCAAGGGTCTCCCTCACTAGCCTCAAGCAAGGGTCCCCATCATCGACCCCTGGCAAGCGTGACACTTACCTATGCAAGGGTTGCCCTCATTCAGGCCCGTGGAGGGAGAAAGGGGAAAAAGTAAAAGAAAAGGAAAGGAAAAAAGAAGAAGAAGAAATTAAGAAAATTAATGAAATTGTCGACATTAAGATAGCTAGTGCTGATTGGATCGCCACATTAGCAATTTCTACCCAAAATAGCTAGAATGACTAAATTGATAAATTGTCAAAAAGATTTAGGATTAAACTAGTAGGATTGAAAAATTTATTACTAAATTAGCTAATCATTAAAAATTTTATGTTTAAATTGGCAAAATTAAAAGATTTATGACTAAATTGGAATGAGTATAATGGATTTCGGACTTTTTTGTTAATTTCCCCAAAAAATCATAGAATGAGAGATAAAATTATGAGGTGCTTCGAGCGCACTCTTATTCCCTCTTAGGCTAGTGTAGACTTTATTAAAATGAATCAACATTTACATGATAAGAAACTTCATGTATTATCACTATGCAATAATAACATAGACAAGTAACTGTGAATTTTGTTATGATATTACAGTAACAGCTAATGTTTTTGCAGTTGTCACTTCTTTGGTTGGAAAATCTAAAATTCTACATCTGCACTAATCCAGGGACTTGTAGAAGAACAGAAACTAGACTCCTTCAACATCCCTCAATACACACCCTCACCAAAAGAAGTACAAGGGGAGGTCCAAAAGCAAGGGTCATTCTCAATTGATTGCTTGGAAGCGTCCGAAGTGAATTGGAGTATACTTGCCACCGATTCTGACTCTGATATTGTCTTGAAGGATGGGGGGCACAGTTTGGCCCGGTGCATGAGAGCCGTGGCCGAGCCCTTGCTCATTGATCACTTTGGTAAAGAGATTATTGATGAGGTCTTTAAGAGGTATGAGGCTCTACTTGCTGATCGCATGTCCAAGGAGAAGAATGCATTCGTCAATGTCGTCATTTCGCTAAAGAAAATCACCTAGATGAATTGCCAAGAAATTACGAATAATTACTTCGCAGATATATGTACTTTATGGTGAAGTTGGAATATCAATGTCACAGGTGCGTTCATAATTGTTCGAAGAAGACGTGCCTGTCTTACTTGTATTACTTCTTATGTCTTATCTTGAGTAAAGAACAAGAGACTTGCAAGTTGAAGGGCTTGACATTTGGGATTTAGTTATAAGGATTTTTCTTTCCCCCAATTTTCCATATCTCTTGAGATGTTGCATCTAATTTAGAGACTCTTCATATTTTCTCGGTTGGCTCTATAGATTTTATCTTCACACAATCCCATTGATCCGCACGGTGCATGGATCGATCCCCTCACCATGTGAATCGATCGTGGTCGAGGGCCTTGGTCGTGTAGATCGATCATGGATCGTTTCCGGTCGGTCGAGATAGATTGTGGTCGAAGGCCTTGGACATGTGGATCGATCCATGCACCGTGCGGATCGACTGTGGATCGATCCATGCACCGTCTGAATCGATCATGGTCGAGGACCTTGGTCGTGTGGATCGATCCCGGCCAGCTGAGATCGATCGTGATCGAGGGCCTTGGACGTGTGGATCGATCCATGCACCATGTGGATCGACCGTGGATTGATCCATGCACCGTCTGGATCGATCCTAGTCAACCTGGTCAACCCATGCATCGTGCATATCGACCGTGCATTGATATTTGCATTGCGCGGATCGATCGTGGATCGATCCCGGTCAAGGGCCTCGGCCGTGTGAATCGACCTCATGCACGATGCGGATGGATCCGGGCCGAGTGGGATCAATCACTGCACAATGCAGATCGATCCTTGCACCATATGGGTGGATCGTGGATCGATCCCCGGTCGAGCGGGATCAATCGTGGTCAAGGGCCTTAACCATGTGGATCGATCCATGCACCGTGCGGATCGATCTCGGTCGAGTGGGATCGGTCCCTGCACCGTGCGGATTGATCCCGGTCTAGCGGGGATCGATCGTGGTCGAGGGCCTCGGCCAGGTAGATCGGTCCATGCACCGTACGGATCGATCGTGGATCGATCCATGCACCATGCGGATCAATCGTGGATCGATCCCGATGGAGTGGGATCAGTCCCTACACCGTACGGATCGATCGTGGATCTATCCATGCACCGTGCAGATCAATCCTGGTCGAGCGGGATCGGTCCTTGCATTGTGCGAATCGATCGTGGATCAATCCATGCACCACGCATATTGATGTCTAGAGACCATTGCATATTTCAAGATAACAGAGTTGGGATAGTGGCACACTATCCAGCACTGACAATCACCTAAACAAAGTCGGAAGTTCGCCTCCAGGTTTTGCTATAGCAGTCCAATCCTTAAGGCGAACTAAATGATCAGCCCTCCATATTTTTTCCTTACGCGAACTTCTGACTTTGTTTAGGTGATCTCGTTTTTGGAAATGATATCAAATTACCCTTCTCATTTGGTGATCTCGTTTTTGTTTCTTTTTTTTTTCTATGTTCCACGACATTAATAATTATTGAAATATCCCACATTACTTAAATATAGATTTTAAATGCTCTTTATACATATGAGATTTTTCTGCACCTTATAATTTAAGTGTTAGAAGTAAATTTTCTAACATAATACATGTCAAATCCAGCCAAAGTATGACTAAAAAAAAAAAAGTCTAGCCAAAGAAAATATACAATAAAGAAAAAACAAAAAACAAAAAAAGTGTGGATGGAAAGGATACCATTCGGAACCCGTGACCCCTGACGACCCGGTTGACCCGAGCCCCCTTGGCAAGACTCCATACATCACGCTGGCATCACCCTTACATCATAAGTCCTTCTATTTCTTTTTTTAATCAACAAAAGGGGAAAAATGAATCGAGTGATGGTAAAAATGGCAAAATTTGGGCACGGCATGAGCGAAAATAAATCAAGTTACTCGCAAGTTATTGAATCCCTATTGTTTTTTTTTTCGACGTTTTTAATAGGCATAAAAATTGATCCGAAAATTGTTAAGAGTTCATATAATACTCGACCTTAATTAATATGAGTACACCGGATTGTGTTCCAAGAAAAGGTCCAATCACATTAAATTTGTAATTTTTCTTTTCGAAATTGAAAAGGCCAAGGAGGGGCGATCCACGTTGGTTGTCCTTCTAAGTATCGTCGTGGAGATCCCATTCTTGTTCACGATATTCAGTTCATGTCGCAACTATTCGGAAGAAGTAGTTATTTGCTGTGAACTCAGTCCTACTCTCTCTAGTCTTCAAATTGGCTAGCCACTAGGGGTCTGTTTGTTAATTGGTCAAATAATACCTTATTATATTTTTTTATTCTCCGAAATAAAACAAAAAAGAATAAAAATCTGTTTCGTAATTTTTTTATTTTTGAGAACAAATTTGTTCCCGAGGATAGATTTGGCATAGAATCAAAAAGTAAAAAAAAAAATGTGTTCCTTTATTGTCAGGAATAATTCCAAATCAAGCCAATTTTTTTTCTCTTTTCTTTTTTTCTTTTCCTTTTCTCTTGTTCTTCCTAATTGTCGATCGCTGGCCATGGTGATGATCGATGACTGGCTAGGAGAGGTCTGGCGAACTCGCTGGAGCCTTGCCGATGACCAAGTGAGTTTGTCCAACCATCGACGAATCTCGGCCTTGCCACCAGCCATAGTGAGACTCGACCTCACCAGGCTAGGGCAAGGTTGGTCTCGCATCAGTAAGGCTCAACCTCACCCCACTGGCAACTGGCTAAAGAAAAAGAAGAGGGATGGAAGAAGAAAACCAAAAAAGAAAAGAGAAAAAAGAATAGAAAAAAAAGAAAAAAATGATAAAAGTATTAAAAAATTAAAGAAATTTTAATTCAAAAAGATTTTGAGATTTTACAAACACATTTCTATCTTGAGAATATAAATTTTGAATAGTTATCAAACACTTTCAAATGTTCAGAAACTCGTCCATGGAACAGAATAAAAAAGAATCACTTTTAAGAAAAAATTGCTTCGAGAACAGAATGATTATGAAACGCATCCTAAGTTACACTTTACAAGTATGGAGCTATATAGCATGTGATGAGCGTAGGGACAGGGTAGCATCTTCCTCCTTCTCTTTATATCTTTTAGGGTTAATGATTCGGGAAGGTTTGCCTACACGTGCAAACAACTCAATGTGAATCGATTTCACATGGACAAGCTCCATGCCCGTTAGTGGTGGTGGAGAAAGAATTGTTAGCATGGGGAAGTGGATGTGATAAATCGTGAATCTCTAGCCTTGAATTTTGTTTCGACTAACCCTAGGGTTCTCCGATGAATTGCTCTTTCACTTTCGATCTTTTCCTGCCCATCTTGCATTTGCAATGTTTGGTCTATTTTGCCATTAGAAACGAAATTGCATGCAATGATATGTAAGTCCAGTCTTCCGGTTCCTTCTGAAGCCTTTGTTTTCCATCTTTTGGGTCACCATCGGTGTGCAATTTTGTGCTTGCAATTGCACGCTCAATGCAAAGTCAAAGCCATATTGAATTTTGTATGAAGTCAGTTTAACTTAGGAACCGAATACAACGAATACCAATACTTAAAAAGAGCTAAATAGTGGACGTAGCCTCCTTACAAAAGGTTGTGAAAACCCTAAGTTGAATGCAAGACTATAACGTTTGATCTTTTGGCCATCTTGTTCTAACTCGCGTAACATTCAATCTTGATCCAGAGCTAAAATTCACTAAAATTAAGTCACTACAAGATCCATAAATTAGGTTGAAAAATCAAAGTGAATCAAAATGTTAATATCGAGATGAGTGACATTATTGTTCTATTATAAAGGATAAGATATAAATACAACATATCAAGTTGACTTGTGAAGAAGTAGGTCAATTACAGAGGAGTTTTTGAAGTTTGAACATAAAGCTCTCTTTTCAAAAAGTCCAATGATGTTAGAAAGCACAAACTATATGGTTAATCTAACACAATGAGTCAATTCTACCATCATGCAATCCTCCAACCATTCTATCGTGGATCTGAAAAGTTATGAGGTAGTTTTATGATACGCATTGATGATGTCTGAAGACTAAACAATAATCCCTTTGAAAGGCTGAAAAATTGTGTTATGGAATAACTTAGGGTTATTGGTGTCGGATGCTAGTTGTATTAGTGGTAACGTGAATCCTCTTTTTCACTCCTCTCCGGTGTATATTAATGGTGACACAGTGTTATGTCTTTTCTCTAAACACTAAGCCCCCAGTAACAAGTCTTATTCCATATTTATTTAAATATATGGGCTACAACAATGTCTCTATTGTTTTAATTCGAGGGTGATAAAGAGAAATATGTGATGAGTCTTTTATAATTGTGCATTACATTTTCATTCTGTAGTAAACCAATTTTGGTTCTTGACATGATGATCTTTAGATTTTGGTGATAGAAACTAAACAATTTTTTTCTGGAATATTTTATTATCAACCAATGAGATTAAATAGCAAAGATCCAATGATTCAAAACCTTAACAAATACACAAACCATGAGAAAGAAAGGGGAGATTGGCATAGACTGTTAGAAATATTTAGGATATGTCCTAATCCATCAAGAGAAAATGAATCAAATTTAACCCCAGCTTTTTGTTTCTTTATGCCGCCATCTTTAGTTATCTCATCTTCAGTAAATTCATGATTTTTTCAACACCGTCTTTAGTCATTTTATTTTCAGAAAAAATATTCTAAACATCTCTAATATAGAAAAATGGATATTGATAGCTCAATCTTAATTTAGGCCTAAACTAAGCACCGATAGATTTCTTTAGTATAGAAATGGATGATTTTCTGTATTATCATTGCTTTGCTAGAACAGTGACCACCGACAATTTCTAGTCTCTATCTTATCCTCCACCTCTAATGAACAAACATTGATTGTCCATGAGTACTTGCATCCTTTGGTCTTTTTAGCTTTTTCAAAATGCGTCTTTATTAAAGGTAGTCACGAGAAGGAGACAAATGGGGCATCCCAATATCTAATGTCATTGTCTATGTCAAATTATCCCGTTTTAGTCATTGTCTTATTATTGACCCTTATATGAGGGGACCACGTCAAGCATGGTAGAGGACATGGTAAATGCAATTTTGTCCTCTATTTTTTCGATAAGATGTGATGAATCCTTAATTTCAATAATTATTATTCTCCTCAATATAGACCTTGAAGAGTCCAAACGGAATTGTCTGTCCGCATGCTTATTTGAACAAGCAAATGTAGGAATATGAATTATCATAATATAAGCACATAGAATGAGAGAAGACATAAGATGCATTCACGATTCTTAACAGTATTTGACAATCTCAAAAGTTATAATCAGCTCTCTTTGCTTGGTCAAGCGGCTAAGTTAAAGCCCTAGATCATCAAATCTCTAGCTCTAACGCTTGACTTAAACAAAAGGGTCCAACAGTACACAGTCTCTAGGTCCAAAATCGAGAATCCATAACCCAATCTACCAAATAGGAGCAAATAGAAGTAGAGTCGCAGCACCCACACTAGCAAGCAACGCCACCCTTCCGAAACAAAACTACCATAGAAGTACACAAAAACAAACTAATCATGAAAGAGGCACACAACAAAACAGAAGCAAATTTCATTTCAACAGCAAAAATGAAAATTGCCGAAGGACCCTCATTTTTGCCCAACTATAAATCAGCTTGGTTTATCATAAATCATTGATTTATTCCCACATTGTAGCAAAAGTATCCTGGGCGGAATGTTCCTAATGCTAAAGGTCAATCAGTGACAGAGAGAGTGGGGACACTCCATTAAAACACTCCTTGTCAAATTATTAGCCTACACGCAACGTGCATCGCTTTTTTTCGGTGACAGAGTTCTGTCAAAAGAGAATACGTGTGGTCCTCATTTTTCTTTTTCTTTTTTGCATGAATGGTTCAATCATGGAATTCTCGTGTCTGCTTTTTGGCAAATAATAACTTTCTTGAGAATGTCCTACAAAACAAGAGTTTTCCTATTTACTACATAGACTTCATTCGTGTCATAAATTATACATTGTTTGATATTCTCCTTCTAATGCCATAATCAATTGGAAACTTCTATCTCTATTTACTTTAAATTTCAAAATACTACAAAATTTTTAATTATTAATAAAGAAAACACTTAATATAATGTAAAATGGTCATATGTATATAATGTGTGTGTATGAATTTTTTTTTATAATGTTCTACCTATTGATAATTAAACTTGGGCTAACTTAGACTCTTATATCTATTTAATGTTATCTATTAAATGAATTCATGCATTATCATTCTATAAGGAATTTTTTTTTGCCAAATTGTAAAGATTAGAATGTCAAATTATATATATATATATATATATATATACTATGGCTATTTGTTAAGGTCATGACTACTTTTTAACCAAAAAAAAAATGTAATGACTAAACAAAAACGTCCAAACCGAATACTCTCACATTCTTATTCTTTAATAGCATTCTTCCAAGTTTAAGAATTAAGGATTTTTTTGGATAATACCGCATAATTTTGTTAACCAGATTGTTATGCAATTGTATTCAAAATTTCATGCAAGTATTTTTAAGTCCTCACGGTATGGATGAATATGATTTTTCAATAAGACCCTCCTATCATGCACGCAAAGCCTTGGCCCATTTCAATTTTGAAGGTTAGGTTTGAAAGACCATTTGATAGCCTGGCCCCTCCCCACTATTAACCGTAATGGCATGGAATCATACCATACTCGAGCATGATTCCTTGCGACCCTTGGATCACCTTAAGCAAAGTAAGAATCAAGGCATTTGTGGAGTTTGACAAAGGAAATGAATGAGATTTATGCAACCTAAAAAGGGGAAAGAATGAATCAAGCCACGACTAGACCCAGCTTGATTCATGACCGGGATGAGGCCTACCATGTGATCCAGATGTGCCTTGTTTTGTTGCTGGCATATATGCGATTGGGCCTAACTTGATCCATGACTGGAACTTTCTTTACTTGCCACTCCCGTCTCTTGATTGTTACTGCAGTTTTTCCATTCCTCATATTTTCGTTACCTTTTTTCACACCACTATGCAATTGGTCCATATTGCTATTCTTTGATATACTAAAATTCCCTTGTGTGGGAGTAAAATTGAATGGTGGGAGTGCCGTAATTTTGCAACTACATGTCAATCTAGGCTAATCTCATTTAATAAAATGCTGGCACCATGTCGATGTTAAATTGAATTTATGCACATATTGAATGGCCTTTAGAATGTAGACAATTTAACTGAAGTGCATGCTTAGTTTAAATTAATGATTGCATGTTTGTACAATTGTATGCCATCATAATAACTCCGAAGTATTAGCTTCATGAATTCTCGCCACCCTTTCAACAATGAAATGATGTCATGACTATGCATTTCTAGTGCTATAGTTCAGGTTGGTCCACTTTGAACATTGAGAGACGCAAAATTTAGAAGGCAAGAGATTCGTCAATTACTTGCAATCTTCTTAAATATATGCACAGATCTTTCATGGAAGTTTCTTTGTAAAAATGTTAGGTCGAAGAGGTCATTGATTTTTTTATTTATTTGATAGAGTAGATTAATATTCTAAAGCATATTTTTACAGCATCATCAAGTTCAAAGTATAGTTTGCATCAGTCTTCAAGTTGATTTTGAACTTAACTTGTCCTTATCAATAAATCCTGATTTAAGACATTGAACCACGAAAGTTCCGAAGAAAATGACATATCACATTCTTCCTGCACTCCACCAAATCCACTTGACAAAAGAAATTAGAATGTGAGGCAACGTTAGGCGACATCTACATTGGAATTTGCGATATGCTAGTGATGAATTAAGCTCTGGATCTAATCCCCCCTTGGGAGGGGGACGGAGGGCATCTCTTCATATGAGTTGGCTACATCACGAACTTGAGAGAACGGATGCTCCAATTCGAATTAGACAGCTAATTGATGAGGATTGACGGAGGGGGAGACATGTTGGACTTGGATTGACCCTACATCTAGGCTATTTGACCTCATATGTACCTTAAAGAGGAGAAATGTAATGAACACTATTAACACTCGAATTTTTGTAGATCATTCGGACATCCATTTTTCGTCAAAATATAAAAATACAAAAAAAAAAAAAGGTAAAAACGACAAAAATATAGTAATAAGAAAGAATAAATAAATAAACAAGAAAAATAGATTAAAAAAAATAAAATAAAATTCGGGTAGGCCATTTATGCCTGGCCCGGTTACTGAGCAAAATTTCCGGCCCACTCGGGCTTAATCGCGGAATTGGCCCAATTTTGCTCTTATTTTTTCTATTTTGTTCCAGCCCAACCCTTTTCCTTTCGGTTTTGTTTCTCCCTTCTCAGCCCATTTTGTTTCCTCAAAATAGAAAGATCTCATGCAGTTTGCTGCCGTCTATTTGGAGTTCTCCGTTCTTGAGCTACGCCACGTTTTGCAAAAGAGCTGGTGCGGCTCTGTTCGTGGCCGAGTAAATTCAAGGAAAAGAAAATCTCCTCCGAAAACTCTTCACGAAGCCGAGACCTCGTTCATTGGTAGGACGTGAAGAATCCGGTAGCCGATTCGAGTTTTGATCACAACACGAACATCTCAAGTCGGGTAATCTCTGCTCTGTTTTGTTTGGTTTTGCAGAAGTTTTAAACTTAGCCAATGAACTCACGACAAAATCCTACTAAACTGAGATCGTTTTCGTTGCGATTTATGCTGATCTAGAGGTTGATGCACTGCGTTTAGACCGAGTACAGCACCAAATTTGGTCTCGGAACTTATAAACAAAAAACGCACGCCACCTGTTCGATGATTTGCGCATTAGACGTTTTTCATCTGACTTTGTATAATCGGATACTTGAGAATGTTTATATCTGTAATGATTCGTGTCTAGTACACTAACTGCTGCGTTTCTTTCCTTCTGGATGCATATCATGCTCATGGTGCCGTTTGAACGTGGTCAGAGTCTCAAATCCATCCTCGTTTATTTCGGCGACGATCGCGATTAGCTACGGCCGTGTGGGATGCCTCCACCTCTCTTTCAAGCACTAGCGTTTCGTCCGGTTCTGGATTGGTGTATGTGACTGTTAAGTTAGAAAGGAATTCTGTTGGGGTTACCGCTCGGCGAAGGTTTGAGGACGGTCGGAGATGATTGGCAGTGACGGTTTGGTGACTAGTGAGCGAGGTTGGCTGCCGACGTTGGAACGGTTGAGATTTTGAAGTGCGTTCGTGTGGTGAGCTTTGACTTTTTCCATAGAGAAGATTCGGCAAGTTGCAGGGGGAGAGATTGGCTTCGGGAAGAAGACGACTAGAGAAGGGGATGAAGGAAATTAAAAAAACAGCTTTAAAAATTAAGTTTAATCCGACGCAGGTTAGGTCCAGATAGACGGATTGGGTTAGCGGGTCGGCCCGGGTAAATTTGGCCCGAAATCCTTTTCTCGAATATAATAATGATGAAAATCATTAAAAAAAAATCTTAAAAAGCATGATAAAATCTTAAAAATAAACAATAAAAATTCATAGAATTCAGAAAAATCATTAAAATTTAAAAAAAAATCCAGAAAATTCATAAAACATAATAAATAAATAAATCATAAAATCATAAAATTTTAGAAAACCTTGAAAAATCAGAAAAATTCAGAAAATTGGAATTCGTTAGAAAATTTGCTAGCTCTTCAAATATTTTCTTTCTCTTAAAAGTCCTTAAAAAAATTAAAATCCGAAATTAAACAAGCCTTTATGACTTTACAATAGGGATTTTTGGATTGCCATTTTCTTTTAGAGACAATATTAGACTGCTTGTGTGTTTTTTATTTAATTACACATGATTGGGCAGGAAGAAGAAAGGAGGGACAAAAAAAGAAATAAAATAAAATAAATCAAAATCAAAAAATGAAATATTATTAAAAATTGTCCACATTAACGTCAATTGGACGGTTGGTATCCATGTTAGCGTTGGTTAGCCAAATTTGGTCATAGGGACTGAATTGATACAATTATAAAATATTTATGATTGAATTGACAAAACAAAAATGTTTGGAATTAAATTGACAAAATTGCAAAAGGTTTTGACCATTTTGATAATATTTTAAAATTTAAATAATATCAAGTACTTCACATTATCTCCTCTAATTTAAGCGACAAAGTCCAATGTGGTCTTTTCTAATTTTTTTTTTATGACAGCTGAAATTGATGGTGCAGTTAATGCAAGATCTTAAAGCTCTCATGTTACAGTCTTTTCCTCTAGCTCCCATGGGATAGTGGCACACTGATTAGCACGAGGACCTAGCGTGATTGATCCTTATCGGTGGTCATGAGCAGTGTGCCATCATATTTTGCTAATATGGGGCTCACTTGACAGTATATTTCCCAAAAGTAGTTAAAAGTGGGGGCATCATTAGGTTATACTGTTAATCATAATTTACAAAACTAGCTAAGCTACTTGGTTGTGCTTGCTAGATAAAATTTAGAATTTGATTGCACTTTCATTAAATTTTTTTAAAGTTTCGAGTGCATTTATCTCTGTTCTATATAGAAGCATTCATTGTATGGACATAAAAATCATAGACGATAAACTTGCATATATATATTTAAATGTCATGTGTTTAAAAGATATATAGTACAATCTACTTAGTCGATTCTCCTAGACTTTTTTTAGTATTTTATCAATTAGTTAGATTTGCATGTGCAATCTATCCAAATTTATGTTTAGTTTACATTTACTCCATAAATTTCCGACGATTAAGTTTATATGTATCGTTTGAGTACGTGTATATCTAAATATGAGTGATTTGTCTAATATAATAACTTAATTTAATAACTATCACAAAACTATTTTTTCAAATGTAAAAAAACTATATAATAGCTAAAATACTAGAGGAATACGCAGTGGGAGAGCACATGAGTTGTTGTATATTATATTATGCTTTTTTTTTTACCTTTTTTTTCATGCCACACATCTTCTCAAAGCAGCGTCTCCAAGCAAGTGTATAGAGATGAGTGCAGCCAAGTGGGGACGGCGGGAGGACGGTTCAGTCGGGCCCAGTACGGCCCAGATCATTTCGTGCCACCTCCTTTTGTACTTTTTTGTTAATTTTTTGGGGTCCAGTTGAAATTTTCTTTTAAACGTTAATCTTTGAAAAGAATAAATAAATTCCAAAGTGGAGGTTGTCGTCGTCGAGGGAGAAGAGAAAGACTTCTTATTTGATCCAAAGATGAAAGTGCTCAGGAGCTGAGCGGAAAATGCTCTTGTATTGTCTCGTCAGATTCTAATGTCCATCGGAGAAAGGCTCTCCAAAAGCGACGTTGATCCAAAACTCGTAATCCTCCAATTCTGCTGCTTCAAGCCGACCCTTTGTCGCGAATTGGTGTTTCGTTGTGAAGCATGGCACTTGGGGATTGGTTGTGCGAGCATGAAAGAGGGAAGATTTGGGTGCTTGCAACTTCCTCTGATGTGTGGAGAATGAAGACAAGCTTCACCAATCTGCATTGCTCCTATCTCTCTCTGTTTCAAACAGCGCAATAGGTTTTACAGCTCAGTTACGTTACAACCATAATAGCCATTACGTCATAATTTTAACCGTTAGTGTGATCTAACCAAACATGCAATCACAAATTCGTTTACAAGGGGATAGAGTATAAGACCAGAGGGAAAGTAGTAATCTTGCTTCTCAAGAGGAATACTCTTCATAAGTAGAAGGAATATTCTTAGGGAAAGAATAAGAATGATGGCGCTTGATTTCGTTGCTTTTTTCCAATTAATGCCACAGGAGGAGATAACAGCTATGACAACTGAGATGATGAACCTATTACTCCCAGAAATAGTGAGGCTGACAAGGGTTAAAATTGAGAAAGGTCCTCCTTGTATAATCTAAGGTGTGGCCATAAGAACCTTATTTTTGAAATAGGAATGATATTTGAATCTGCATCTCAATTTAAACAGGGTATCTAAAGATATGCAAAGTACGCGATACTTTGGATGCTTTTTTTTTAGGCAATATACATAGAAAAGTGGTGTTACATGGCATAAGATAGTCCCTGCTTTTTGAGGCAGAGTGTGCCTATTTTTTGAGCCAATGTGCTGTACGCAAGAGGAGTTAACATTCCTTGAGGTACACTGTGTACTTTATCAGTAAAGGATCGAAGTTTCGTTAGTAGACGTCGACATCAAAACAAAGGAAGAAGCTGCCATTGTTTTCAATTAGAACACCACGTCCAGCGACTCCTCTCCTCTGTTTTTGATATTGACAGATATGCACTTACTAATCTTCTCTTCAAGATTTGTTATTGACTCGAGATTCACATTCTCGCTTCCCTCTATCGAATCTTCTGCTTCAACTTCTCCTTTCATGCCATCAACATCTATATAAATTCATTGTTGCGAATAGAACTTTCGGAGATCAAACCATTTGAAAATTTCATTCCGCAAAGCAACGCACAACCAAGCATCAAAAGCAAGTACTAAATCTCATAGCAGGATTCACAATATGCATTGACAACAAACAAGATCCTACGTCCATGAAACATAACATAAGCATCAACAAAATATTAGATTTTTTTATTCATCGTGATAGCATACTAGCAATCGTTAGGTCCTAATATCGCAATTGCAAAACCTCTCGGTTGCTTGCGAATCCGAATTATGTTAATTAAAGCATCCCCACAATATGACATTTTGAGTCGTCGTCAGTTACGGAGGTAAAAACTAAAAACCCCGTTGAAAACCAACCTCACTCACACTTTCAGTCGTCGCCATCAAAAGAGAAATTGATAAAAAAATAAAAATTGTTACGTTCCAATAAAAAATGGAGAATCTATTTATAACTCGATCGGTGGAAACGGTCGTCTACTTTTTCTATTTTAACGATGTCTGCTTGCTTTTAGAATGCAGAAGACGACACGTTTTTCTTTTGCCTGGTTGGTCAGCCTGCTGAATAGATCTATAGTGACACGTCAGCCGCCACGTATGCAAGTTTCCAACGGACAGAGCACGCGTCTCTGCCATCCATGTTAAAGTTCGTTTGTTTTTCTCTTTTTTAAATTCAGGAAACGTGGCTTAAAAAGAATGGTCAATCTTGAGTCCCAAAATGAAAATTCTTTTTAGGCCATTAAATTATTTTTTTTCTCGGTAATGCCGAATCTGCCGATATAGAATGTGATTTCGATTCTGGTACTCTAAAGACCGACTAATTTTAGAAGAAAATGAACATTCCTTTCTATGGTCATAATAATTTTTTATTTAGTGAAAAATATTTCTAAGAATGCAGAATATAACCGTTAAACAACCAATTCAGAAAGCTATTGTCAGCATAGTTTCTTGGTTTGATCTACCTATTCCACGTCCTTTCCTCCACCGCGAAGGGACCGCCATCTAAATATTCGAAAGAGTTGCTCTACATAGGGTGATTGAGAGAGAGAGAATAGACGATGTTAATCATGTTAGTTGTGGTAATGCTCAGTAATTTCAGGAAACGGAATCGCCAAAGCTTGAAACTTTACATAGAAAAGACTCAATCGGCAAAGAATCGGAACCCGCCGAAGTTGCGTACCTTGAAAATCAATGTCGACATAGCTTTTTTTTCTTTTAAGGTAAAATAGTTAGAGCAATTTACTTGTTCACCTAAATGTTATCTCTTTACGATTCCTAGGGATATTGGTCTGGTTTCAGGATCAAGTGTGCTAGTTCACGGTTCCTCGATGGGAATCGAGCACCCCTAGTCTTAAGGTGTTTTGGCCACGATTTGTCTAAATACCTAAAAGTCGCAATTTACCTGTTCACCTAAATGTTATCTCTTTACGATTTCGTAAGTAACACTATGCCAAGTGGATATTATGTGAATCAATATATGATGAGAAATAGGATAAATAAAAGCAAACACCAAAGAAGAAAAGGCCAACTAAATGTACATTTATGCTGCTTTTTTCTAGCATAAAAATCTAAAGTCCTCAATCCCAATCCAGCAATTTGAAGCCAAAATGTCATCAATATCGTGTCCTCGAACTCTACAATAGCGTACGCTATCTTTGAACTCCCACGGTAACGCTTCATGGGTTACGAACACTGATCGCCTCTACTACATCCTCTCGGATATAATGCAGTGAAAACAGAGCAGGCACGTCAACATGGCATCAGATTTGTCGATGAAAACAGAGCATGAGCATCGCCATCCACGTCCGTCTCTTCGAATTTCCCCAGAAATTGACAATGCAGTGCCTGATCTTCTTAGTTAGGGCCCTTTGTTGACGCAAAAAGAGGCCTTGTCTCATGCAGGGTCTGCAAAAATCTCAAAATCATCCAATGTGCTGCTTCCGGCCCACCTAACTGCGGTGATACCAGCCGGAGGTGAAACTTTGTCTTACTCTGGCGATGTTGCCGTGAGCAAGACTCTGCTTTGGGGATGAATCGGTCGGCATTGAATTGCAGCTCAATGCAGTAGCGCTTGGAGCGGTTTCGGCTGATGCCGCACCCCATGAGCACTTGTTTCCATGTGCAAGAAGATAAATATGACTCGGACCGACCACGGCAGCCTTTGCTTCCATTCCAGGAGCGATCGAGGATATCCGCCAAGGAAAGGTTGGTGTGCTCTCTGCATTGCATTGTCGAGTGCATTTTAATCGTTCATCCATAACTGACCATGTCACAGTCGGAATTGAATTCCAGATTGTAGCGAAGGTAGACGATGAGGGCAGAGAGAATCGAGGGTGATCTTACAATTACAGCACCTTAGGCTGTAGCATTTATCATGGGGTACGGCACTGGGATTGTTTGTGTGAACATGAAAGGCGAAAGATTTGAAGCGCTTGCAACTTCCTTTGATGGTGAATCAGAGGAAGAATGACGAGAAGCTTCACCATGACTGTGGTATGTGTCATAAGATGCTTATTAATTATTCTGCAATCATTTTTCTCGTACCTTGTAGTGGGTTTCATCGCAAAGCTAGAGACTTTGCTCGATGGTAAAATCAATCTGATGGTGTGGTGTTGCATAATCCCGGGGAAAGCCGACGTAAGTATCGTCTCTTGCCTTTTGATTCTCGAATCAAAGTGGAAGGAGGTGCTGATTCGAGTCGATTTTGGGTTCGTTCAGTTGTTTTGGTGGGCGGAAGTGAATATGATCAGTGTGAGTAGTTTGTTTCGTGCTTGCTTTCGCAAGCTCTGGTTTGATAGAATGGATTTGCATGACTAATTTGTTTGGGCAAGGCATTGCCTCTCATGAGGGAGTAGCACCTACGGCAGTGATAAGAGGGAGAATGACACGTTTTAGGAGGTTCACAGAAAAGGGGCAAGGAAGAAATTTTGATGTTACCATCATCTTGATACAAGCGAGCACAACTGTAAATTGATCGAGAATTTTCAATGGTTGAATTTATATGTATCGTTTAAACATGTGTGTAACTAAATATGATTGATTTGTCTAGTCTAATAACTTAATGTAATAACTATCACAAAACTGTTATTTTAAAATGTTCAAAAACTATATAATAGCTAGTATAGTAAAGGAATACGTATGAGTACACATGAGTTCTTGTACATTATATTCATGCTTTTTTTTTTAATGCCACGCTGTCTTCTCGGAGCAGCGTCTCCAGGCGAGTGCAGGAGAGTAGGGATGGCGGAAGGGCGGTTCGGTCGGGCCCAGTATGGCCCAGATCATTTCGTGCTTAGCTCTTTTTTGTTGTTAATTTTTTGGGGCACAGTAGAAATTTTCTTTTAATCATTAATCTTAGAAAAATAATAATAATAATTCTAAAGTGGAGACTCACGCCGTCAAGGGAGAAGAGAAAGACTCTTCTTATTTTGTAACGTCCGTCCGTTGCGGTGAGCTCAGCCATCGCAAAGCCTACACCCCGTTTCCTCCCTCCATCCATCCATCTTCTTTCCATCGCCACTTCAAATCCGAAGGGAGAAGATGGTCCAAGTTGATATCACTGGAGAAATTGCTCTTTTATTGTCTCCTCAGATTCTAATCTCCATCGCAGAAACTCTCCAAAAAGCGACCTTGATCAAACGCTTGCGTTTTCTGCTGAAAGATTCCCCGCAAATTGACAATGCCAGTGCCCGATCGTTTCGAATTCAGGGGCTTTTGTCGACCGCCGGAAAAGCCCCAAATCCAAGCTCCAGTCGGTGTTCGACCTTCATGGCGAAGATCCGAGCGGCCTTGTTTCCTGCGGAGGCTGCCGAAACTCGTGATCCTCCAATTCTGCTGCTTCTGGCCGACCCTTCTTCGCGAATTGGTCTTTCGTCTGATCTCACTGCGGTGGTACCGGAGAGAAAGACGCTTCGGATTCCAGATTTGTAGTGGCGGTCGGCGATGAGGACGGACGGAATTGAGGGTGATCTTATAATGGCAGCACCTTAGGCTTATGGCATTTCGTTGTGAAGTATTGCGCTTTGGGATTGGTTATGCGAGCATGAAAGGGGGAAGATTTGGAGCGCTTGCAACTTCCTCTGATGTGTGGAGAATGAAGACAAGCTTCGGACTGCATTCACCGTGCTTTTATCCCCCTAAATCTATTTTTCAATCCTTGAGTTTTTTTTTTATATCAAAACTTAGTTGAAGATAATTGACTGGTACCGGTTCCTTCAGGTAGGGATAATCAATTTTCGAAAGTAATGATAGATAATGCGCACTTTTATAGTTCAGTAGAACAATATTGTTTTCTCGAATTCTTGATTTCCTGATAGCCTTCGATCAGCTTAGTTATTTCCTTTAATCATCTCTTCTCTTACCTTGTGATGGATGGTAGTTAAGCAATAATGTTATAGGATGCAGAGCATGGGATGACTGCAGGCGTATCAATGGGTGACAGGGCGGCGACAGCTTTGGCTCTTGCGTCTAGAGATTCCAAAACCTGAAGATTTCAACAGGCTGGGACATGTTTTCCCATTGAAGTACAGGGAGGGCGGTGCCCTGAAAAGAGCTGGGTATACAGAGGCTTCTGTCGACCTTGCTGTGTTCGCTAACCTGTGGCAGTTCTCTTTGTGAGGTAGTGGGTGATGATGGCTCCATGGCAAGATTACCTAAGCTTCATGGGTTTGCACAGCGGGAGAACTTGAAAAATGCATCTGTTGCTGATCTAATCAGGTAAAGCAATCCAATGCAAAATACTTTTTAAGGACAATCAAATCCAATTTCAGCTGCAATCGTCACTTCTTAAGTGTTGGCTCTTTTGGTCAAGATGTTGCTGCGGCATCTCCCCTTTTTGGGAGTGGATAAATGAAGAGTAGAAACCTTGGATCCCTGGGTGGGATGGGAAAAAAGAGTCTCTTATGGGTTACTATTGGGCTGTTGTTTTGCATAGCAAAAGGGAGAGAAGCATAAGCTATTTTGGTCTGTTGATGTCTCAAGTTTAGTTTATGCTTTAAGCTTGTGGTTGTTATTCTGCTCGTCAACACCATGCAGATCAATGGTTTTGGGGGTTCTGAAGAGTTGTTTCTCACAATTTTTTATGTGTATGGTGTCGTTAGATTAGTATATGGTTATGAATGGCCAGGATTCTTGTCAAATTTTGTCAATGAGCCTATGACCGCAGTTATCTTTATGTACATTTTCTTGTACATACCTCATTTCAAAACCCATGTCTGAATGTCAGTTGACCACTTACTGAGGCAGAGTTTGAGGTGCATTCTCAGCATTATCACCAGGAAATAGGGATAGAACATCTACATTGTATTCTGACTTGTATATTGAGAAGCTTCTTATACTGTCTGAGTGAGAAATGATTCACTGCTCATTAGATGCATAAATTTATAGGTACGGCTGGAAAAGAGATAAATGAGTTGAACGTGCTGCTGCTGCAAGATTACCAACAATGTGGGGCCTTTTACAGCCCATTGCTATAGGTCGATATTAGATGGAATCGAGCAAATTGCAATGGTCAGATAGATTATGAGCTAATTGCTAAAACTGTTTTAAGAATTCAGAAACTATTGAACAAAGAGTTTTGAATTGCTTAATTGTAAACTTAGAAGATCTTGTTTGTAGCAGTCCAATTTTTCAGCACAACTTCAATTTGCGCTTCATCTTATGTATTTGCATTGCATGATTTTGTTTGATGATGATTTTACTAGAGCAGGCTGTCAAGCTTTAGAGTTGAATAATCACACCACTGAAAACTTGATGGTATCTTCTGGGTGGAACTCCATTAAATGTTTTTGGAAGCTTGTAAAAAAATGTCTAATCATGTGTCAATCATAATTTGGAGTACCTACAAATTTATCTTAGTTGGATAACAAATTTTGTCTGGACAGGAAAGTTAACACTGGAGAAATGATTGTTAGGATTTTAGTCAACTGCTGGGAACAATAATTCTTTCTTATAGTCTATGAAATGATTGATAAGGGACCTGTATGTGTCTGCAATTGATATAGGAATGCCGTAATTTTGATTAAAAGCAGTATCTCTAGTTTTTTGTATTTTATGTCCTCCCTTCAGACAACAATATTTCCCATCATGTGATTCATACTTTATTGTTTAACTTCTGAACAGAGCGACGTTGGAGGTGATCAAGATGTCCTTGTGAGGGTATCCTCAGGATGCATGCCAGGAGACATGTTTGGATCTGCTAGACGCAACTGTGACCAGCTTGCACTTGCAATGCAGCAGATAGAAGCGGCTGGTAGGGCCGTTCTGGTCTACCCCTGAGGGCACAAAGGAGAGGAATAGGTTTGAGGCACATATTACGTGCCTATAACCTGCAGGATGGTGGGCATGATTCCATGGAAGCAAATGTGGAACTTGGATTGCCTATTTACTCTCAAGAGTATGGAATCAGTGTTCAGGTATTTCTTCCTTAAGTCAGAAACTATACTGATGTGAGAGGCAACAGTTTCAGAAATTGTACATCATTTTGTAGGACTATTAGAGGAAGCTGGTCACTAAAGCGGAGCTTCAAGTTCTTGTCTTAAAAAGACGAGATCTAATTACTCTAAAGAATCACTCCATCATTTCTTTTTACAGCATTTGACGCATCTGTATTAGTGCTTAACATATTGTCTACCAGGGAGTCAGAACTATGAAGCTGATGAAGTACGTGGGGCTCAAAGATTATGGCCTGATGATTGCTGAGACAGTCCCCCTAGTGACTCCCATACAAAGGAGAAGAGATACTTGGAGACAAAACGTTCAAGATGGGGCATATCTATGGAGCGGAAGTCAATGGTCGCTTCAGCAATCTCATCAGCAAAAAGGGGAAGCCTAGCAGTCCCGTTTCTTCTGATCTGGCTGTGTCTGACTTATAGGAGCTGCTGGATAGTTCTACTGCTAATTATTTATTTGAGGGAGACAATCAAGTTCACTTACGGATGGTGTTATTACTTTTATGTTTAAAGCCCTATGGTCAAGATTATTGCGATACCTGCTGACCATGCGTTCTGGAAATTTTATTGCGATTCGGTTTTACAATCATTGATCTGTCAATGTCATTCATCCATTTTGTAAGGCAAGAAGGTGAAAGACTAGCTCTCTAATTGAAACTTCCTTTTGCGTTATTGATGGATGGCAAGAATTATCCTTATTCACCTTTCCGTAAAATCTTTGTGTATCGATCTCTAGAGACCTCCCCATATTTCATGAATACAGATTTGGTGGAGGACATTCTTTCTTTCCTCTTCTGTGACCACTTCAATTGTAACAGATTTTACTTGAAGGAATGTACTTAAAGGTCTCTGTTACAGATCAACTCTACAATAGTATACACAATACTTCATGGGTCACTAACACACTAATCATCTTTATCGCGATTAGGGGTGTCAAAACTGAACTGGAAAACTGAATCGAAGCTTGAACTGAGCCAAATTTTTGCGTATGTTTTTCTCAGTTCAGGTGAATCAGAGATGATTAACAATTCACACAATCTCTCTCATTTTTTGTAAACCTCTTTTTAATATTTTAAAAAAGAAAATCGAAAAATCGAATCAATTGGAACCGAACTCGTTGCAAGGTGTGGTTCAGTTTGAAATTGTTGCACACCCGAACGGTTCGGTTAAGTTAGACACCCTTGATTGCAATCTCTCGATTTATTAAAAATAGTTATTTTCTTTCTATACCCAATTAGTTTAAAAAAAGAAGAAGAAAGAATAAGAAAAAAGGACGCTGTCTTCTATTCGAATTGGTAATCTGATGAGCCCATAAATTTAAGAAAATGAAATTTCAAAATCACACCTGTGATCTCTTCATGAATTAAGATTGACAACGCGCGTAAATTTAGTTACGAAGCCTCGCTTCTTCGAATTTCCCCACAACTTGACAATTGCAATGCCCGATCGTTTCGAAATTTAGGACTTTTGGTGACGACAAAAAAAAAGCCCCAAATCACAACTCGAAATCATCATGAGTAAAAAGCGAAGCGGCCTTGTCCCGTGCAGAGTCTGCCGCAACTCGGAATCGTCCAATTTGTGCTTCAGGCCCACCCTTCTTCCTCATCGAAGATGATGAATTTGGCTTGGATCAACCCAGAGCATTCTCTGATTCTATTCCAGAAGCGATTTGGGACATCTCCTAAGGAAGGTTTGGTATGCTTTCTGCATTGCGTCATCGAGCGCATTTCAATTGTTCGTCCATTAATTTCTATGTCATGTTTGGAACTGAGTTCCAGATTGTAGTGATCTTATAATGGCAATAGATGAGGATTGCCTTCAACCTTTAATTTTATCGATCCCACGCTCCGCATGAATTCGACTTATAACATACCCGGAAATTTGGAAAGATGCAATGTCCAGGTGTAACGATGTTCACTACTCTCCAAAAAACAAATCAAGAAATGCATCACCATTCAATCTGTTGCAGCAGAAAGTTTTGCTTTTTTCGATCTGATTAACTAAGCAAAACATTGCGAAGCAGAGATTTTTTTGCAGGCATACCAGAGTTTATGCCCGAGCTTTGACATTCCTTCTGAAAATGGAGACTTTGAGTTCAATATTATCAATTCTAACAAGCTTGAACACACAGACAATCTCCTTCCTTTAGATAGAGTATGATCTTGAAGAAATGAGGTGCCTCAAATGCAAAACTTTCCCGGTGCTGTTCATCTTCTCTCCGGCGACGAGAAGTCATCCCCTGAGCATAATTTGTGTAGTGAGTTGTAACGTCTGAACTTAAACTAGTTTCATGGCTTTATATTAGCTGACTTAATTAAATGAAGCATCTAATTGGAGCAGCAATTCATTTCCGGGACAAAAAGTTAAAAAAAAAAAAATTTCTGGAAGAAGCTCATTAAGAAGAGCATATACGGAATCGAATGGATGAAAAGATGGACAATCTGTTAGTTGATCAAAATTGTATCAAGAATAATGTTAGAGGTACTAAGGCTAAAATCGATAGATTCCATTTACAAAGTGATGTGTAATTAGTATATCATCGCCATTAGATATTCAGCCTACCAGTTAGAAGACTTGACCAATGAGCGGATCTAGCTCTAAGTACCGAGCTAAAGAAGAAAATTGTTTGTCTTGGCCCGCTTACTTGCACCTGCGGCTTGGTGGACCTCGGCAGACTATGCCGTGAGACCAAACACCTCTTCTAAATGTTGGAGATAATTAGGCCAAAAGAAAAGATAATTCACTCAAACTCAACGAGTCGTATCTATCATGTTTGAGCCAGTCAATCTTTATTTCCTTTGTTGAGTTCAGATTAGCATGTAGATTATATTAACTAGGAGAGTCTCACTAGCGATTCCTGTAACTAAGAATTGGAAGAAAAACACTGGCACCTGCTACAAACCTAAGATCTTTAGCCTTTAGAAATTCCCTAGTCGTGAGTGCAGTAATTTTAAGTCGATCAAATATAGGTCTTATCAGCTAATAATTATGTAAGGTTCATGATTATTTTGCTCAATTTCATTCATTTTTTCTAATTTGAAAAGTTGAGCGACTAGTCCTCTTATGGAACTTCCCCCCTCAATGTCCATGCTGGCTTCTAATATTCATCTGTGATTATTTAAGTAAGTGATTAATAGACTTTAATCTGAATCTACTTGTGTACTGATCACCAGAGAGCAATACCTATTTGAAAATTGATGCAGGATTCCAACATGCCACGTCAGCAAATTTGGTTGAGTGGTCATCAGGAAGACCAAGTGTTCGTTGGGGAGGATTTCACTACATTTGATTCAAAACCTTTATGACTTAATCGCACTTTTAAAAAAATTACAACACAATTATACATTAAGCATAAGGTTTGCGATCTTTTTAAGAAAGTTCCTCGAAAAAAAAAAAACAACGGATTAACATGCTCATTCGTTTGGATGAGAAGAGAGTTGAAGGAGAAAGAAAAGAAATGGGATGTTCAGTTATGAAAATTGAAGAGCGTGCAATCTAGGCAGTTATGCTGAGGTGGCAAAAGGCGAGAAAATCATGTCGTTACCTATTATCCATCACCAGCAGCTCCCCCCCCCCCCCGGGGGTTCCTTTGCAAAACTGCGATTTTATTAGGGAGAAAGAGAGAAATTGGAAATAGAATCGCTACCTCAACATAAATTTTCTTCATCTCCACCTTTGATTGTGTCTCGGTAAATTTTAAATTTTTGTGCCACTTTCAAGCGTCTGATGTTCCCCTTATCAATGACTAAACAAGTTACAAAGATGAAAAGTTTAGAACCTATGATGCTTCAGCTAAAAAGGAAAATTTGAGAAGGTGAGGCAAGCGAAAAATAATAATAATAAATAAGAATGACCTTAACTGGATCTTACCAATTTTGTGTGCATTTATTATGCTGATAACTTTTGTATGGTTGCATTGAGATCACCTTCCCAATAGTCATCCAACTCGTATCCGAATAATCTCACCCATTTTAATTTTGGTGTGCTTGGAGTACCATTGGAAAAGATCTTCATTTTTGGGCACTCTTCCACCTTAACACAATCCAAGGATGGGAACCTGAAGCTACATCTTGTGGTGGAGGAGAAGCATTCTAGGCTTGGCAGATGTTGGAGGGTCAAATTTTCTAGCTTCCCGAGAGAAATCACTTTTCTTTCTCCATTTTCATCATGTGCAACTACTTCATTCATTCTTTCACATCCAATTATAGTCATGTCAGTGAGATGCATCAAATTTGTGATTGCCGAAACTGTCACTAGATGTACCAATCCAGAAGAATTCTTCACCACTAACTTCGTCAAATTCTGGAAGGATGTCACGACTGGAAATATTGTTGTCAAACTGGGACAATCCCAAACCTCAAATTTCCCAATACTTTGAAGAATATTTGCCACTAAATAGCCTTCTCTCCAAACATGCTTTAGGTTGTGTAGCTTGCTCAACTTAAGTTCTTTCAAATTTTCAAGCATTGGATGTTTTCCCTCATCAACAAACCCTTCATCAGGGAATATATCTTCAAAAGAACTACAGAAGACCTCAAGACATTGTAGGTTCTGAAATCTTTGTAGGAGGAATATGAGAGGAAAGATGGCAATTTCATCATGAAAGCATGCCAATGTTAGTGATTTTGGCTTGCCAAAGAAGTCGTCACAAAATTTTCCATTTTGTATCATCTGAATATCCTTGTTGACCAACAAAAGTCTCTCCAAGATGGGAATGCCCTACAAAATTGCCAATACAATGAGAGAAGTAAATTCAACAAGGTTTGAAAATAAATCATGGGTTCTTAGAGGTAAGCTTAAGTCGGTTGACTCCCATGGAATGGGGCCCTGTTCTCGCATTTCATTAATTTCTAGATGCCTGCATACAAGTCACAAGCTTCTAAAGTTGAGCTACAAAATGCAAACTGTAAACAAATGCTCCACTATGGCTATCCGCCAACCAAGGTAGGCTATGCGCCCATATTATAATGATTAGATAGAAAGGGAAAGAACTGTGTTGGCATAGGAATGATCAAACAAATGAATGAAAATTCATTTTACCCAAAAAACATCAAAAGAAAGATGGTCATCTCGCTACGATTTGAAAATATATTGCTGAATATCAATGTCTGATTCTCAATTTAGTCCATAGAAAATTCACCTTTTTAATTTCACAATGAAAATTTTTCAGAGAATTTTTAAGTAGAGGTCTGTGTTGTAATCACCCTATCCAAATTCATCTTCTATTAGGAATATCTTATCCTGTCACAAAAATATGTAGTTCCTTAAAATTTCAGGTGATGAGATGCACTCACGGTGTTATTAAAACATTTTGGGTGTCCACAAATAAAAAGTGTGCTTAAAGATATTTGGACTATCTTTTGTCAACAAAGTGATAGGTAAGGGGTTCATGTTTTTTATAGTACCGTAACGTGGCATGACTATGTGGTGCATATGAGATATAGTGTGTGATGTACAAAATAAAGAAGAAATTGAGGAAGAGCAGTTGTAATCATACCCTCTCAATTGAGAAGTGTGCTCTAGGGTCTGAAAGGTCGTGTTGTTTGTCTCTCTGAGCCCACTTATTCGTGGATGCCACAAAAGACAACATGTTTAGTTTGTCACAGTGGGTCACTCGCAATTCCATCAAGAATGGCCAGTTCAAAGTGAGTGTGATAGAGCAGAAGCTTTTGAGTTGTGGCATATCATGTAATACCAAAGAAGTAAGTTCTGGGAAAAGAAATTGAGTGGTGGTAAAGTGGGGAGTGTCATCTCCACTCGTGACTATTTCCTCGAGCCCACAAGACTCCACTTGAAGTTCCTCAAGCTGGGTTAGACTTATAGCCACCCAATGCGGAAACAAATTGTCAAGGTTCTTACAATTCTTAGCCTTCACTCTTCGCAAATGTTTAAAAGTGAGAGTTTCTTGAGGACTGAAGATCCATATTTTGCTTAAGTTATCCATATGGGAGAGATCCATCCATTGAAGGCAAGGAAATTGTACCTGCCATATTGAAAAAATGATATAATGAATATGATTACATTGAGTTATGACCTCATAGGAGGAGTCACAAATCATGAGAATTCTAGAACTTGTTAGTGACAAATAGGGAGAGGTTGATTGACGTTTTCCCTTCAATTGACCAATAAGTCTCATGATTATAGAGTAAATAAATGTGCGGACACATGTTATGATGAAACTTTCTACTAACAAATAACAAGAAAAAGGTAGTAATTGGGCACATGAATCTGTTAGAAAAAAGAGCAAACAAGAAGGGAAGAAAAGAGTGACCTGATGTAAATTATAACAAATTTGGTAAATGTATTGGCTTGCGTTGGATCAATTCAATCAATATATATTTGAAAAGTGATTTTTATTCTTATAAAAATTAGATGACGGTGTGTATGTGTATATTCCTTGTTATTTTACTTTGACGACAACCACTCCTAAATTATATCGAATCAATAAAATAATCATTGAAATTAAAAATGTAAGTTCGTTTCAATTTATAATCGATAGCACATGGAACATTGACTTTTAATTGGCCTACTTGACATTAAGTATTCGCAACGCGCCTTATCCATCTAATTTTTGGAAAGTTGCCATAATGACATCTCGGAATCATCTCCAATTCGCTGATCACATATAAATGCGCTATTTTACTTCAATGCGTTGGTGAATATTAAGAAATAAAAAGTTGATTGGATCATTAAAGCCTAGAGAGCACTCCAATTAAAAAAGGCCATTGATGCAACATTGTATAAGGTAAGAATTCTCGGACTTATTTGCTTCAAGTTGAAGATGCAATTGAAAATTAATTCTTGATTCGTGATTTCATCTATTGAGAAGATGATTATGGTACAATGAGTAATATTTGGTAACCAATCTGGGAATTGGATTTACAATTATGAAGTTTTTAGTTGGTGTGACACTTAACTCCAATACCTTATAGCTTGGAATGGGTAATTGATTTCTTATCCTCGATTGATGCCATGCATCAACGACTTAGGAGTTTTGTGCATGTGGAGGCAAAAACAAAAGAAAATAAAAATTAAGTCGATGTTGCACTGCGTAGGAATTCAATCTTTTTTTTTTTCAATGTGACATGTGCAAAGCAACATTCTATTTTCAAATTCCAATTACCGGCATTGCATATTTCGATTTGACAAGATAATTTATCTAAAAACAAAAGCATTGTATTAAAAAAGAAGACTGACCTGTGGAGTGAAAAGTGAAGGGGTGCCAAGGTCAATCTCCATCCTAGATTGCCAAGTCAAACTTCTCATCTTGGGGCAATGGGCAATGCTTAGATATTTTAACATGGGACAATCCAGCATATGATTCTTTGCTAAGAGAAAACTAGTTAAATTGGGCAAGCGTTTCAGTTCTATCCATTCAAGTTTCGAGAATGTAATCTTCTCCATCGTGCTTCCTTGCCATTCTTCCTCTGCGATTACTCCTTCCATTTTACCACACTCATTTATTTCCATAACTTCAAGACTGGCTAGGCACTGAGCCATTGATGGAGTGAAAGCATGTCCCAAGTTGTTGCAATTGTAAAGGGTGAGAATAGATAGAGATTTGAAACAAAGCATCTCTTGAAGATCTTTGTTCCACAGTTGCCTCAACTTTGGTAGATTGACTAAATTCAAACACCATAGTCGAGGCAGCACTCGAGTGCTTTCCACACCCCCTAGCCCTTCAAGATTGAAAATTTCTTCTAGCAACTCACAATCGCACACTTGCAAGCTGCTCATATTGTCTAGAACAAGCATCAATTTGGATGGAATAACATTAATAAATGATGGACATTTATCCACAATCAATGATTTTAATTGCCAAGATGACTTGATAGGATTAAGTTCGCTGTGCCATTTTCCAATAATCTCTGGGAACTCAGATAGCCTCATAAACTCTTCTCCAGCAATTGTAGCCTATCAAAAGATGCATCATTAAATGTAAACTCTTAGGTGGCAAAAAGCAACTATTTTGTTAGTGATCAAAACCATTCAATTGCACAAAATTTGAAAACTAATGCATACCATTTCTTCAAACATATTTCGAATGGTGATGTTGAGATTTCCCTTCCAAAACCATGCTGTCGTTGATATATGTACTCTCTCTAGTTTTGGCATCTCAATTGGTCCCTCAAAGAAAAACTTCATGTTGGGACATCTTTTCACAATGACATCTTCCAAGACAGGGAACATCAAAGTGTATCCACATGAGCTGAAACATCTTAACCTTGTCAAACCATCAAACTCCATGCACTTCAATTGATTGAAAGCCACTACATGCCCCTCCTTACCTCTCTCGTCACAAATGACTTCTGTCAACATTTTACAATTGCTTATCCTCAATTTTGTGAGTTCTACCAAATTTGCAGCTATTGTCGGTGTGAACATATTTGATAACCCAACACAACGTGATACATCTAGAGTCTTCAGATGTTGGAAGTATCTTGAAAAGGTTAATATTAGTTTTAGTGATAACCCATCACAATCTGACACGCTTAGGGCCTCCAAATGTTGAAAATACCTTGAAAAGGGTAATATAACTTCTAGCTCATGACTTGGGTCTTCTATGGCTTCTACATTGATGCTCAACGCTTCTAGATAAGATTCACATACAACTAGTTTTTCCAAGTTGGTTAAACTCTTAATGAAATGACATGTGGATATTGTAGTTTCCTTCGAGAGATGACAAAACTCAAGAACTTTAAGCTTGCTGAAGAATTCTTCATTACGACAATGCCCATGCCATATCTCCATCTGCTCGGATAAATCCAATTTTAATTCTTGTAGATTTGGGAATGCCCCCTGAGAAAATAGTCAAATCAAAATCTAAAGTCAGTTTGGTTGAAAGAGTATTCACATGTTATGGTATAGGTCATTCATATCGAACATAGTATATGCATTTTAAGATGTTAAGTCTCATGCTATACAACAAAAGTAAATGTGCTCTGATGCAATTAACATTATGGTTGATCTTTCATATTTGACTTGTATCCTTATTTAAACTTAAGCGAACCCCCAGATTCCCGTTTCTATAGATACATTCCTTATGAAAATAACTTCCCCCTCAATTGTGGCCACAATTGCACTAATTTCAGTGATTAACGTCAACCCATCTTTCCTTTCTTCGCATAACAAATGTTATCTTTGTAGGGTTCAAATTAATTACACACTTATGCCATGGAAAGTTCACAACACATGCCACGTGTTTTCAATCTTTGTGGTACTTAGGAGAGAGCTAAACTATTGGAACTGGTCTAAACCATTTTTAAAGGGGGATCAACGAGTATACATTTGATAAATTAGACATTGACAAGAATTTAGAGTCAATACTTGAAGGACATATGATGTTTCCATGTTGCAATATTTCTATGGACTCAGAGAGTCATAAAGTTTACATCTTCATATGAAGAGTAACTTGTATGAGATGCTTGGCTTTGACCATAATCATCACTTCAAATATTTACCATCGAAACAAAACAAATAATCTTGGGTCATACCTTTTCTACCGTGAAGAGAGGCTGTTTATGAATTGGCATCTCATTCTCAGGTTGTGAAGCAAGTATCTCCACTTTGTTACAGCCATGCACCTCCAAGGTCTTTAACACTGGCCAATGTAAAGCATGTGTTCTATAGATGCACTTTAATTCTATTAGATGCTCGAGTTTGAGGGAGGTTAGCCTTGGGAACACAACTTTGGGAATTAGTCCTTCCTTCTCAATGAGTTCTACAATGCCACATCTATTGATCTTCAATTCCTCAAGTTGCATTAGATTTCTAGCTACTGAGGCCGGAAATAGAGAGGTCAAGCTCTGGCATCTAGAAACGCTAACAGAACGTAAGCACTGGAATTTAACTTGATGGTAGAGTTCCTTATTCCATATACACTTTAGCTTATTGCACGCTTTCACATCAAGCGATTTTAGACTATGCAAATAATCCATAGCAACTTGATTATCCCATATCATCTCGATGTTATTCACGTAAGCGATTTCTAATGTCTCCAAGCTAGGAAATGCAACCTGCAGTATTAGCTCACAAATTAGTGATTCTATTAAATTACGAATTCATGATCTTCCAATATGTAAATATAGATGAATGCCGCAGGGGGATCATTAAGTTGCACAAAAGGAAAAAAAAAAAGAATAAAATCAAAAAAAGAGTAACAAAATCTCCATACTAATGTGGTTTCAAATTCCTTCAGTATTTCATAGAATCATCTAAAGTTTTCTACATTCTCATTAAAAAAGATAAGGAATCTTTCTCCAATCTTTTCTTCAGAAAAAAATTCGCATTGCAGGGCTTAGTTTGAGCGTCAAGAGTCCCAAATAATAATCATCATTTTCACGTTTATTTGAAAAGGTATACTGTTTGTAATTCGGCCGCAACAATACTTATGGACATATTATCTTTGAATAATTTTTCTTGGATGGTCAAATGTGAAATCAAATTTTTAATTTTAGTCTTGACATGGACAAAAAGAACAATGGCAAGATTTTATTTTCCAATATTGATAAAGGATATATGAAAACAAAATTCGTCATAAAGATCGCCTATCAACTTTAATACCCAAAATAAAAGGATAAACATGGTGAGAAGAACTTACCTACGAACTCTCCACCTCAATGGAAACAAGAAGTGAATATTGTGGACTAAATCATCACCCTATATACTTTAAAGTCGATGGGATGGGGAAAGAATTTCTAATTAAGGAATTGCTATATCAAAGCTGATTCTAGGACTCGGATATAGAGGTTTTTTCTTTTCTTTTTTTCTTTTTTTGTCGAAGATGTGGACGTTGATTACCATGCAAACTTTGTGATTTTTTTGTCTTCATGTTTTTTCCTTTCTTTATTTCCTTTACTTTCCCTTCCAGATGCATGCATTTGTGATTGGAGTTTCTCATTTATTTTACCTTTGCTTTCTTAATGCGACCACGTTTACTTTCTGGTTGTCTACTTCTCAATAGGGTCTATGTTGTGACAGAACTGTCCAATTCTTACAATTTCTTTTTAGCTCGCTTTAATGATTCTTTTAAATAAGTATAAAAGTGTTGATTCTAAAAGAGTGTACTGATCGACCGAAAAAAAATTAAACAATTGTACTAAGATATGTATAATCTACCTTATAACATGACATATATATCTATCATAAGAACAAGAGGGTAGCATGTTCTTTTCTTCGTCACTGGAGTAATGCTATTTGAGTTTACCTCCATATTCATCCATCCACTGAGTTCCAAAATATCCAAAAGCAATCGTGCACGCGAGTGAAAACTTGTAGAATTTTATTGAAAAAATGAGGAGTGAAAGGGCTAATAAATTCTGACATGAATTAATGCATTAATACATGACTTTATGGCAAATTCCGAAAGTGACACAAATTGAAACAAACTATACACATAAGTTTTAGCATATTTAACAAAAATATAGTGTTTCAAATGACACAACTACAAAATCCAATTATGACACATGAATACGAATTACCGGCCGGTTAATTTGTTTAATAGAAAGTACACATTGGGTAACCTATAGATTGAGTAGCTGTTACAAAGGAGATAAAATTAGAGTAATCCCATTCGCCGACGGAGATAAGAGTAGAGGGGCAACCAAGAAAATGTTCGAGGAATCAATGAAACATGCAAGCTCGTTTGAAAAACAGATGCCAACATGGAAGCTCCATAATGCTCACCATTTATCTCTGAATAACCTCTGTTTATCTACCTGGCAGAAGCTGAGACTCCTTTGCGGGGTTCATCTTTCTATAATTACTAGGTATGTGCCAGTGTGAATTTTTTCACTTATGGAGAACGGTTATGTGTATTTTGGTGTAAATAATTAGTTAAATCGTCTCTTTTCATATGAATAGCCCTTTTTGAAGAAAAAAACTTAACTTATATTATGTAAAACGTAGAGACTCGGTAACAGTATAAAAAATTAATAGTCATTAATATATGGCATAGGTAGATTTTTTATGCGATCAATGTATTAGTTTAAAATTGAGTGGAAAGCTCAAGAGAAGTTCTCCTTGCAAAGAGAATGATCAACATCTTTCAAATAGCAATCTAAGTGACATTCAGGAATGACTTTTTAAGGAGTACTCTATAATGAATATCTATATAGAGTTACCATTGAAATGCTGATTTGGTGACAAAATGGCACGTTCAGAAATTTGGCCACGTGTATGCCACAACAATAATTTGTGGGAAAATTTTTGATGTTTGATTGAAGCGCATAACTTATAAAGAAATAGAATCTAACCCCGTAATTTGAGAGTTGACAATTGAGCTCATTGAAGATTAAGTATCCAACTTTGGTATATGTAGTAACTCTACTTTAAATTCTTCATTTCAACCTAGAATCGCAATTTGAGCGGTAACTTTACTTTGACTTCCAGATTTTATGGTGCAGTGATTATGTGGAATGTAATCAAATTTAACCAAAGTAGGCTTTGTAAGTAACTTATTTTATTTTGGCTATGCTTTCTCTTCGGTATAACTATTTATTTGTTATTTTCAATTATTTAATTAGGTGAGCATAATAATTGTTTAATAGGCCTATATCTTCTTCTTTTTTGTACTTTTTTTAATAATTTGTTTGATTGATCCAACTCTTGCTTTCTAGGGAATGGTGTGAATTGAAACTTGCTTTCGGTTTATAGTGCCATGTGGCAACTTGAAAGGCACAGCATGGGAACTTCCAAAGTACTATAACACAGAAAATTGATGCCGAGTATTTTAATCCAACGGTTTTATGTTATATTTCATATTTTGACTTAACGTTAATCACGTACCTCTTGATCGAAGAGGACAATAGAGCGTGATTTGACATGGTCCTGACTTCGAGTGTCTTGTGAACCTGCCAATGATTTTTCATTAGATGAAAAAAAATGTCACCATTTGTATCGTAGGAATGAATCTGTCTACACGAAGATCTTCAATGATGAAAACAACAAATCAATCTTACACTTTCTGCGAGAGAAGCATGTCAAACTTTCCAAATCTCGAAACCTTATATTGGTTAACATTGGGAATTCTAGAGTTTCTATCGTTTCCATTCCCAACTCTTCGTCCTCCATAATAATTGCCTCCATCTTCTTGCAATACCATACCTCTAGTTCTCCCAATTGAGCAAGAGATTGAACCATGGATGGGAAAAATAGAAACTCGAGTTTGTCACAGCTAACCACCTCTAGCTTCTTTAAATTATGGAATCTTACTATTCCACATGGATTCTTGTTCCATATGCGCCTCAAACTCAACAAATACGATAAATCGAATTTAGTTAGCTCAGAAAGGGTCTCAACATTTCCATTGGCACTTGGTCCATGAAGGTCAAAAATTTCTTGCACCGAAGCGCAATCTTGTATGCTTAAGGTGTGTAACTTGTTTAGTTTTACTAGGGACAAGAAATCGATAACCTTTGAGAGAGATTTGCACTCCAAAACCTCTAGAGTTTTGAGATTGCTTAGTCCTAGTGAAGATTCATCACTCCATATATCTTTCAGATTGGGAAGTCCATACATAGTCAAGGACTCCAGGGATGGGATTGAAACCTGGAAGATAGATCCATCAACATTAGGATTTATAATAACAAAAGACTGGCCAAAAATATCCGTGCTATTGCAATCATTGACAAAAAATCTTTGATAAACAAAATCTACTTTACAATCTAAAAGGGCAGTTTACGACCCCAAAAGACAATCAATGGGCTTTACTTGTTATTTACAATATAACAAGGGATGTTACTACGATTAGATTTGCTTTGCAATTTACTAACAATAAGCGGAATTACAGTCATCGAGAATTTTTCTCTCATTCAGTTTACCATGGACAATGAAAACTAATGAACTGATAAAGCAAAAAGTACTTTTAAGATAAATTACTTCCTATAAGGTGAACTACCCTCTTAAGGGTATCTAACTGCTTTAAAGATACATTGCTCATTTTAGAGGATTATTACTAGCAAGTAATTTAGCATCTCCCAAGTGGATATTACTGCCATGAAAAAAGTAAAGAACCGTAGAATGATTGTGATTACGAAAGGCATAGACAACCTATTATCAAAGGAAAATCACTCATTCCAACAAGTGATTGACTATCTCAGCAAGGCAAGACTGCAATCACGAGAAGTAAATTACTGTGCTATAAGACCTTACTAACGGAAGGTATATTTAATTTACTACCTAAATAAGGAAATTTAGCAATTGAACAAGTAATTTATTAATTCACGGGGAAAGTTACTATCGTAGAATTCTAATTACTGCAAATAACTTCCTCCTGATAAGCTTAAACCCACCCACCTAAGCCTGCTTGGGCTTGCCCAGGCCCAATTAGTTTATACATGAAATTTTATAGCTTTATCCAATAATATCCGATAAGATATCGTATCTTCTCACATATGGTAATAATTAGTACTTCATTACGGCTACGTACTTCCTTCTATCATTAATGTTAACTTCCAGGGGCATGGATCATCTCCTACGATCCTTACAACCATTGTCTGCAGATCGCGCAAATAGTCACGTGGCACATTGTGTTCTTTGTTTTGATCTTTTTACACAAATTCGTGCTCTCTCTCCCTCATCGATTTCTCTCTTTTTTTCCTTTTTTCCAAACTCGTGTTCTCTCTCTCTCTAAACCTCAGGAAGACGCGGCTACGGCTACTACTAGAGTCGGATTCATGGGCCGCGCCCACGCTCGCTATGGCAATTGCAGGGAAAGAGAATTTGCACCACTTCGCAAGGGAGATGAATGAGCCCGAGGGTCGAATCCATGAGCTGTTAGTGGCGACATCGATGGAATTGATTGGTGGCTGGTCACGTTGTTGCCGGATGAGTGTTGCGACGGCGGAGGCAAGAGATCTGGTTCTCAACCCTTCAACGCGTGGTGAGAAGGAGAGAAAGAAGATGTAGGCCCTCTCATGATGTTGAGCAACTTCTTGATGGGGAGAGAGAGAGGGAGAGAGATAGAGAGAAGATGATACGGTACAGCCATTCATGCGGGTCGTGGACAATGGGTGTATAGTAGGCTGGAAACAATCCATACTCAAATTTCCTTTCATGCTTCGTGACTCTTCGATGGCATCACTAAGTACTCAACATTGCTGTAATTTTCCTCAGTAGGCCGTAACTTCTAATTACAATTATTAGTAACTATACCTCTAACCATAATGTGCCTAAAGTCATCCAACTCTCGACTGGATCTCTATCCTATGGTTTAACTATAGAGATCGTAACATAGGATACTACCACTTAGTAAGTACCTATAACAAAGCGAGTTAACTCAAATTGTCATAAAGTTATCGCGTTTAGTAATTAACTGAAGCATTGTAAATTTCCTACAAGTCCTTGTTAAAGACAGTAATCTATCTTAGGGAGAGTACATTACCTCTAAGTTTTTGCAAGTATGAAATTTCTAGACATCTCAACTTTCCATGAGAAATAATAAACAACTTGAGATTATCGTGAACTTATTTCTTCCTATCGTTAGTAAAGTACATTGGACATTCTTTTAACTTATATCAGCTTATCTAATCTGTCCTATTAATTGTCCTTGTTATCGTAATTTTCTTAAGGTTGAGTCTAAATCCACAGCCAAGATGTCTAAAACCACAACTTTTTAGGTGAAGGGACGCAGTTGTCCCTTATTACAATGGAAAGCTTTATTTTTCTTGTCTTTTTTTTTGTTTTTTTTTTTTTTTTTTGTGAAGAGCGACTGCTTTTTCAAAAATTAACGCTTTAACTTAAGAAAATCCTGCGTCTGCAAAGCTACTGGCAATCTCTCATCTACCTCGCCACCACCCGTCGCTCCCATCTTTACAGCTAGTTTAACTTCTCTGTGTTTCGTTCATTGGACTATCGTCATCCCCGGCAAACCAACCTTCAACTCCCACGCTCGTCGGCTGCCACCTCTTTACAATGTTGGAGAGTTTTGTTATCAGTTAAAAAGAGGTATGTCATTATAATCCCACGTATATTTGCAGATCTGGATTGTAAGCAAAAATATAAGAATGAAGTATTTACGCGAGAGTAATTCTTCAATGAAGATTTAGAACCCTAAAAAGTTAAAAGCCTCACGACCTCTTTGCGACCAATCTAGTTCCTCCATTGTCTTTGAAAGTAAGCTCTCTCCATGTGCAGATAGTCAGGCACACTACTTTGTCGGACCCACAACATAATTTCCACGACTCTTTCTTTATTGCTAGGGAAACTAACATATTGCCTTAGTCTTGGGCCCCACCATCCATATCGGTGACGACCGCTGCCGATTATTAAAGGGCAATCTTCTCAGTCAACTGAAAGGCTCATCTAGCAACAATTTTTTGCTGTACGAGATAGTTGGCCCTTTCTTTATGAAAGGGCAATCCTTACTTTACTAACTTCTCTTTCTTGTCAGGAAATTATCTCAGACAGTTCTCTAAGTCAGACGGCCTACTTTATCTCGATTGTTATTTCATATGCTCGAGCCTCAACTAAATCAAGATTTTGCGATAGGCTCTCAACATTCATCTACAAATTGTTTCATTTTAAAATTTCAACAAATTGGAAGCATGATTTTGACCATAATAAAGGAACGAAGCACATGAAGTTGTTTAGAAATGAGCGAACAACTTGATTAAGAGAATTATTTAATAATATTAAACCCAAGCTTTTATCTAGACAAAGCAAGAAAATGTTAAAATTGATCTTTTACCGCCTCGCATAAAATTCTTTAGTTATTTTTCAGTAAATTATGATAATCAAGTCTGCACTCAATTATGGACCATATATATTAACATTATCCCTTTATTTAGGTCAGAGTCATACTTAATTTCATGAAAAAAAAAAGGATGGTATGATTTTTGGGGACGAAATCTATTATCGACATTAACATTATAACTTGATTTGCATGTATAGCAAAATGTCAGGGACTCAACCAAAATAAAATATTTAGGACTCAAACGACTCATGACTAAAATGTTACGACTCCTATGACACTTTCCCCACAAGCATATCTATATCTTTCTTTTATGTTGACTACATCAGTACATATAATTAAACATAATGCCATGTAGCAATCTTAGAGCAATAGATGAAAATATGACATTTCTGGAAAATATTTTTTAGAAAATTATTTTCAAAATATTTTCCAAAAATAAATAATATTTTTCGGTATTAGGCTGAAACCTAAAAATGAACTAAAAATTACTTTCCGAAATTTTGTCTGGAAAATCTAATTTGATTTTCCTCCGTGCACTTCTTTTAATGATTTTGTATTACTAGTTTTTCTTTTCTTTTTTTTTTAAAATGAAAAGTTTATTTTTTTACATCGTTTCTTTCTTTTTCCTTCTTCTTTGGCCAATCACCAGCCATAGCAATGGCCAACGACTGACCACAAGCAAGCTCGCCTCTTGCCTTTAGCCGGTTGCCGGTCGTCCCCATGGCCAGCCAAGGAAAAAGGGAAAAAAAAAAGACTAAAAATTTAAAATACATCAAAAAATTTAAAAGTAATAAAAATAATTAAAAATTCGAATTTTTTTCTTTTTAAAAAAAAAATATAGGAATAAATGTTTCATTAAATAAGGACCCGAGCTTGAACGCCGAGGACTCATGCATGGCCTTTATGAACCAAGGTCTAACTGTCGGGGACCGAAGCTCGAGCATTGGGGACTCGAGCACGACATTTATAAAGCCAGGCTCAAGTGCCGGGGCATCGGGCTCAACCTTGCTAGATTTGAGCATGGGTGCTAGGGCACCGAGGTCCCAAGCTCGACTTCGTGGACCTGGTCCTGGGCACTGGGAGACCTTATCCTGAACGCCAAGGACCCAAGACCGACGTTTAGGTTTCCGTGCCTAAGTGTAAAGTTTCAAATCTAAGCTCTAATACCTAGTTAGATTTTGGAAAATGTTTTCTAGTTTTTCAAAGAAGAAATCATTTTCTTAAATTGAAGCACAAGTTTTCCGTTGAATAAGAAAATAATTTTCGTTAACACATTTTCTAAGTAAACCAAACATCATAAAGTAAGAAAAATATTTTTTTAAAAAAATATTTTTTGCAAAATAAACGGAGCTTGCTAACTTTTTTTTCCATTATGCATGTTTCAGCAATATTACAACTCCTCTCTCAACAAGCCACCCGTTATTTATTGCCCATCCCCTTCTCTCTTTCTTCATTATTTCACTATTTAATTGCAACACTCATATTTTTTTCCTCACTCTTCAATGATGCTAATTACATCAATATAGTAATAATTTTTTTCAAGAAAATAAAAATTAAAGAAAAATTACACACAACCCCTATGAACTTGTACACCTGTACTCCTAAACTTCTAATTATCACATATATTACTTCAACTTTTATATTATTGCGGATGTCAAACCTTCATGTATTTTACTATTTGCATGTAATTTTTTAACTGAAAAGTCGCAATTCTTCTGTATTTATTTTAGTCAAATCATCCTTTGGCCTTTGAATGCGTTAAAATAAAATAAATTTTCCAAAACAAACACACACAAAATGAGGATAAAAAACGCAATCATCTCAAAAAAGAAGAGAAACGGAAGATGGCTTTATCTAATTAGAAGGAGGCACGAATGGATAAAGAAAATAGGAAGAAAATGAACTGAATTCAACAAAAGAATATGCATCATAATCAATGTGACATCTAATTAACAAAGGAAGGAAAGATTAATAAAATACTAAATTCTTTTGATAAAAAATTACCTGTTTTCCATTGAAGAATACAGCTTGACTTCCAACTTGGTCGTTTGATGTACTGCCCGAAGGAGCTGTTTTGGTGGTGAAAAAGTTCTTGATACTTGGCAAGTCACGCAATTCCAATACACGCAAATTACGCAACTCAACTTTCCCACAATCATCAACTTCTACAATCTCCCGCATTAAGTTGCAATCGACAACTTTGATCTCTTCTAACTGTGGAAGTTCTCTTAGTAATTTAAGAGGAAACAAAACTTCCATCTTGTGACACCCTACGACTCGTACTACTTTTAATGTACCAAAGGGCTTGGAGGAGATACTGTGGCATATTTTCTCCAGGCTGATGAGATTCTCGAGAAATAATGACTCCAACGTCTTAAAAGCAGTTTGGGAATGCCATCCGAGGATGTAACGGGCGAAGGGATTATTCTCAATGTGTAGATGCTTTAATGTTGGAAAATCTTCTAGGAATAACTCGGAAATACTTTGCTCAACTCCATTCAGCCCGTCCAAATATAGATCATCGCTTCTGCCTAAGGTGGTTCGTATACATCCTTTCTGAAGAATGTCGTTCATTGTATCCAACTTGAGCTTCAACGCCTTCGACCCTTTGAACTCGCTTGACCAACCCCTCACGTTACCTATTTGGATTCTATACTTGGTTAATTTCTCAACGTTTAGATCCTCTGGCAAGGCACTTGGATCGGGAATGGATACATGCAGAGTGTACAGATTCTTCATGTTATTCAACTCAATAAGACTGGCATTAGTTGGTGGAGTTTGCTTCACAACATTCCATTCATCAAAACTATTCTCCATATATAACTCCTCCAATTTGATCAAGCTTCCAAGCACACCTGGTTTAATTACCCGAAGCTGTGAACAATGGTTCAAATCTAATAACCTTAACTCTGCTAGCTGCCCAATTTCTTTTGGCAATTGGTGAATTTTGGAGTTCACGAAGCTGAGAATTTGTAGCCCTTTTAAGTTGCCAAGACTAGCTACATCCTCTAATAGACAACCATCAAGACATAAAGTGTGTAAGTTCTCCATGAGTTGAAACGACGAAGGCGAATGAGTGAGATGTATCCCTTTAAGATTTAAGACTGCAAGTTTTCTCATAGAGTTGAAATATGAATTTGGAACAATAAGAGATTCATTGTTCGTGAACAACAAAAAGATCTGCAATTCGGGGCAATCTAATTCCTCATGTAGCTCCTTCACGTCAGTATAAGGAAAGCATATTGCCCTACAAGTTTTGAGCTGGTCCTTTGACCACTTTGTTATTGACTTATCTTTATCTTTTAACACAAGAAAAGGATGATCTGTTGAAGCAACTGAGGCAACAAAATCACGAACCAAATCGTGTACCTTGATACTATAAGCATCTTCATCCTCTAACAAAAGGGAGGAGGCTTGAAGAGTACTGATCAATGATGTCAAACTATCTCTAGCTTCCTCCATGTTATCTTCTAGAAATAACCCCAAACCCACGCCATACCTCACTAAGTTTTCAATAGAGGGTTTAGAGACGCCACAGACGACACAAAGTCGTAACAATGATTTCACATCCTCGCCTTTTAAATGATCATAACTCAATTGCAGCATCTTATTTATTTTCTCACCAATTCCCTCGTTTTTGGACAACTTGAGTTGTTTCAAAATATTCTTCCATCCGGATAAATTAGCGTGTTTAAGAAGTTTTGCCATTTGGACAATTAGGAAAGGCAAACCTGCACATTTGTGGAGTGCTTCATCGACCAAGGGTTTGAACTCGAAATCGTGAACTTTGTCTCCCACATACCTCTCAAACAATCTTCTTGCCTCTTCCTCCTGCAACTCACCAAGGTGAAAGGGGTCGTCGCAACCCATTTCCGTTTGCAAGACATTTCGATTTCTCGATGTCAACAATAATTTGCATCCTCTGACTTTGTTGTCATGTCCGCAAGGAATGCCGACTGATTTCAAGTCGAGCGCCTCCCACAGGTTGTCCAGTATTATGAGGACCTTCTTTTTCTTCCTCTCCTCATCATTTTCATTTTTCATCTTCTCCTCATTTTCCAACCTGCTACGAAGAAGATCCGCTCGCACGTTGACATACTCTTCGTTCTTTATGTCCAGGCCTAACGCATGCGCAATCTCTCCTTGAATCCTCTTGATATCTGGATTTTCCGACACCTCAGCCTTAGCGACCAGATTAAACGACTTGTCTTCCTTTATTCTCCTTTCAACATCTGCCAAAAGGGTGGACTTGCCGACGCCACCCATCCCGTAAACCCCAACCACGCTTTTGCTGTTATCGGCAAGAGCGGCCATGATATCCCGTAAGATCGAAGCTCTGGATTCGAAGACGCTATCGTCCCTAAGCTTAATTGAAGTCGATGCAAAAGAAGTAGAAGCTGTCACGGTGGCCCGCTGGACGACATCTTTGCCTTCTTTCCTAGCCAGATTCGGAGCAGTTACATTTCCCGGAGCTGGATCACTAAAGGAGATGTCGTTCAATCCCTTGAATCCGTTGCATTTTTGAGTGAGTTGCTTAACGACCTCGATCTTGCCCTCAGCCTTCCTGCTGAATTGATAGCGACATTTGGGGTCGGGAAAAGTCCCGTAGCAGCAAGTCTTGCTCTCTTTTTCAAAGTTGGCCAACAGGTATCGCGCCTCCTTCAAGGCCTTCTCAGCACTTGCCTCCCACTCCGTGAACTCGCCGTAGAAAATCCGAAGATTGTTTTGAGCCACTTCCGCCGCAACGTGGACCCTCTCAGACTCGCTCTCCAGATTCTGAACTTCCTTGTTAAGATCCAGGGCGTAACTCTTGGAGGACATCACGTATCCGAATTGACGCTTGATGGGAGTAAGTACGCACTTCAAGACATCCCATGCAACAGGAATAGCAGAATCAATCGACATTTTCCTTTAATTTTTTTCCGGGAAAGATAGAGTGAGAAACAAAGAGGGAGAGAGAGACACAGAGAGGGAGACAGAGAGAGAGAATGATAAAAAAAAAAAAAGGGCAGCAGACAGTGAAGGAGAAGAGGACGAGGAAGAAGAATGGTTGTGAGGAGGAGAAGACAGAGCAAGACACAGCAAGAACGACGAGAGACAGAGGCGGTGAAGATATTTGAGTACAGAAAAGGATGAGGAATCAAAGGCTGAGATTCAGTACTGGAGATCCAACGATTTACTATAAAAGTCAGTTCGCTGTTGGTCGCCTCTATCAAGCCACCAATGTGGACTTGCAAACAATGGAGTAATGGAAATGGATGACCCATTTCATCGTTCCCAGACATGATGTGTCACCATCACAATGTTTAAGTCTCCATCCTTTCCTTCACTAATAATGGATAAATATCTAATTAATGTTGGCCAGTAGGTGAAAACATGTCTCGAGTTTTCATGTATCATCTTCCTAACTTTCACAGACTTCTTAACAGAAAGCTCCTCAAATCAATCCTTCAAATGAAAACAAAAAATTCATTTCAGAGGGAAAAATTGAAGAAGTTTACTTCTTCTTCTTTTTTCTGCCAACCATAAGTGTTAGATTTTTTATTTTTTTTGGAACTCAACCATAAGTGTTCGATTAGAATATGTCAAATTACTTAATCAGTATAATTGATAAAGTAAGATTTTTCTTTTTTTAATAATCTAAAAGCATCGATGTGGAGGTTAAACCTATGAAATATCCCGTAAAGCCAGTTAAGCTCAAGCCTTGGCCTGTGTAGGTGACTCTAACCCAAAACAGCTTGCACGCAATTTGTGGACACATAAGCGATTCCCCACTTTCGAGCTGAAAATCCCGCAATGCCCCAACCAAATACACCAATCTTGGGTTAAGCAAGCATAACGTTTTATTATAATGAGCGAGTGTATTTTGCATCTTGTATCATTTCTCAAGAAATCGAGAATGTTGACATAAAATTATCGTACTAGGGACATTCAATAATTGTACGATAGAAATGCTAAATAAATATAACGATAAAGTAATAGTATTATATGATAGATATTCATATTATTAGCCTCGGAGATAGTTGAACGTCAGCTGGCCAAAATTCTATGCGTTTATTGGTCTCACATGACAAACATGCCCATCATAATTGGTAGGTTGGAAAGGTCAATTTACCCCAAATTCGGTAGATGCATTATGGCCGTTTGAAAATATTTTGACTAAGTAAAAACAATTAAAGTCATGAGGCAAATATTCTTTGTAATTAGGTTGAGTAGAAACTTTATCTAGTTAATAAGGAATTAATGCACATAAGAATATTATCGTATATGAATAATCTATCTAATCAGAAATGCATAACGTTAGCTTAAGTGGAGCCTAGGTGGCTACCTTTTTCACTGGAGAACGTGGCAAATCCAATTCTTGGAATAAGGAGAAGTCCTTTTTAAATTCTGTTATCTAGAATGCTAGGTGTCAATCTTAGATGCAGCCCTTATGGAGGAAACTATTATTATATAATTATAAATAGAGATTCTCACATTAATTTTTGCAGGGGAAGTTAGTGCATAAATATTCTTTGTATAAATAAAATACAATTTCTTAAAAAGAAAAATTACACCCAACAAAAATAATGATAACATAAACAAATTCAGAGTCGTCTCCCACAAAGACTGTTATTTATATAGTTATATCCATCTATATCTTCACTTTGATTTTCTATGTGAAGTTAGTACATAATTTTGGGTGAAAAAGTTTAATTTCTCAAAAAGAAAATTTACACCCAACAAACACAATGATAAACATAATCAAATTAAGACTCCCTTCCCACACAGAGAGATACTGTAGGTGAAAATGGAAAACAAAAGAGGTTGTATTCAGCATTTTATTCTTTCTGGTGTCTTAAGGAAATATTACATAGGGACAAATTTGGAACAAGCCCAACAAAGTATCACGCATACAATCTAATAGCATCCAAAAAAAACCAAAGAACCCTTTGTGGTTGGTCGGTTTCCTCAATAACTTTTTTATATTTTAAGAGGTGCTTCCATCGTTAACTAATTTAACCATAAAATTAGATGTTTGCCGTTGAAAAGCAATCCGCACCTATCAATTGTTAATATATTGATAATATTGCGTATTACTCTTGATAAAAGCTACTTGTACTTGGCAAATGTATCTATTATTTGGATAAATGACTTTCATATATGGTAATATTTTCATATGTTGTAAAAACATTCATTGATAGCAAAAACATGTTATTTTTAGTGATATTTCCTTTTTATCAATGTAATATCAACAAAATTCAATCATTTCAACCAAATACTGATTATACAAAAGAAAAGCCTAAAACAAGATAACAAAATATATCAATTTAGAATAAAAACATATTTCGGGGCACTTATAAATTCCAATTCTCGGCAATTAAAATTCAAGAGAAGAATACAATTGAAATTCAGAAAGGTTCAGTGAAGTGTATATCAGTTGGGGCGAGTCCAGTAGTTATGGCCTTTAACGTCAGAGATTCTAACTTTAACCACCTCTCCCGAGATCTGTCTATGTTAGATATGTGTAAAAGAACTGGGAACCACTCGAATCGCCTGGAACGGAACCGGATGGGGCCAGACTGGATTGGACCAAAACTGGCGGTTCCCATGGGGGCTGGTCCGATTCCCAATTCTAATTTAGTGGAACCAGTGAATATTAATCCGATTCTCGATTCTAGCATGGAACCGTCTGCCCACCCACCCAAATCGAACCGAAATATATATATTTAAAAAAGATTTTATTTCAAATACTTAATTATTTTGTAATTTTTCGACCAAATATATATGTACATATATGTATATTTATAGTTATTAGACATTATTAACTAATTTTGTCTCTTGGATGTGTAATGGGATTAACCCCTTACTTTTCTTTTTCATTCTAATAATCTATTTACTTGTTTTCTCAACCAGAACAAAATAAACAAACGTAGAAGAAGCAAAGAACCCATCGGAGATGTCCATAAGAGCCAATGACTCATTTTAAGAGTATACTTAGGTCTTTCTTTAGCCATCCCATGATTAAATTAGGTTGACATTGAAAAAATATGAATCAAACAATTAATGTTTGAACTTTTGTTAGGTTAGGACTTTTAACGTGGAATCTAATTTTCCACTTGTTTCCGATGTTAAGAAATCTTAAAAGGACCACACTATGACCTTTGAATAAATAAAGTTTTTAGCTAATAAATATTATTTATTCATTTTGTCCTATAATTTCCAATTCTTAATCAAAATAAATGATTTGCAATTCAACCCAAATATAAGGCTGAAAACAAGTTTTGTAAGGATTTGGGACTGGTTCCATGGATCCATTCGAGAATCAGATCGGACCAGCAGTCTGCTTCCTAGGTGAATCCATATAATCAATGGGCGAGTCTCAATTCCAATTTTTCGGAACCGGTCCTTAGATCTCATGGAACTACACCTGGACTATGCTCACCCCTAGCCTCTATAGTACTTTGCGGTCTAAGTAAGCAACATCTATTTACTCTTTCGAGCTCCACACAACGTCATCACCTATTCCTGTACAGTGCAAACGAGGCCCCTTCTCCGGAACTTGCATGGGGTGTTTTCTGGACAGCTGCCCTTTATGCAAAATAAATAGATTTCATCTTTATTGACTCGATCTCGGCCTCTCCCCCTCTCCCTCTCTTTCTCTGGCAAGTGAAGATGGACTCACGGATACGTAAGTACAGCGTGGCCCTTGGTGCTAGACGCCGGTTGTATTAGCGGTGACTTGAAGTTTTCTTCACCCTCTTCCCCTGCAGTGCATATTAATAGCGGGACCAGTATTATGACTTTTCTCCGAACGCCAAGCCTTCACTAAGGGGTGTTACTCCAGATTTATTGGAATAAAGGGGCGCCAACGATGTCTGTTATATTTTAACCAGGGAGATAGGAAGAAATATGCGATTGGTCTTTACACTTGAGCATTAATTTTTCTTTCTCTTCTAAGTCAGATTTTGGTCTTTAAAATTTAGAACCTTAGCAAAGACTCGAATTGGACCTAAGCAAGTTCTTAAAAGTCTTGTAGAGAAGAAAAAGGTGGGAGATCCACTTTGAGGTGAGAGACCCCGCAATGTCACCTCATGTTCCCTCCTCCTTGGGAAGACAAAATTAGAGGAGGAATTTAGGAATCTTACGATGGTGAAGGTAAACACTACATCAAGACATCTGTCTTGACTACTGCCGGATAAACTAGTATGATAATCACCCGCTCCTGAGATGAGCAAGGATAGGTGAAATGCCTGCTGCGATCTAGCTATCTTTAATGATAAAGTCTACAACCGACTGCCAATAATGGTTAGAGTTTGGTCTTCAAAATTTAGAACCTTAGCAAAGACTCGTGGTAAAGACTCGAACCATGAGGAAGAAAGAGGAGATTGTTACACATTATGGAGCCCGTTAATCTTAGTTTAGGCCTCAATTAAACACCGCTCAATTTCTTGGTCATAAAAATGGATGGTTTTCTACATCATTGTTCCTTTGCTGGACTAGTCACCATCACCAATGTCCTTTCTCCTCCTTTTCTCCGCCCTAATGGACAGACATTGAGTAGGTATCCATCCTCTCATGCTTCGCCACAGGTAAGGTACTAGTCATGATCCTTTCAGCCTTGCATCCTTCGCCCCCGCAACCACTGCAAATGGTCGTTTCATCCTTTGCCATCGCTAATGTATTAGTCCTAATCCTTTCATCTTTTGCCACCGCAAATGCTCCCTTCATCGTTTTCCATTGCTATACTCTCATCATTTCCACCACTGGTAATGGACAAACGCTAATTAGGTACTAGTCTTAAACACACTCTATGTACGGATCGATGAAATCATACTTAAAATATAAATTTAACATTACAATTAAGCAAATTGTCATATTAGAATGTCGATTGTAATTGTTACATTAGTTGTAACTTCAAGTAAAAATTGTTGGATAAGAACTCCTAAGAAAATTAAACTTTTTTTATTCCTATTTCTTGAATACTACTACTCCGTACATGACAAAATTAATATGGAAATGATTGTGAGCAACGATTGACCTTGCTTCGTGGCCCCTCATTCTGATTCTAATTATCACAAATGCTTGGGTCTATTATTCAAATATTACGGTTATCACAAATTGATTTTCAAAGCCTTCAAAACTGTAGAATTATTGACAAATAGAGTTATGTGTTTTTCATAATTTATGAAACCTAATTTTTTTTCATTTTCAATTGTTTTGAGCGAAAGCAAAACGCAGAAAATGGTACTTAAAAAGTCTAAACAAATAGAATAAGTTAACTATAGAAGTCAACAAAAATGATGATGGAATGTCATGTGGAGTCTTTTCGGAATCGCTTTTGCATATTCCCAATTCATGACAATCATTCTGACCAACGTCATCAAAATGAATATAGATCTATGGGAAAAAAAAAAAGACTCGGAAAATAATGACAAAGTAAAGTCCCAAGTTCTTATTTTGAAACATATCTACTGTGAAACATTATCCACTAATAAAAAGATGTGGATGGAAATATAAGCGAAATATGGTATGGTGATTTTTTTTTTTTACAGTTACCTTAATTCAATTTTATTTTCACCAACAGCTTTAATTGCTCGCATCATTTTTTACAGTCAAAGTTCCGTCGTGCGTGGGTGAGGATGGACACAGTAATTAGTAGTACAACATGATATTTGGTGTCAGATGCCACTCACATTAGCGGTAATTTGAAGTCGTTTTCACACACTTCCTCTTCAGTGAATATTAATGACGGGACAGTTTCTTTTCTGAACGGCAAGACTCTTTAGTGAGGGGTCGAACTCCAGATTTATTTAAATAAATGGGCTACAATAATGTCTCTGTTATTTTAATTCGAGGTGATAAAGAGAAAAATATGTGATGAGTCTTTGTAACCAAGCATTACATTTTTCGTTTTGTAGTAAGCCAGATTTTGGTTCTTGACGTGATAATCTTTAGATTTTGGTGATGCAAACACAATAACTTTTTTCTGAAATATTCTATTATCAACAGCTGAGATTCAATAGTAGAGATCCAACAATTTAGAACTTTAACAAATACACAAACCACCATAAAGAAAGAGGAGATTGGTACATATTGTCAGGGATATTTAGAATATTTCCTAAGCTATCAAGAAAGAATAAATCAAAATAAACCTTAGCTTTTTATTCCTTTATGCCACCATTTTTAGTTATTTCATTTGAAGTAACTTCTCAATTTTGTCAACGTCATCTTTAGTCATTTCATCTTCAGAGGAAATATTTATCTCTAACACAGATAATGGAGCTCGGCAACTTAACTTTAGTTTAGTCCTAAACTCAGCACCGATAGATTTCTTTAGCGTAGAAATTAATGATATTCTGTATTATTATTCCCATGCTTGAACAGTACCATCAACGCTGTCTGGTCTCCATCCTATCCTCCTCTGCTAATGGACAAACACTGATTGTCCACGAGTACTTGCGTGCATTGGTCCTTTTAGCTTTTTCAGAACGCATCTTTATTAAAGTGGAGAGGGCGACAGATGGGACATCCTGCTAGCAAATGTCTAGTCAAATTAGGACCTGTTTTAGTCACTACTTTATTATTGACCCTTATTTGACTGTTCGACGACAGGCGTGGGAGAGGAGAAGGCACATGCAATTTAGTTCTTTATTTTTTGACAAGATATGATGAATCATCAACTTCACCGTCCACGATTTTTCTAAATTAATAAAACTTGCAAAATTATTATTTCTCTCAATATATACCTTGAAGAATCTAAAGAGAACTGTCTGCCCACATAATTATTTGAACAAGAATGTTTGAATATGTATGAAATATTATAATATAAATGCAGAATGAGAGACACAAGATGTGTATTCACGGTACTTGGCAGTATTTGCTAGTTTCAAGAGTTATAATCAGCACCCCGAATTGTGTAATAGGGTGCATAATATGTAAGTAATCAGTCTCAACCTATCAAAATTTGTGCTCTTAGACTATACATAGGGTGCATAACATAATCTCAAGTCTTAGCCACACGTACAAGGGATAAAAGCAAGCAAAGTGAAGCTAAAACAAACTATAATACGAGGCAATATTAGAAATTTGGAGACACGCGTGATGAATTAAGCTTGGGATCTTTCCATGAATCTCTAAAAGAAGATGGCTGCATCACCACTTTGAAAAATGAATGCTTTGATTCAAATGTGCTAGATAAGTTAATCCTGCTAAGAATAATGTGTTTGGAGATGATTGGCAAAATGATGCGATTGTCTCACCCCAGCTTGTTCACATCACTTCTATAAATCAATTATTTTAGTTGTTATATATCTCTTGCTTTATAATATTTAAACGATATGTGCGTAATAAATTATAAACTTTTACCTTGATTAGTGCTTGGCTAGACAATGGTGAACTCTAAATACTAGAAGACATTGTAATTTTAAAAATTGGAATATTTAAAAAATATGAGTTTTTTCGACTCAAACAGTTGTAAAAATAAGAACAGAAAAGATCAGCTTCGACCATGGCTTAGGAAACTCCATCACGCATGAGCGAATGAAGTTCCTTGTCACCTTTCATAACCAAATTTGGAAGAAACAAAACGGTTTTGTAATTGCATGAACCCAATGCTCAAGAGCCCAAATGATCTCATTATTTGCATTACATCATTTTTAATTGAGACCCAAATGATGCAAGTTGAGCTTAAATATCGGCCTGCTACCACTCTATCTAATTAGTTAAATAGCGTGGAGTTAAATAAAGTTTCGTAGGGGAGGACATAAAATTAGAGGATCAAAATTGACAAGTGCAAATTATCATTTTACTCGTGTGGTCAAGAAATGTACGAGACTAAGATTCGATTGTGATTAATGGGTAGACATACACAAGAATCGAATCTTCTATTTCATCAAAGTACAAGCTGCTGGACTTTTACCACTGCTGGAAAATTGCACAATCAGTCTAAAACTTATTACACATAATGTAATGGAGCTCCAATTTTTTTAATTTAATTAGTTTAATCTTAATCCTTTGAGCAAAATTGTAATCAAGTCCTTTCAGCAATGATGTGATGTGGACTAAGGTTGCAATGAAACGACGCTGTTTTTGTTGAAATTAATGGCATCTTTGCTTAGTCAAGCGGCTAAGCTGAAGCCCCAAATCACCAAATCTCTAGCTCTAAGGCTTGACTTAAACAAAAGGGTTGACGATAAGCAGAGTCTCCGGGTCCAAAGTCGAGAATCCATGACTAAATCTACCAAATAGCAGCGAATAGAAGCAAAGCCGCAACACCCACACCAGCAAGCAGCTCCACCCTTCCGAAACAAAAACTACCACGGAAGCACACAGAAACGAACTAACCACAAAAGAGGCGCACAACAAAACAGAAGCAATTTCATTTCAACAGCAAAAATGAAAATTGCCGACAGACCCCCATTTTGGCCCAACTATAAATCAACTTGGTTTATCATCTTGGTTTATTTTCGCATTGTAGCAAAAATATCTTGGGCGGGATGCTCCACACGCTAGAGGTCAATCAGAAATAGAGAGAATGGGGACCCTCCATTATATAATGTATTGTCAAGTTATTGCATCGAGTATTCTGAGCAACGCGCGCTGCTATTTTCCAGAGCTCTATCAGAGAGGGTAAATGTGGAGCTCCTTTTATTGCATTACTGGTTCAAACATGGGATTGTAATTATAATTCATGGCTTCTTGAGGATGACATAGAAAACGAAAGTATAGATAAGAGTTCTGAACGTTATTTTTCAAATCATTCCCTACTCAAGTTAGCCAGTAAGTTTACTATTACCGTATGATACTTCCTTCGTGTGGTAAATTATACATTGGTTGACATTCTTCTTCTAATGCCATAATCAATTGGATATGATAGAGCAATTAATAAAAAATAAAACAGAAAAAACAGAGATGGCCAGTTCTCAAGTCGACCATAGAATTAGCCTTTGCGATTCTAAGCTATTATAGGATCGACCAATTCAATTAATGATTTCAAAAATAGGGAATTGATTTTCACATAGTAATTTCCGAGTTTTTGTTTTGAAACATATCTATCATGAAACACATCTAATAAGAAGATGCGGATAGAAATATAGGTGAAATATATAGAGCGATTTTCTTTGACAGCTACCGTTTTGCAAGATAAGTAGTTCAATTTTATTTTCACCGACAGCTTTAATCTCTTGGTTATTTTTTTAGAGTCGAAGTTTGGTATTGGTAAGGTGAAGATGGAAACAATGATAAGTAGCACAGCCTGGTCCTTGGTATCACATGCCAGTTGTATTAGTGGTGACGTGAGCCCTTTTTTTGGCTCCTCTGCTGTGTACATTAACGGGGGAACAGTGTTATGTCTTTTCTCTAAACGCCAAGGCACCACTAACAGGTCTTAATACATATTAAATTAAATATATGGGCTACAATAATGTCTCTGCTGTTTTATTTCGAGGGTGATAAAGAGAAATATTGTGCATTACATTTTCGATTTGTAGTAAGCCAATTTTGGTTCTTGACATGATGATATTTAGACTTTGGTGATAGAAACTAAACAACTTTTTTTCTGGAATATTTTATTATAAACCGATGAGATTCAATAGTAGAGATCCAACGATTTATAACCTTAACAAAGACACAAACCATGAGGAAGAAAGGGGAGATTATTTAGGATATTTCCTAATCCATCAAGAGAAAATGAATCAAATTTAACCCCAGCTTTTTGTTTCTTTATGCTGCCATCTTTAGTAGCTTCATGATTTTTTTCAACACCGTCTTTAGTCATTTTATTTTCAGAAAAAATATTCAAAACATCTCTAATACAGATAATGGAGCTTGGCAGCTCAACCTTAATATAGACCTAAACTAAGCACCGATAGAATTCTTTAGTATAGAAATGGATGATTTTCTGCATTATCATTCCTTTGCTCGAACAGTGACCATCGGCAATTTATGGTCTCTATCTTATCCTCGGGTAATGGACAAACATTGATTGTCCATGAGTACTTTCTTTTTGGCTTTTTCAAAACGCATCTTTATTAAAGGTAGTCACGAGAAAGAGAGAGTCATTCACTTATTGGACAAACATTGAATGATATTCTGTATTATTATTCCCATGCTTGAACAGTACCATCAACACTGTCTGGTTTCCATCCTATCCTCCACTGCTAATGGACAAACACTGATTGTCCACAAGTACTTGCGTCCATTGGTCCTTTTAGCTTTTGCTAAAGGCATCTTTATTAAAGGTAGAGAGGGAGATAGATGGGACATCCTGCTAGCAATGTCTAGTCAAATTAGGACCTGTTTTAGTCACTCCTTTATTATTGACCCTTATTTGACTGTTCGACGACAGGCATGGGAGAGGAGAAGGCACATGCAATTTAGTTCTTTATGTTTTGACAAGATATGATGAATCATCAACTTCACCGTCTACAAATTTTCTAAATTAACAAAACTTGCAAAATTATTATTTCTCTCAATATATACCTTGAAGAATCTAAAGGAACTGTCTACCCGCATAATTATTTAAACAAGAATAATTATGTGTTAGTAATTAATCTTTTTAGCTTTTTCAAAACGCATCTCTATTAAAGGTAGTCACAAGAAGGAGATAGATGGGACGCCCTACCAGCTAATGTCTTTGTCAAATTATTGCATCTTCTAAACCTATTTTAGTCATTGTCTTATTATTAACCCTTATATGAGGGGACCACGTCAGGCATGGCAGAGGACATGGTAAATGTAATTTTGTCCTTTATTTTTTTGACAAGATGTGATGAATCCTTACTTTTGATAATTATTATTTTCTTCAATATACACCTTGAAGAGTCCAATTCTGCTCTCATGCTTATTTGAACAAGCAATGTAGAAATATGAATTTAATATCATAATATAAGCACACAAAACGAGAGAAGACACAAGATGTATTAATGATTCTCGACAGTATTTGTCAATCTCAAAAGTTATAATCAGCACTCTTTGCTTGGTCAAGCGGCTAAGTTAAAGCCCTAGATCACCAAATCTCTAGCTCTAAGGCTTGACTTAAACAAAAGGGTCCAACGATACACAATCTCTAGGTCCAAAATCGAGAATCCATAACGCAATCTACCAAATAGCAGCAAATAGAAGTAAAGTCGCAACACCCACACCAGCAATCAATGCAACCCTTCTTAAACAAAACTACCATAGAAGTACACAAAAACAGACTGACCATGAAAGAGGCACACAACAAAAAATAAGCAAGTTTCATTTCATCAGCAAAAATTAAAATTGCCGAAGGACCCTCATTTTTGCCCAACTATAAATCAGCTTGGTTTATCATAAATCATCGATTTATTCCCACATTGTAGCAAAAATATCCTGGGTGGAACGCTCCTTATGCTAAAGGTCGATCAGAGACAGAGAGTGGGGACACTCCATTAAAACACGTCTTGTCAAATTATTGCATCGAGTAGCCTGCGCACAACGTGCATTGCTTTTTTTCGGTGACAGAGCTCTCTCAGATGAGAATAAGTGTGGACCTCTTTGTTTTTTCTTTGCATGAATGGTTCAATCATGGGATTTTCGTGGCTGCTTTTTGGAAAATAATAACTTTCTTGAGAATGTCCTATAAAACGAGAGTTTTCATATTTACTAAATAGACTTCATTTATGTCATAAATTATACATTGTTTGATATTCTTCCTCTAATGCTAAATCAATTGAAAACTTCTATCTCTATTTACTTTAAATTTCAAAATACCACAAAATTTTAAATTAAAAATAAAGAAAACACTCAATATAATGTAAAATGGCCGTATGTATATAATGTGTGTATGAATTTTTTTTATAATGTTCTACCTATTGACATATTAAACTTGGGCTAACTTAGACTCTTATATCTATTTAATGTTATTCATTAATTGAAAATAAGTCTTGACTTTTCATGCATTATCATTTAATAAGGAAATTTTATTATTTTTGCCATATTGTAAGATTGGAATGTCAAATTATTCTTTAATCTATTTATATATTATGGCTATTTGTAAAGGTCATGACTACTTTTTAACCAAAAGAAGAAGAAGAAGTTATGACTAAACAAAAACATCCAAACTGAATATTCTCACATTCTTATTCTTTAATAGCATTATTCAAAGTTTAAGAATTATGGATTTTTTTGGATAATACCACATAATTTTGTTAACTAGATTGATATGCGATCATATCCAAAATTTCATGCAAGTATTTCAAGTCCTCACGGTATGGATGAATCTAGTTTTTCAATAAGACCCTCCTATCATGCAAGCGAAGCCTAGGCCCATTTCAATTTTGAACAGACCTTTTGATAGCCTGGCCCCTCCCCCCTTATTATCGTAATGGCATGGAATCATACCATGCTCGGGCATGATTCCTAGCCACCCTTGGATCACCTCGAGCAAAGTAAGAATCAAGGCATTTGTGGAATTTGACAAAGGAAAGGAATAAGATTTATGCAATTGAAAAGGGGAAAGAATGAATCAAGCCACAACTAGACACAACTTGATTCATGACCGGGATGAGTGATTCATGACCGGGATGAGGCCTACTACGTGATCTAGACGTGCCTTGTTTCGTTGCCGGCATACATGTGACTGGGCCTAACTTGATCCATGACTGGAACTATCTTTACTTGCCACTCCCCTCTCTTAATTGTTGCCATAGTTTTTCCATTCCACATATTTTCGTCACCTTTTTTCACACCACTATGCAGTTTGTCCATATTGCTATTATTTGATATACTAAAATGCCCTTGCGTGGGAGTAAAATTGAATGGTGGAGTGGCGTAATTTTGCAACTACATGTCAATCTAGGCTAATCTCATTTGATAAAATGCTGGCACCACGTCGATGTTCAATTGAATTTATGCACATATTGAGTGGCCTTCAAAATGTAGACAATTTAATTGAAGTACATGCTTAGTTTAAATTAATGATTGCATGTTCGTACAATTGAATGCCATCATAATATCTCCAAAGTACTAGCTTCATGAATTCTCGCCACCCTTTCAACAATGAAACGATGTCATGACTATGCATTTCTAGTGCTACAGTCCAGGTTGGTCCACTTCGAACATTGAGAGGCACAAAATTTAGAAGACAAGAGATTCGTCGATTACTTGCGATCTTCTTAAATATATGCACAGGTCTTTTTCATGGAAGTTTCTTTGTAAAAATGTGAGGTAGAAGAGTTCATTGATTTTTTTTTTATTTGATAGAGTAGATTAATATTCTAAAGCATATTTTTACAGCATCATCAAGTTCAAAGTATAGTTTGCATCACTCTTCAAGTTTTATTTTAACGAACCTTTATTTTAACTTCTAAAAGAATACCTTACATTATTTTTTAATTTCATACCAATTTTACTCATAGGGATGTTAAAGTATGAGGCCATCAATTTTTCTCCATCTTGACATGAATGTCTATATGACTTAATAAATATAGTAATGAAGTAAAAAATATATTAACTATTATCATGATACGACCAAACTAAAATTCGAAAGGTTGAGTAAAATAATTAACTTGAAATATGAATAAAGGCAAGATAGAATTAAACTAACATTTAGAAAAATATGTGGAAACTATAGTCTTGGAGCCGTGCAACAAACATGTATTTTGCTAGTTCTATGTAGACTTCATCTGCAATTACCGCCAACTATTTAATTTTATCTATAGAGGGGTAAGATGGTCACATCACCAACATATGAATTCATCAGCTCAAAAACATCTCACTCTGCAATTAGACTAATTAGGCCTGTGCAAAGAAAGGAGAATTCTCGTAGACAATGGCAAGAACTTTCTATCATTCTACTTAGTTGAAATTAAAACGTTGCCTGTGTATCAAAATATGCGATCTAGGAAACTATAGATTAAGAAAGGCATATCGTGAAACGGTTATGAACTAGAAAAGAGATTACTGAAAAAATTATCTCTCATAGAAATATGAGAAGCACTGATGTTGAGAGATTCTATTCAGAAACAAAAACAAAAAAAGGCTGATAAATTGCAATTAGCTCGAAAAAGGAAGAAAATAAAAGCATAAAGAGTACACTTCTTCATCGATTCATCACAATTGCACAAAGGAGGCATAGTTAGGAATTCTAAATTCAGGTCAACAACACAAAAGGCCTAAAATGACATTTCAGTGTTTTAACTCAATCAACTATTGGATTAGTGGTATTTGCTCCTTTGTCGTTTCTTCTTCGGTTAGGTTTCTTTACCAAGTGGAGTATAAATATGTCCACCTAATTCTGAACTTGTCCTTATCAATAAATCCTGGTTTAAGAGATTGAACCATGAAAGCTCCGAAGAAAATGACATATCACATTCTTCCTGCACTTCACCAAATCCACTTGGCAAAAGAAATTAGAATGCGAGGCAACGTTAGGCGACATCACGAACTTGAGAAAACGGATGCTCCAATTCGAATTTCACAGCTAATTGATGAGGGGGGAGACACGTTGGACTTGGATTGACCCTACATCTAGGCTATTTGACCTCATATGTACGTTAAAGAGGAGAAATGTAATGAACACTATTAATACTCGAATTTTTGTAGATCATTCAGATATCCATTTTTCGTCAAAATATAAAAATACAAAAAAAAAGGGTAAAAACGACAAAAATATAGTAATAAGAAAGAATAAATAAATAAACAAGAAAAATAGATAAAAAAATAAAATAAAATTCAGGTAGGCCATTTATGCCTGGCCCGGTTACTGAGCAAAATTTCCGGCCCACTCGGGCTTAATCGCGGAATTGGCCCAATTTTGCTCTTATTTTTTCTATGTTGTTCCAGCCCAACCCTTTTCCTTTCGGTTTTGTTTCTCCCTTTCTCAGCCCATTTTGTTTCCTCAAAATAGAAAGATCTCATGCAGTTTGCTGCCGTCTATTTGGAGTTCTCCGTTCTTGAGCTACGCCACGTTTTGCAAAAGAGCTGGTGCGGCTCTGTTCGTGGCCGAGTAAATTCAAGGAAAAGCAAATCTCCTCCGAAAACTCTTCACGAAGCCGAGACCTCGTTCATTGGTAGGACGCGAAGAATCCGGTAGCCGATTCGAGTTTTGATCACAACACGAACATCTCAAGTCGGGTAATCTCTGCTCTGTTTGTTTGGTTTTGCAGAAGTTTTAAACTTAGCCAATTAACTCACGACAAAATCCTACTAAACTGAGATCGTTTTCGTCACGATTTATGCTGATCTAGAGGTTGATGCACTGCGTTTAGACCGAGTACAGCATCATATTTGGTCTCGGAACTTATATACGAAAAACGCACGCCACCTGTTCGATGATTTGCGCATTAGACGTTTTTCATCTGACTTTGTATAATCGGATACTTGAGAATGTTTATATCTGTAATGATTCGTGTCTAGTACACTAACTGCTGCGTTTCTTTCCTTCTGGATGCATATCATGCTCATGGTGCCGTTTGAACGTGGTCAGAGTCTCAAATCCATCCTCGTTTATTTCGGCGACGATCGCGATTAGCTACGGCCGTGTGGGATGCCTCCACCTCTCTTTCAAGCACTAGCGTTTCGTCCGGTTCTGGATTGGTGTATGTGACTGTTAAGTTAGAAAGGAATTCTGTTGGGGTTACCGCTCGGCGAAGGTTTGAGGACGGTCGGAGATGATTGGCAGTGACGGTTTGGTGACTAGTGAGCGAGGTTGGCTGCCGACGTTGGAACGGTTGAGATTTTGAAGTGCGTTCGTGTGGTGAGCTTTGACTTTTTCCATAGAGAAGATTCGGCAAGTTGCAGGGGGAGAGATTGGCTTCGGGAAGAAGACGACTAGAGAAGGGGATGAAGGAAATTAAAAAAACAGCTTTAAAAATTAAGTTTAATCCGACGCAGGTTAGGTCCAGATAGACGGATTGGGTTAGCGGGTCGGCCCGGGTAAATTTGGCCCGAAATCCTTTTCTCGAATATAATAATGATGAAAATCATTAAAAAAAATCTTAAAAAGCATGATAAAATCTTAAAAATAAACAATAAAAATTCATAGAATTCAGAAAAATCATTAAAATTTTAAAAAAAATCCAGAAAATTCATAAAACATAATAAATAAATAAATCATAAAATCATAAAATTTTAGAAAACCTTGAAAAATCAGAAAAATTCAGAAAATTGGAATTCGTTAGAAAATTTGCTAGCTCTTCAAATATTTTCTTTCTCTTAAAAGTCCTTAAAAAAATTAAAATCCGAAATTAAACAAGCCTTTATGACTTTACAATAGGGATTTTTGGATTGCCATTTTCTTTTAGAGACAATATTAGACTGCTTGTGTGTTTTTTATTTAATTACACATGATTGGGCAGGAAGAAGAAAGGAGGGACAAAAAAAGAAATAAAATAAAATAAATAAAAATCAAAAAATGAAATATTATTAAAAATTGTCCACATTAACGTCAATTGGACGGTTGGTATCCATGTTAGCGTTGGTTAGCCAAATTTGGTCATAGGGACTGAATTGATACAATTATAAAATATTTATGATTGAATTGACAAATCAAAAATGTTTGGAATTAAATTGACAAAATTGCAAAAGGTTTTGACCTTTTTGATAATATTTTAAAATTTAAATAATATCAAGTACTTCACATTATCTCCTCTAATTTAAGCGACAAAGTCCAATGTGGTCTTTTCTAATTTTTTTTTTTATGACAGCTGAAATTGATGGTGCAGTTAATGCAAGATCTTAAAGCTCTCATGTTACAGTCTTTTCCTCTAGCTCCCATGGGATAGTGGCACACTGATTAGCACGAGGACCTAGCGTGATTGATCCTTATCGGTGGTCATGAGCAGTGTGCCATCATATTTTGCTAATATGGGGCTCACTTGACATATTTCCCAAAAGTAGTTAAAAGTGGGGGCATCATTAGGTTATACTGTTAATCATAATTTACAAAACTAGCTAAGCTACTTGGTTGTGCTTGCTAGATAAAATTTAGAATTTGATTGCACTTTCATTAAATTTTTTTAAAGTTTCGAGTGCATTTATCTCTGTTCTATATAGAAGCATTCATTGTATGGACATAAAAATCATAGACAATAAACTTGCATATATATATTTAAATGTCATGTGTTTAAAAGATATATAGTACAATCTACTTAGTCGATTCTCCTAGACTTTTTTTAGTATTTTATCAATTAGTTAGATTTGCATGTGCAATCTATCCAAATTTATGTTTAGTTTACATTTACTCCATAAATTTCCGACGATTAAGTTTATATGTATCGTTTGAGTACGTGTATATCTAAATATGAGTGATTTGTCTAATATAATAACTTAATTTAATAACTATCACAAAACTATTTTTTCAAATGTTCAAAAACTATATAATAGCTAAAATAGTAGAGGAATACGCAGTGGGAGAGCACATGAGTTATTGTATATTATATTATGCTTTTTTTTTAAAACCTTTTTTTTCATGCCACACATCTTCTCAAAGCAGCGTCTCCAAGCAAGTGTATAGAGATGAGTGCAGCCAAGTGGGGACGGCGGGAGGACGGTTCAGTCGGGCCCAGTACGGCCCAGATCATTTCGTGCCAGCTCCTTTTGTACTTTTTTGTTAATTTTTTGGGGTCCAGTTGAAATTTTCTTTTAAACGTTAATCTTTGAAAAGAATAAATAAATTCCAAAGTGGAGGCTGTCGTCGTCGAGGGAGAAGAGAAAGACTTCTTATTTGATCCAAAGATGAAAGTGCTCAGGAGCTGAGCGGAAAATGCTCTTGTATTGTCTCGTCAGATTCTAATGTCCATCGGAGAAAGGCTCTCCAAAAGCGATCCAAAACTCGTAATCCTCCAATTCTGCTGCTTCAAGCCGACCCTTCGTCGCGAATTGGTGTTTCGTTGTGAAGCATGGTACTTTGGGATTGGTTGTGCGAGCATGAAAGAGGGAAGATTTGGGCGCTTGCAACTTCCTCTGATGTGTGGAGAATGAAGACAAGCTTCGGACTGCATTCACCGTGCTTTTTATGCCTCTAAATCTATTTTTCAATCCTTGAGTTTTGTTTATTATCGCTTGTATTTATTGTTATTCTACTTTGGTCTCTTAGACGTTCATGTACTTAAGGAATGGCCCTTTGGAGAGTGAGACACTTCAGATTGTTACTTGTCCACAGTCGGTAGATAATCAATATTGTTTCATAGTTCAGTAGGACAATATTGTTTCCTCCAATTCTTGATTTTCCTAATAGCCTTGATCAGCTTAGTTATTTTCTTTAATCATCTCTTCTCTTACCTTGTAATGGATGGTAATTAAGAGACATTGTTATAGGATGCAGAATATGGGACGACTACAGGAGTATCAATGCTGGACAGGGCAACGACAGTTTTGGCTCTTGCGTCTAGAGATTCCAAAACGTGAAGATTTGAACACGCCGGGACATATTTTCCCATTGGAGTACAGGGAGGGTGGTGTCCTAGAATGAGCTGGGCATACGGAGGCTTTTGTCGACCTTGCTGTGTTAGCTGGATTGGAACCTGTGGCAGTTCTTTGTGAGGTTGCAGATGATGATGGCTTCATGGCAAGATTACCTAAGCTTCGTGAGTTTGCGCAGTGGGAGAGCTTGAAAATTGTATCTATTACTGATCTAATAAGGTAAGTATCTCTTCCCAGCAATCCAATGCAAATATATCTTAGGAGATGCAGTTCCCATTCGGATCCAAATGTCGGCTTCAACTTTCAATTCTCATGTATTGGCTTTTTTTGCCAAGATGTTGTCCCAGTTGCATCTCCACTTTTTGGAGTGGTTAAGCCAAGAGTTGAAAGTTTGGATTCCTGGGTGGGGTGGGAAGAAGAGTCTCTCATGGGGGGTGATGTGCTGTTGTTTTACATAGCAAAAAGACGAGAGAAGCATAAGCTATCTTGGTCTATTCATGTCTTAAGTTTACTTTATGCTTTAAGCTTGTGGTTGTTATTCCGCTCGTTAACACCATGCATATCAACAGTTTTGGGATCTGAAGAGTTGTTTCTCACAATTTTTTATGTGCATGTTGTTGTTAGATTAATGTCTACAGTTCATCTATTACCCGATGTTTAACTTTAGAAATTGGTTATGACTGGCCAGGATTCTTGTTTGAGTCATGTCCATGAGCTCATGACTGTCGTTATCTCTGTGTACATTTTCTTGTATTTACCTTGTTTCAAAACCTATGTTTGGATGTCAGTTGACCATTAACTGGGGCAGAGCTTGAGGTGATTCTTAGCATTATCACCAGGAAATAAGGATAGAAGATCTTGATTGACAAAAGAGTGCTTAAAGTTGTCTGATGTATTCTCACTTATATATTGAGAAGCTTCTTATACTGTGTAATCAAGAAATGATTTCATGACTCATTAAATGCATAAATTTACAGGTACTGCCGGAAAAGAGATTAATTTATTGAATGTGCTGCTACTACAAGATTACCAATAGCGCGGGGGCCATTCACAGCCTACTACTATAGATCAATATTAATTGAAATGCACATATGCAATGGTCAAGGTGAAAGATTATGAGTGAATTGCTAAAACTATTCAAAGAATTCAGAAACTAGTAAATAGAGAGTTTCAAATGGATTAGTTGTTCACTTTGAGAATCAAGTTTGTGGCAGTGCATTTTTCAACACAACTTCAATTTGTACTTCATCTCATATACTTCCGGTGCATGACTTTGTTTGAGAATAATTTTACTGGAACCGGCTGTCAAGCTTTAGATGCGAATAGTTACACTAGTGAGAAATTGGTGGTATCTTTAGGTGGAACGCCATTAAATTTATCTTAAAGTTTTGTAAAAAAATATCTAATCATGTGTGGATCATAAATTGGAGTACCAAATTCATGTTACTTGGAGAAGAATGCTGTCTGAACAGGGATGTTTGACATGAGGAGAAATAATTGTCAGGATATTTGGTGAACTGATGGGCTGCATCCCACCATAATTATATTCTATGAAATGATTGACAAGGGGCCTATATGTATCTGCAATTTACACAGGAATGCCGTAATTTTGGTTAAAGATAGTATCCTTAGTTTCTTTTACTTTCATGTCCTCCCTTCAGACAGCAATATATACCATCATGTAATTCTTACTCCGTAGTTTATCAACTGAGCAGGGTGACATTGGAGATGGTCAAGATGTCCTTGTGAGTGTACCCTTGGAATGCCTCACAGAAGACACATTTGGATCTGCTAGATGCGACTGCAGCAACCAGCTTGCACTTCGATGCAGCAGATAGAAGGGGTTGGGAGGGGCGTGTTGTTGTACCTATGAGGGCACAAAGGAAGAACTACGTGCCTAAAACCTGCAGGACAACGTGCATGACACTGTGGAAGCAAAAGTGGAGCTCAGATTGCTCGTTGACCGTAGGGAGTATGTAATTGGTGCTCAGGTATTCTTCCTCGAGTCAGAAACTATATTGATGTGAGAGGCCCTGCATAATTTAGCTTCTGAATGAGGTTGGTTCATAGTCATTGCCACTATGCTCTATGGAATTGAGAAAGATCTGTAAACTAATATCATTAATCTGAAATTAAAAGTTAGTTGAATTTCAGTGACTATCCCAGATATCGATTAGTAGAAGGAATCACTGCAGATGTTGTGTAACTCGTCGAAGTATGTGGGGCTTAAAGGTTGTGGCTTGACTATTGCTGGGAGAGTTCCTCTAGTAATCCTGATAACAAAGGAGAACAAGAAATACTTGGAGACGAAACGCTTCAAGATGTGGCACATCTATGGTGCGGAAGTCAAAGGCCAGTTCAGCAATCTCATCTCATAAGCAAAAATGGCAAGCCGAGTAGTACCGTTTCTTCTGATCCGGCTGTGTCTGACTCATAGGAGCTGCTGGATAGTTCTGGCTGCTAATGATTTATTTGGGGGTGCAAGCAAGTTCACTGATAGATGGTGTTATTACTTTATTCTTTTAAGCCCTAAGGTCAAGAACATTCGGATATTTGCTGACCATGATTGCTGGAAATTTTATTGCTGATCTCAGTTTTATAATTATTATAAGGTTCATTATTGTTCTATTGATATCATTCATTCATTTTGTAAGGCGAAAAGGAGAAAGATTAGCCCTCTTATTGGAACTTCCTTTTGTGTTATTGATGGATGGCAAGATTCATCCTTTATTCACCTTTCCTTGAATTTATAAGTATTCATCTCTAGAGACCATTGCATATTTCAACTCTCCATGCTACGTATGAGTTCAATTTATATTTTGTCGAATAAAGACACGTGTACCTCGAATTTAAGAAGATGCAGTTTCACTGTGTAATGTTCACTAGTCTCCAAAAAAAATAAAAATAAAATAAAATCAGGAAACACTTAATATTGCAGCAGAAATGTTTGCTTTCTTGATCTGATTAACTAACAAAACATAGAGAAGCAGCGATTTTCCTGTAAGCATACCAAAGTTTACGCCTGAGTCTTATTATTCCTTCTGAAAATGGAGACTTTGAGTTCAATCTTATCAACTCTAACAAAACTCGAACACACAGACCTGTCCTTCCTCTAGAGAAGTTCCTCTCCCAAATGCGCCCCAACCGGAGCCTGAGCCATGTTGTGGGTAGTGCAGGAACTTCACTTGCCATGATTAGTCCGAATATTAAAAAATATTGACGAATTGCGGTTTGCATGCTTCCATTGATGCGTCCCTTTAAGACCCCACCTGGGACAGTCTGCCGAGTTGATTTTGGATCAACAAATGATTAATGAGTAAGAACATAAAAGGTATGATGACTACCACGAGTAATGTTAACCAAACCACGGGTATAATCTCATAGTCAAACCCAAAATAGGAATGCGATGGTACCTTACGAGAAGGTAATAGATTTCATTCCTGTCCAAATTTTGCACATAAGAACTATTAACTCAGGATCTTTTCTTATCACATTTTGCTTCGATAAATTATGTGACCGGATAACTACAGTGAAGGAAGGATACTGCAGCTCGTACTTGTTGGCTGCTTTGAGAGCCATAATTAACTGCGAATGTTTAGAACCACGAGAAGCCGGCATGGCAGGGCTCTTCCAGTACGATGAGGAAAGGTTGATGAACAAGTGACTGCTTTAGGAAGCTCTTTAAGAAGAACATCTTCGGAATCGAACGTATTAAACGTGGGACGATGTGGTAGTTGATGGAAATTATTTCAAGAATAATGTCAGAGATCTAAAACTTGTACATAAAGATAATTAAGTTTTTTATTGAATGTTTGAGTATAACATACTTATTTATGTATCGAGTGCTTGTGATATCTAGATATATTACGCTTGCATTAATAAAAATAACAAACGAGTGGGCCGATTAAGGATTATTAGGCATAAAAACTTTTTTGGAGACTCGCCAATGATCAAATAATTAATTAACTTTGATGGGGTCTAAGGGGGCCTAGCTTTGCATGCCGAGCTAAAGGAGGGATTTGCTTGTCTTGGCCCACTCGCCAATGATCAAATAATTAATTCACTGAAAGTCTGACCGATATCCATCACGTTTATGGTAGTCCACCTATTATTTCCTGTGTTCAGTCCGGATTAATCTAGGCATTTAATAATACTATTGCTGGGAATGTCTTACTAGTAATCCCCTTAACTAAGAAATGGAAATTAGAATTTGGGTATCTGCTACAAATTGAAGAACTTTAGCCTTTGGAAATTAAAAAAATGAATGATATTAACAAATGTTGGATTAATATTTTTAGTATAAATTAATTCTATGCTCTTTTTATTATTATTTATTTATTTTTGCATTTATATATTTAATATATAATGTGTCAGAACGTGTCGGAATTTTTTATTTTTTGAAAAATGACGTGTCGGCGTGTCGTATTGCGTCGCGTCGCGTCGCCTGTCACGTATCTGTATCAGTTCTACATAGGTAATAGCAACCCTCTTCCCCAACCAAACTATGTCAAATTATTTCCTGAAGAGCAGGTTGAAGTTGAACCATGATGCATTTGAAACCTCAAGAAGCATCAAACATGAGAGATACTCCATAGAGAAGGAATGTCATAAACGTGTTGCACTTCTCATTTGATACATCAAGAGGCAAAAACTTCTAGTGTGCATCTCCGTCGGTGTAAATGAGTTCTGGAACTGAACACTGCGAATGGAGGCTTTAAACATGGAAAAACCACGACGGATGAGCTCAAACATGCAGATGTCTCTTACTCGCAGCGCGTTTCTCTTGTAAATAGATACCAGCCGATAGAACCTGAGCTTCACCGGCCACAATCTGTCCAGGTACATGAGTCACAGTTTACTCGTCTTCCATAATGTCTTAGTTGATGAATCCATGAGGAACACTGTGCCATGTATGATGAAGACCAGAATCATCTATACTTGCGTGCGTTCACGTGAGAAGCACACAAGATGAAGGCTCATGGCTTTGTAATTGCTAATTCAGACGTGGGTAACTGTCAACTCGAATATGTACAGATAAAAAATTTAAAACTTAACAAACGCAGCATGTAACTCAGGCTTTCTTTCGTTTCATTTCAAATTGCTAATTTTTCAATTCTACCATCTAATTGAGCAGGGTCGATACCTCTTCCTTTCTATTTAATTATTTATGAGAGGAGTCCATACTTAAATGCACACACAATAATCTTCTTTTCATAAATCTGATCAAGTCCAAATAAAAGTGACCAAAATATAATCTAATGAAGATCCTACCGCTCATCATTAGACCAAAATCATATTAGGCAAGATACATAGTTAGGATTCATAATTGAATTTGAGATAGTGTAGTGGCGAATTAACAGCCAAGATCTTACGATGCTTCTCTCAATATAAGTTGGCCGCATCATCGTCTCAGAAAATGGGTTCTCCGATTCAAATGTACTGGCTAACGTGCAGGACAGCATCTAGATCGTTTGATCTTGGCTGTAAACTCAGAAAGTAGAAAATTTATCATTTTAAAGACGCCAGCATGAAGGTTTCATCGATTGACTTACTTTTTTAAAGTTGGTGGGTCAGAGATAATTTGACGAATTAAGCCTTGCAAGCAGCCTAGAGCGACACTAATGGTTTTCATCTCAATCGACATGAATATGAGATACTTACCAGCAGAATTGCAGTAACTTAGACCCTTAAATCTAATTGATGGGTGCAGCAAATGCACGGCCTCCCTCTTTGTGTGCGTTGCACTTGTCTAACCTTCACACCAACATCGCCGCTCACTCCCTCCGATTACAGGCACATCATGCCAACGTCACGCTTCACCAATCTCCATTGCTCCTCTCTCTCTCTCTCTCTCTTTACAGCTCAGTTATATTATAACCATAATAGCCATTACATTATAATCTTAACCATCAGTTTGATCTAACCAAACATGCAATCACAAATTCGTTTACAAGGGGATAGAGTAGAAGACCGGGAAAGCAGTAATCTTGCTTCTCAAGAGGAATACTCTTCATATAAGAAGGAATATAAGGTAGCTAGGCAAAATAGAAAGGATCTTAGGGAAAGAATAAGAATGATGGCGCTTGATTTCGTTGGTTTTTCCAATTAATGCCACAAGAGGAGATAATAGCTATGACAACTGAGATGATGAACCCGTTACTCCTAGAATAGTGAGGCTGACGAGGGTTAAAATTGAGAAAGGTTCTCCTTGTATAATCTAAGGTGTGGCCATGAGAACCTTATTTTTGAAATAGGAATGATATTTAAATCTGCATCTCAATTTAAACAGGGTATCTAAAGATATGCAAAGTACGCGATACTTTGGATGCTTTTTTTTTTTAGGCAATATACATAGAAAAGTGGTGTTACATGGCATAAGATAGTCCCTGCTTTTTGAGGCAGAGTGTGCCTATTTTTTGAGCCAATGTGCTGTACGCAAGAGGAGTTAACATTCCTTGAGGTACACTGTGTACTTTATCAGTAAAGGATCGAAGTTTCGTTAGTAGACGTCGACATCAAAACAAAGGAAGAAGCTGCCATTGTTTTCAATTAGAACACCACGTCCAGCGACTCCTCTCCTCTGTTTTTGATATTGACAGATATGCACTTACTAATCTTCTCTTCAAGATTTGTTATTGACTCGAGATTCACATTCTCGCTTCCCTCTATCGAATCTTCTGCTTCAACTTCTCCTTTCATGCCATCAACATCTATATAAATTCATTGTTGCGAATAGAACTTTCGGAGATCAAACCATTTGAAAATTTCATTCCGCAAAGCAACGCACAACCAAGCATCAAAAGCAAGTACTAAATCTCATAGCAGGATTCACAATATGCATTGACAACAAACAAGATCCTACGTCCATGAAACATAACATAAGCATCAACAAAATATTAGATTTTTTTATTCATCGTGATAGCATACTAGCAATCGTTAGGTCCTAATATCGCAATTGCAAAACCTCTCGGTTGCTTGCGAATCCGAATTATGTTAATTAAAGCATCCCCACAATATGACATTTTGAGTCGTCGTCAGTTACGGAGGTAAAAACTAAAAACCCCGTTGAAAACCAACCTCACTCACACTTTCAGTCGTCGCCATCAAAAGAGAAATTGATAAAAAAATAAAAATTGTTACGTTCCAATAAAAAATGGAGAATCTATTTATAACTCGATCGGTGGAAACGGTCGTCTACTTTTTCTATTTTAACGATGTCTGCTTGCTTTTAGAATGCAGAAGACGACACGTTTTTCTTTTGCCTGGTTGGTCAGCCTGCTGAATAGATCTATAGTGACACGTCAGCCGCCACGTATGCAAGTTTCCAACGGACAGAGCACGCGTCTTTGCCATCCATGTTAAAGTTCGTTTGTTTTTCTCTTTTTTAAATTCAGGAAACGTGGCTTAAAAAGAATGGTCGATCTTGAGTCCCAAAATGAAAATTCTTTTTAGGCCATTAAATTATTTTTTTTCTCGGTAATGCCGAATCTGCCGATATAGAATGTGATTTCGATTCTGGTACTCTAAAGACCGACTAATTTTAGAAGAAAACGAACATTCCTTTCTATGGTCATAATAATTTTTTATTTAGTGAAAAATATTTCTAAGAATGCAGAATGTTGACACCTAAATTTTGACGGCCCATTTTAGAAAATTAGGGGTTAATTTTATTTTATTAATTTCATAACATAAAGATTTAGGTTGCATTTTTTTTATTATTATTGAATCGGTGGCGGATAAGTTCAAATTAGTTGGCCGAGCCTATTTTTAAATGATCATGAATTATCTTTGTGAGAAATTAGAAATTCGAGATTTTTTCAAGATATGGTGAATTCCTGGATAGATATTACGAAATATTGCTATTTGGCTTTCTAGGATTTAGAATTAAAGAGTAATCTTATCAAAATCTTAGATCGTTATCAATAGGTGAAAATTTTGTGAAAAGATTTGCAAAGGTTTGATTTGGGGAGAATTTTGAAAATCCAATTCCTCTCCCTATAAAAGCCCTGTGTGCGAGAGGTTAATGGTGGGGTTTTTTCTTTTTACTTGATTTGGCAAAAAAAAAGTAGAAAGAGAAAAGTGAAAAGGAGAGGTTCCATCTGTGGGTTTTCGTAGAGAGAGGGAACACAAAAGGAAAAAAGATCTGCTGCACTTTCTTCTGCTGTGCTGCGTTTTCTTCTCCTGACAACAAAGAAGACAGCAACGTGTAGCAGGGGAGAAACAGAGGCCAGCAAGAAAAAGAAAAAAGCAAAGAGCAGGGGAGGTCCTGTTCATCTTCTTCGGAGGGCCGACGCCTCCACCTGCCGCCCGAGTCGCCGTTCCCTACCGCCGCATCTCCGCCAGCCTTCGCTCGGAGCCCGCAAGCACCCGCGTCCGCTGACCCGCAACCGTCGCCCTGCGCGTTGCTCCGACGACCAGCGGATCCTTTCTGACCCACCGCCTGATCCCTGCACCAACGCGATCCGGAGTTTCTGCCAGACCCGATTCCGCCTCCTGCTCTGTCGTGCCAAGATCCGGAGTCTTCTACCCGAGCCAGATCCGCCCGCATCACCGAGCTGCCCCCGAAGCCGCAACCCCTGCAGCAGCTCGTTTTTGCCCGTGCTCGACGCCAGCAAGTCCTGAGTCGTCCGAGATCTGCTGATCGGACACCCTGCTGCCCTCCGAGTGACCACCTGAGCCGGATCCCCTCACCGAATTGACGATCAGCTCCCCCTTGGAGACCCGCGAGCCGTGCCTGGAAAAGAAGAAAAAACAGGAGAAGAAAAAAAACAAAAAAAAAAGAAAAGAGAAAGGGGAATTAGGTAGTTTATTTAATTATCTCTTTTCCTTTTACTTTTACTTTTGACTTTCTTTATTGTTTTGGTCTATTTTATTCTTTTTATTTGTTAGGTTACGTTTTTAGTTATATTATTTGATAGTTTTCTTTAGTCTAGGAATTTAAATTGTGATAATGGGTGCGATATTTGCAAAATCTTGTAGGCATTATCTTTAAGGAATTGCCCAAAATTATGTAATTATTAATTTGGTCCGTAAGACGTCGGATCATTTTTTTGATTATACTAATTTTTGAGCATTTTGATGATATTTAATTTGCTAAATCATTATAGTTATTAATTTGATCCGTAAGATTTCGGATTAGATTTTTAATTATTTTGATTTCTTGTCTGATGTCTAGGGTTAAAAATAATCGTTAATTTGACCTGTGAGACAACGGGTTATCTTTTCGTTTATTTTAATCCTTTATCTGTTTGAATATCTTGCTTGTTAGATTTAATATTTGTTTTAGAAAATCACTAAGAAAAATCAAAAAGACATTTGGATTAGGATTTCATTTGGTTTTAGAATATTTATATGGTTGTTTTGCATATCTAGAATATGGATTTTGTTTCGAATTTGAAAAAAATTAAAAAAAAAAACAAAACAAAATGCATTCATTTAGGTTGTTAGTTTTTATTCGAATTGCACGTTTAATTATGTGTTAGTTTTAATTTCGAATTTCATAAAAAAAAAGAATCATTGTGCATATTAGGTTAGAATTGCATGTTTCATCTTTAATTTAAATCATCTTTGCATTCGAATTTCATGAAATACAAAAATTGTCTTAGCATAGATTAATTTCAATTTTTAGGATAGATTGCATTTTTAAAAATAGGAATATCAAATGCACGTCATTTATTTTATTTAAGTTCATCTAATTAGAGCTTTCATGTCATTAGATTAAGCCATTTAATAAATGTCACGTGACATGTAGCTTGCATATTAAATTGCATAAAGCATGTCATTTTAGTTTAAATAATTTGGTATGTCATTGCATCGCGTTGCATGTCATTATAATTAGATCATTTAGATTGCATTTAATTATTGCATTTCTTCATGTCATATAGTTTAGGTCATGTCGTCATTTCATATTAGAATAGCAACATGCATTGCATAGGTCATGATTTTTAAAGCGAAACAAAAAAAAAATTGATTGCTTGTTAATTAGGAATCATATCTAGGATTGTTGATGTGAATTCTAAGTTAACATTGCAGATGTTTTCGTTGCTTTAAGGTATGCTTTTTGCATTATTTAAATTGCTTTCTTGATGTGTTAAATTGGTGGTCTGCGCACATGTATGATCACCTCACATGTTAGGAAGCTCAATTAAAATTAAATCAAGCTGCCTGCAAAACATTTTTTAGAAATGGTACCGAAAGGGCACTAGGATAGTCTAGTGTAATCAAGTCCCCGTACCCAAAATCTCTGGTTCGTAGGAGTAAGATAATCCTCCCGTTATTTTACTTAGGTGTCTAATCGACCTACCCTAAACCGATTAGTGGCGACTCCTAGATAATGATCTTTTGCATGTTAAATCCTAAGTCGCGATTTGGTATGGGCTTGGGAGAGCCCGAGCTAAGCTTAAAGGCTTAGTAGTCCATCAACCTAGTTTCATGTGGCTTTTGACAAACCCCGAAAAATTGGGTCGCGACACAGAATATAACCATTAAACAACCAATTCAGAAAGCTATTGTCAGCATAGTTTCTTGGTTTGATCTGCCTATTCCACGTCCTTTCCTCCACCGCGAAGGGACCGCCATCTAAATATTCGAAAGAGTGCTCTACATAGGGTGATTGAGAGAGAGAGAATAGACGACGTTAATCATGTTAGTTGTGGTAATGCTCAGTAATTTCAGGAAACGGAATCGTCAAAGTTTGAAACTTTACATAGAAAAGACTCAATCGGCAAAGAATCGGAACCCGAAGCTGTGTACCTTGAAAATCAATGTCGACAGAGTTTTTTTTTTTTTATAGGTAAAACGGTTGAAGCTATTTCGGAGATTCTTCGCAACGAGACGGGAGCTCTACTGGATGGCCTTGCTACGAAGGTTCCAGCTTCGTCGGCGTTTCATACGGAAGCCGTGGCCCTGCTCGGAGATTTGAAACGTTTTCAGTCGAGGAGAGAGAATTCGCTGGAGCTCGGGTCGACGTGAGGTGGGAATCGAGCACCCCTAGTCTCGAGTTGGTTGACCATGATTTGTCTAAATACCTAAAAGTCGCAATTTACCGATTCACCTGAATGTTATCTCTTTACAAATTCGCAAGTAACACTATGCCAAGTGGATATTATGTGAATCAATATATGATGAGAAATAGGATAAATAAAAGCAAACACCAAAGAAGAAAAGGCCAACTAAATGTACATTTATGCTGCTTTTTTCTAGCATAAAAATCTGAAGTCCTCAATCCCAATCCAGCAATTTGAAGCCAAAATGCCATCAATATTGTGTCCTCGAACTCTACAATAGCGTACGCTATCTTTGAACTCCCACGGTAACGCTTCATGGGTTACGAACACTGATCGCCTCTACTACATCCTCTCGGATATAATGCAGTGAAAACAGAGCAGGCACGTCAACATGGCATCAGATTTGTCGATGAAAACAGAGCATGAGCATCGCCATCCACGTCCGTCTCTTCGAATTTCCCCAGAAATTGACAATGCAGTGCCTGATCTTCTTAGTTAGGGCCCTTTGTTGACGCAAAAAGAGGCCTTGTCTCATGCAGAGTCTGCAGAAATCTCAAGATCATCCAATGTGCTGCTTCAGGCCCACCTAACTGCGGTGATACCAGCCGGAGGTGAAACTTTGTCTTACTCTGGCGATGACTCGGACCGACCACGGCAGCCTTTGCTTCCATTCCAGGAGCGATCGAGGATATCCGCCAAGGAAAGGTTGGTGTGCTCTCTGCATTGCATTGTCGAGTGCATTTTAATCGTTCATCCATAACTGACCATGTCACAGTCAGAATTGAATTCCAGATTGTAGCGAAGGTAGACGATGAGGGCAGGAGAATCGAGGGCGATCTTACAATTACAGCACCTTAGGCTGTAGCATTTATCGTGGGGTACGGCACTGGCATTGTTTGTGTGAACATGAAAGGCGAAAGATTTGAAGCGCTTGCAACTTCCTTTGACGGTGAATCAGAGGAAGAATGACGAGAAGCTTCACCATGACTGTGGTATGTGTCATAAGATGCTTATTAATTATTCTGCAAGCATTTTTCTCGTACCTTGTGGTGGGTTTCATCGCGAAGCCAGAGACTTTGCTCGATGGTAAAATCAATCTGATGGTGTGGTGTTGCATAATCCCGGGGAAAGCCGACATAAGTATCGTCTCTTGCCTTTTGATTCTCGAATCGAAGTGGAAGGAGGTGCTGATTCGAGTCGATTTTGGGTTCGTTCAGTTGTTTTGGTGGGCGGAAGTGAATATGATCAGTATGAGTAGTTTGTTTCGTGCTTGCTTTCGCAAGCTCTGGGTTGATAGAATGGATTTGCATGACTAATTTGTTTGGGCAAGGCAGTGCCTCTCATGAGGGAGTAGCACCAAGGGGGTGGGGGTGATAAGAGGGAGAATGACACGTGTTAGGAGGTTCACAGAAAAGGGGCAAGGAAGAAATTTTGATGTTACCATCATCTTGATACAGAGCGAGCACAACTGTAAATTGATCGAGAATTTCCAATGGTTGAATTTATATGTATCGTTTAAACATGTGTAACTAAATATGATTGATTTGTCTAGTCTAATAACTTAATGTAATAACTATCACAAAACTGTTATTTTAAAATGTTAAAAAACTATATAATAGCTAGTATAGTAAAGGAATACGTATGAGTACACATGAGTTATTGGATTATATTCATGCTTTTTTTTTTTTAATGCCACTGTCTTCTCGGAGCAGCGTCTCCAGGCGAGTGCAGGAGAGTAGGGATGGCGGAAGGGCGGTTCGGTCGGGCCCAGTATGGCCCAGATCATTTCGTGCTTAGCTCTTTTTTGTTGTTAATTTTTTGGGGCACAGTAGAAATTTTCTTTTAATCATTAATCTTTGAAAAATCATAATAATAATTCTAAAGTGGAGACTCACGCCGTCAAGGGAGAAGAGAAAGACTCTTCTTATTTTGTAACGTCCGTCCGTTGCGGTGAGCTCAGCCATCGCAAAGCCTACACCCCGTTTCCTCCATCCATCTTCTTTCCATCACCACTTCAAATCCGAAGGGAGAAGATGGTCCAAGTTGATATCACTGGAGAATTGCTCTTTTATTGTCTCCTCAGATTCTAATCTCCATCGCAGAAACTCTCCAAAAAGCGACCTTGGTCAAACGCTTGCGTTTTCTGCTGAAAGATTCCCCGCAAATTGACAATGCCAGTGCCCGATCGTTTCGAATTCAGGGGCTTTTGTCGACCGCCGGAAAAGCCCCAAATCCAAGCTCCAGTCGGTGTTCGACCTTCATGGCGAAGATCCGAGCGGCCTTGTTTCCTACGGAGGCTGCCGAAACTCGTAATCCTCCAGTTCTGCTGCTTCCGGCCGACCCTTCTTCGCAAATTGGTCTTTCGTCTGATCTGACTGCGGTGATACCAGAGAGTAAGACGCTTCGGATTCCAGATTTGTAGTGGGGGTCGGCGATGAGGACAGACGGAATTGAGGGTGATCTTATAATGGCGGCACCTTAGGCTTATGGCATTTCGTTGTGAAGTATGGCGCTTTGGGATTGGTTGTGCGAGCATGAAAGGGGGAAGATTTGGAGCGTTTGCAACTTCCTCTGATGGTGCATTAGAGGGAGAATGAAGACGAGCTTCGGACTGCATTCACCATGATCGCGGTATGTGCTTTTATTCCCCTAAATCTATTTTTCAATCCTTGAGTTTTTTTTTTTTTAAATCAAAACTTAGTTGAAGATAATTGACTGGTACTGGTTCCTTCAGGTAGGGATAATCAATTTTCGAAAATAATGATAGATAACGCCCACTTTTATAGTTCAGTAGAACAATATTGTTTTCTCGAATTCTTAGATTTCCTAATAGCTTTCGATCAGCTTAGTTATTTCCTTTAATCATCTCTTCTCTTACCTTGTGATGGATGGTAGTTAAGCAATAATGTTATAGGATGCAGAGCATGGGATGACTGCAGGCGTATCAATGGGTGACAGGGCGGCGACAGCTTTGGCTCTTACGTCTAGAGATTCCAAAACCTAAAGATTTCAACACGCTTGGACATGTTTTCCCATTGAAGTACAGGGAGGGCAATGCCCTGAAAAGAGCTGGGCATACAGAGGCTTCTGTCGACCTTGCTGTGTTCGCTAACCTGTGGCAGTTCTCTTTGTGAGGTAGTGGGTGATGATGGCTCCATGGCAAGATTACCTAAGCTTCATGGGTTTGCACAGCGGGAGAACTTGAAAAATGCATCTATTGCTGATCTAATCAGGTAAAGCAATCCAATGCAAAATACTTTTTAAGGACAATCAAATCCAATTTCAGCTGCAATCGTCACTTCTTAAGTGTTGGCTCTTTTGGTCAAGATGTTGTTGCTGCGGCATCTCCCCTTTTTGGGAGTGGATAAATGAAGAGTAGAAACCTTGGATCCCTGGGTGGGGTGGGAAAAAAGAGTCTCTTATGGGTTACTGTTGGGCTGTTGTTTTGCATAGCAAAAGGGAGAGAAGCATAAGCTATTTTGGTCTGTTGATGTCTCAAGTTTAGTTTATGCTTTAAGCTTGTGGTTGTTATTCTGCTCGTCAACACCATGCAGATCAATGGTTTTGGGGGTTCTGAAGAGTTGTTTCTCACAATTTTTTATGTGTATGGTGTCGTTAGATTAGTATATGGTTATGAATGGCCAGGATTCTTGTCAAATTTTGTCAATGAGCCTATGACTGCAGTTATCTTTATGTACATTTTCTTGTACATACCTCGTTTCAAAACCCATGTCTGAATGTCAGTTGACCACTTACTGAGGCAAAGTTTGAGGTGCATTCTCAGCATTATCACCAGGAAATAGGGATAGAACATCTACATTGTATTCTGACTTGTATATTGAGAAGCTTCTTATACTGTCTGAGTGAGAAATGATTCACTGCTCATTAGATGCATAAATTTATAGGTACGGCTGGAAAAGAGATAAATGAGTTGAACGTGCTGCTGCTGCAAGATTACCAACAATGTGGGGCCTTTTACAGCCCATTGCTATAGGTCGATATTAGATGGAATCAAGCAAATTGCAATGGTCAATTTGAGATAGATTATGAGCTAATTGCTAAAACTGTTTGAAGAATTCAGAAACTATTGAACAGAGAGTTTTAAATTGCTTAATTATAAACTTAGAAGATCTTGTTTGTAGCAGTCCAATTTTTCAGCACAACTTCAATTTGCGCTTCATCTTATGTATTTCCATTTCGTGATTTTGTTTGACGATGATTTTACTAGAGCAGGCTGTCAAGCTTTAGAGTTGAATAATCACACCACTGAAAAATTGATGGTATCTTCTCGGTGGAGCTCCATTAAATGTTTTTGGAAGCTTGTAAAAAAATGTCTAATCATGTGTCAATCATAATTTGGAGTACCTACAAATTTATCTTAGTTGGATAACAAATTTTGTCTGGACAGGAAAGTTAACACTGGGAGAAATGATTGTTAGGATTTTAGTCAACTGCTGGGAACAATAATTCTTTCTTATAGTCTATGAAATGATTGATAAGGGGCCTGTATGTGTCTGCAATTGATATAGGAATGCCGTAATTTTGATTAAAAGCAGTATCTCTAGCTTTTCGTATTTTATGTCCTCCCTTCAGACAGCAATATTTCCCATCATGTGATTCATACTTTATTGTTTAACTTCTGAACAGAGCGATGTTGGAGGTGATCAAGATGTCCTTGTGAGGGTATCCTCAGGATGCATCCCAGGAGACATGTTTGGATCTGCTAGACGCAACTGTGACCAGCTTGCACTTGCGATGCAGCAGATAGAAGCGGCTGGTAGGGCCGTTCTGGTCTACCCCTGAGGGCACAAAGGAGAGGAATAGGTTTGAGGCACATATTACGTGCCTATAACCTGCAGGATGGTGGGCGTGATTCCATGGAAGCAAATGTGGAACTTGGATTGCCTGTTTACTCTCAAGAGTATGAAATCGGTGTTCAGGTATTTCTTCCTTGAGTCAGAAACTATACTGATGTGAGAGGCAACAGTTTCAGAAATTGTACATCATTTTGTAGGACTATTATTAGAGGAAGCTGGTCACTAAAGCGGAGCTTCAACTTCGTCTTAAAAAGACGAGATCTAATTACTCTAAAGAATCACTCAATCATTTCTTTTTACAGCATTTGATGCATCTGTATTAGTGCTTAACATATTGACTACCAGGGAGTCAGAACTATGAAAGCTGATGAAGTACGTGGGGCTCAAAGATTATGGCCTGATGATTGCTGAGACAGTCTCCCTGGTAACTCCCATACAAAGGGGAAGAGATACATGGAGACAAAACGTTCAAGATGGGGCACATCTATGGAGCGGAAGTCAATGGTCGCTTCAGCAATCTCATCCGCAAAAAGGGGAAGCCTAGCAGTCCTGTTTCTTCTGATCCGGCTGTGTCTGACTTATAGGAGCTGCTGGATAGTTCTACTGCTAATGATTTATTTGAGGGGAGACAAGCAAGTTCACTTACGGATGGTGTTATTACTTTATTTTTAAAGCCCTATGGTCAAGAACATTGCGATACCTGCTGACCATGAGTTCTGGAATTTTATTGCGATTCAGTTTTACAATCATTGATCTGTCGATGTCATTCATCCATTTTGTAAGGCAAGAAGGTGAAAGACTAGCCCTCTAATTGAAACTTCCTTTTGTGTTATTGATGGATGGCAAGAATTATCCTTAATTCACCTTTCCGTAAATCTTTGTGTATCGATCTCTAGAGACCTCCCCATATTTCATGAATATGGAATTGGTGCAGGACATTCTTTCTTTCCTCTTCTGTGACCACTTCAATTGTGACAGATTTTACTTTAAGGGATATACTTAAAGGTTTCTGTTATAGATCGACTCTCCATTTGGGCAAGTGATAAGGATTTCTCTTGACCTTTTATTTTATTGATCCCATGCTCCGCGCGCTCCTTGTCTCTTCGAATTTCCATCACAAATTAACAATGTAGGGCCCGATGGCTTTGATTTTAAGGAATTTGTCCACATAAGAAGCCCCAATCGAAACTCCAATCGGTCCACCAATTTTCAATTTGGACTTGCTGGCAGACCCTTGTCCACTCAAAAGCAAAGCCCTATCTCCTGCTTTTGCTCCCGCTCTCGCCCTCACAGGAGAGGCTTTCTCTGCTACTCCTTTTCAAAGAAGGGTCGACCTTCAGTCCCAAAATGACAATCATCACATGCAAATTGTTTTTTCACATTTATCAGAGTGAGGGACACGTCGACAAGGAGAACTTCCGGAATGACAATTAATAGATGCAGCAACACATCTCATTTTCATTTAATGATACTTACGTAACAACAACAATTGAAGTGCATCCATGTTAAAACGGAATTTGAGAGGATAAGAGAGCCTGAAAGAGTCGGAACTCGAGGATTAGAGGGAGAAGAATATCCAAAGATAGAATTGCTCCTTCTTGTCTACCAGACTCCAATATTTTCCGCACAAAGATTGTTCTTATCAGGTTCCGATACTTCAACGAGGTATTTATGCTTAAACTGAAAATCATTAGATTGCTAAAGTATGGTTTTTACTGCCTTTTTCAACCCTCTGACCTTGTGTCTACAGCCCTCTATCACTAGGGTTGATAGACAGCCTCAAGTGACACTTCCGATGTTCGTCTCAATCGGGCCTAAATGATGTTCGTCTCAAACGGTCCTTACCAGCATTGCTGAAGATCGAGACTTTGAACACAAGATCGTCCCTACCAGTGTGAGCTCAGCGCATACAGACGTTTGATGCAGACAAGCTTCTCTCACAAATGCGGGCCAACCGTGTTGATAGGTCCTGAGCTGCCCTAGCCACGATCCATCTAAATACTTAAGAGTCGCAATTTCTCAGTTCTTTTGAATGTATCTCTTCATGAATTCGCAAGTAACACTCTCCCAAGTAGAAGTTCTACAAACCAATTTATGATGAGAAAAAAGAATAAATACGAGCAAACCCTAAAGAAAGAGGCAAACAAGATGTCCATTTATGCTAGTATTTTCTAACTTAAAAATTTGAAGTTCTCAATCCCAACCGGGCAATTTGATACCTACATGCTATTACTATTGTGCTCTCAGATTCTACAATAGCATACACAATGCTTCATGGGTTACTAACACACTAATCATCTTTATTGCGATTAGGGGTGTCAAAACCGAACCGAAAAACCAAATTGAAGCTTGAACTGAGCCGAATTTTTGCGTATTTTCTTCTCAGGTTAGGTGAATCATAGATGATTAACAATTCACACAATCTCTCATTTTTCCGTAAACCTCTTTTAATATTTCAAAAAAGAAAACTGAAAAATCGAATCAATTGGAACCGAACTCATTTCAAGGCATGGTATAGTTCGAATTTGTTGCACACCCGAACGATTCAGTTAAGTTAGACGCTCCTGATTGCAACCTCTTGATTTATAAATAACAGTTATTTTCTTTCTAAACACATCCAATTAGTTTAAAAAAAAAGAAAGAAAAAGAAAAAAGGACGCTGTCTTCTATTAGAATTGGTAAATCTGATGAGCCCATAAATTTAAGAAAATGAAATTTCAAAACCACACCTGTGATCTCTTCATGAATTAAGATTGACAACGCGCGTAAATTTAGTCACGAAGCCTCGCCTCTTCGAATTTCCCCACGACTTGACAATTGCAATGCCCGATCGTTTCGAAAGTTAGGACTTTCGCTGACGACAAAAAAGCCCCAAATCACAACTCGAAATCATCATGAGTAAAAAGCTAAGCGGCCTTGTTCCGTGCAGAGTCTGCCGCAGCTCGGAATCGTCCAATTTGCTGCTTCAGGCCCACCCTTCTTTCTCATCGAAGATGATGAATTTAACTTGGATCAACCCAGAGCATGCTCTGCTTCTATTCCAGAAGCGATTTGGGACATCCCCTGAGGAAGGTTTGGTATGCTTTCTGCATTGCGTCATCGAGCGCATTTCAATTGTTCGTCCATTAATTTCTATGTCATGTTTGGAACTGAGTTCCAGATTGTAGTGATCTTATAATGGCAATAGATGAGGATTGCCTTCAACCTTTTATTTTATCGATCCCACGCTCCGCATGAATTCGACTTATAACATACCCGGAATTTTGGAAACATGCAATGTCCAAGCGTAACGATGTTCACTACTCTCCAAAAAAAAAAAAAAATCAAGAAATACATCACCATTCAATCTGTTGCAGCAGAAAGTTTTGCTTTTTTCGATCTGATTAACTAAACAAAACATTGCGAAGCAGAGATTTTTTTGCAGGCATACCAGAGTTTATGCCCGAGTCTTGACATTCCTTCTGAAAATGGAGACTTTGAGTTCAATATTATCAATTCTAACAAGCTCGAACACTCAGACAATCTCCTTCCTTTGGAGAGAGTATGATCGTGAAGAAATCAGGTGCCTCAAATGCAAAACTTTTCCGGTGCTGTTCATCTTTTCTCCGGCAACGAGAAGTCATCCCCTGAGCATAAATTGTGTAGTAAGTTGTAACGTCTGAACTTAAACTAGTTTCATGGCTTTCTATTAGCTGACTTAATTACATGAAGCATCTAATTGGAGAAGCAATTCATTTCCGGGACAAAAAGTTAAAAAAAAATAAAAAAAAAAAATATATATATATATATATATATATATATATATTCTGGAAGAAGCTCATTAAGAAGAGCATATACGAAATCGAATGGATGAAAAGATATCTGTTAGTTGATCAAAATTGTATCAAGAATAATGTTAGAGGTACTGAGGCTAAAATCAATAGATTTCATTTACAAAGTGATGTGTAATTAGTATACCATAGCCGTTAGATATTCAGCCTACCAGTTAGAAGACTTGACCAATGAGCAGATCTAGCTCTAAGTACCGAGCTAAAGAAGAAAATTGTTTGTCTTGGCCGCTTATTTGCACCTGCGGCTTGGTGGACCTCGGCAGACTATGCCGTGAGGCCAAACACCTCTTCTAAATGTTAGAGATAATTAGGCCAAAAGAAAAGATAATTCACTCAAACTCAACGGGTCGTATCTATCATGTTTAAGCCAGTCAATCTTTATTTCTTTTGTTGATTTCAGATTAGCATGTAGATTATATTAACTAGGAGAGTCTCACTAGCAATTCCCGTAACTAAGAATTGGAAGAAAAACTCTAGTGGTAACTGCTACAAACCGAAGATCTTTGCCTTTAGAAATTCCTTAGTCGTGAGTGCAGTACTTTTAAGTCGATCAAATATAGGTTTTATCAACTAATATTTAGGTAAGGTTAATGATTATTTTGCTCAATTTCATTCATTTTTCTAATTTGAAAAGTTGAGCGACTAGTCCTCTTATGGAACTTCCCCCCTCAATGTCAATGCTGGCTTCTAATATTCATCCGTGATTATTTAAGTAAGTGATTGATAGACTTTAATCTGAATCTACTTGTATACTGATCACCAGAGAGCAATACCTATTTGAAAATTGATGCAGGATTCCGACATGCCTGTCAGCAAATTTGGTTGAGTGGTCATCAGGAAGACCAAGTGGTTGTTGGGAAGGATTTCACTACATTTGATTCAAAACCTTTATAACTTAATCGCATTTTTTTAAAATTTAGAACACGATTATACATTAATCATAAGGTTTGCGATCTTTTTAAGAAAATTCCTTGAAAAAAAAAAAAAACCCAACAGATTAGCATGCTTATTCGTTTGGAAGAGAAGAGAGTTGAAGGAGACAGAAAAGAAATGGGATGTTCAGTTATGAAAAATAAAGAGCGTGCAATCTAGGCAGTTATGCTAAGGTGGCAAAAGGTGAGATGTCATTATCTATTAGCCATCACCAGCAGTAACCCCCCCCCCCCCCCCCCCCCCACCGGCGGGGGCCCTAGGCCGGTGGGGGTTCCCTTTGCAAAACTGCGATTTTATTAGGGAGAAATAGAGAAATTGGAAATAGAATCACTACCTCAACATAAATTTTCTTCATCTCCACCTTTGATTGTGTATCGGTAACTTTTAAATTTCCGCGCCACTTTCAAGCATCTGCCGGTCCCCTTATCAGTGACTAGACAAGTTACAAAGATGAAAAGTTTAGAACCTATGATGCTTCAGCTGATGGAAAATTTGAGAAGCAGAGGCAAGCGAAAGAAAATAATAAATGAGAATGACCTTGACTGGATCTTACCAATTTTGTGTGCATTTATTACGCTAATAACTTTTGTATGGTTGCATTGAGATCACCTTCCCAGTAGCCATCCCACTCGTATCTAAACAATCTCACCAATTCTAGTTTTGGTGTGCTTAGAGTACCATTGGAAAATATCTTCATTTTTGGGCACTCTTCCACCTCAACATATTCCAAGGATGGGAACCTGAAGCTACATCTTGTGGTGGAGGAGAAGCATTCTAGGCTTGGCAGATGTTGGAGGGTCAAATATTCTAGCTTCCCAAGAGAAATCACTTTTCTTTCTCCGTTTTCATCATTTGTGACTACTTCTTTCATTCTTTCACATCCAATTATAGTCATGTCAGTGAGATGCATCAAATTTGTAATTGCTGAAACTGTCACTAGATGTACCAATCCAGAAGAATTCTTCACCACTAACTCCGTCAAATTCTGGAAGGATGTCACAACTGGAAATAATGTTGTCAAACTAGGACAATCCCACACCTTAAATATGCTAACACTCTGAAGAATTTTCTCCACCAAATAGCCTTCTCTCCAGACATGCTTTAGGTTGTGTAGCTTGCTTAACTTGAGTTCTTTCAAATTATCAAGCACCAAATGTTTTCCCTCGTCAACAAGCTCTTCATCAAGGAATATATCTTCAAAAGAACTACATAAGACCTCAAGACTTTGTAGGTTCTTAAATCTTTGTAGGAGGAATATGGGAGGAAAAACAGCATTTTCATCATGAAAGCATGCCAATGTTAGTGCTTTTGGCTTGCGAAAGAAGTCGTCAGAAAATTTTCCGCTATGTATCGTATGAATATCCTTGTCGACTAATAAAAGTTTCTTGAAGGTGGGAATGCCCTACAAAATTTCCAATACAATGAGAGAAGTAAATTCAACAAGGTTTGACAATAAATCATGGGCTCTTAGAGGTAAACTTAAGTCGGTTAACTCCCATAAAAGGAGGCCATGTTCTTATATTTCATTAATTTCTAGAGCCATGCATACAAGTCTCAAGTTTCTCAAGTCAAGCTACAAAATGCAAATCGTAAACAAATTCTCCAGTATGGCCATCCGCCAGCCAAGGTAGGCTATACGCCCACATTATAATGATAAGATAGAAGCGAAAGAACTGTATTGACATAGGAATGATCAAATAAATGAATGAGAATTCATTTTACCAAAAAATATCAAAAGAAAGATGGTCATCTCGTTGCAATTTGAAAAAAAAAAAATTGCTAAATGTCGGTGCTTGATTCTCAATTTAGCTCATAGGAAATTCACATTTTTTATTTGCATCGAAAATTTTTAAGAGAATTTTTAAGTAGAGGCCGCTAAAGTAATCACCCCGACCAAATTCATCTTCTAGGAATATCTTATCTAGTAAAAAAAAAAAAATTGTACTTCCTTGAAATTTCGGGTGACAAGATATTAAAAACATTTTGGGTGTCCACTGATAAAAAGCGTGCTTAAAGATGTTAGAAATATCTTATGTTGTCCATGAATTGATAGGTTACTGTATTATCATAATGTGACATGACTATGCTAGACATAAGATATATCGGATGAATAAAAGAATTAAGAAGAAAGAGGGAAGAGCAGTTGCAATCATACCTTCTCAAATGAGAGGTGTGCTTCATGGTCTGAAAGGTCGTGTTGATTGTCTCTTTGAGCCCACTTATTCATGGATGCCACAAAGGACAACATGTTTAGTTTGTCACAGTGGGTCATTTGCAATTTTTCCAAGAATTGCCATTTCAAAGTGTGCAAGTCAGAACAAAAGCCCTTGAGTTGTGGCATGTCATGGAACACTAGAGAAGTCAGTTGCGGAAAAAGAAATTGAGTAGTAGTAAAGTGTGAAATGTCATTTCCACTCGCGACTATTTGCTCGATCCTACATGACTCCACTCGAAGTTTCTGAAGTTGGGTTAGACTTGTAGCCACCCAATGCGGAAACAGATTTTCAAGGCTCTTACAATTCTCAACATTCACTTTCCATAAATGTTCAAAAGTGAGAGTATCTTGAGGACTATCAGTCCATATTTTGATTAAATTGTCCATGTGGGAGAGAACCATTGATGCAAGCTGAGGAAATTGTACCTGCCATATTGGAAAAATAACACAATAAATTCGATTACATTGAGTGATGACCTCAAAGAAGGAATTTCCAAACTTCCCTTCCTCTCACGAATCATAACATTCTAGAACTCGCTAGTGACACAATCAAGGAGGGTTGCTTGATGCTTTCATTTCAATTGATTGATGACTAAGGCTGAGTCTATTCCATTGGAACAAACATCAAAGTGGGTGCGACAAAATAAATTACATTCTGGTCCATACCACCTATTAACACTCATGCATGAAAAAGACAGGAAACATTTTCCATTGTGTTACGACCCAAAGAATGCAATTATGATCTCAAATACTACATGAATACTTCTACAATTTCCTAAAAATTTCCTGTCATGTGACGTGAAATTTTAAGATGACTTTCTTACGCAAACAAGGATACTTGGGCAAATGCAATTAACCTTCATGAACAAATGAAAGACGTTATGCCAAAATTGATTGTGATACAAAAAAATGAAACCATTGTACGAGCTGCTCTGAATTATTCATTTTAATAGCCCGTATGGAATTTTCATTTCATCGTGATAAAATTAATTAAATTACGACATGCTACAATCTCAATTACAAAGACAAGTTTGTCATACAAGTATCGAATGGTCCACCAAGACATCTGCCTCATTCAAATGATCCCTATGAGCATATCAGGTTTGTTTACAGAAAATCAACGATGTTATGAGCTCTTATAACTTGTCCAATAAGAAATGGGTATTGACATTTTTTATTTGGTTTTAATAAAATTAAGACAATTACGACTTATTACTAGCAAAAAACAGAAAGACTATATCCATACTTCCCTAAATCTATTAATATCCTAAGTTGAGGATTAGGATGAGTTTTTGAATTATTTAAAAAGATGTGATGGGTACCTCATATTTGACAAATAAATGAAATAACGTCATTGCAATTTGTCACTAACAAAAATTAGGTGACTAGTTTCGTACTTCTTTATCTATTAATATTCTAAAATGAGTAATATGATGGCCTTTTGAAGTATTCTAACAATGTGGGCATATGACAACTCATAAACGACATATTAATGGCATTGAAAGTAAATGCATAATTAGTAGTAACTTCTATCGTTGAAAACTAAAAAAAAAAAGTGTGGATGCTAATTATGATGCAATGTCTTACTCACACGTGACATTATATAAATAAATAAATGGATAAAGTATTAGAATAAGAAAAAACTCAAGCATTTCCTCCACCGGAAAAGAAAGCAATAGTTTTGTTTTGTTTTGTTTTGTTTTGTTTTTGTTTTTTTTTTGTTTTTTGTTTTTTTGTGATCGGTCAAAAGAAAGCAATAGTTAAAGGGTCATGCTTTTTTCACTTTTCATTTGGCTCAAATACTCCATATTACAATATTTTGACCATATTATCCATTATGTGGCCCACCTTTTGGTTATTTTCCTTCGTTTATAGTTCTTTTCTTTTTCCCTTTCTTTTCTTTCCTCATGGGTCTCAATTTTCTATTCTTCTTCTTATCTTTCCCTTGCTATATACGCATCGAACACTTCATCGAACATGACAAGGAGGTCTACGATTCAGTCATGAGTCGTCCCCTTACCAGATCCTGGCACTAGGACTCCACCCTCATCCTCTCCAAGTGGCTCTCTATTGAAGCTCACTTCCGCCCGTTCCCTCTCACTGGCAAGAATGTCATCGAGCTCGGCCAGGCTCCTAGGCTCATTACGGCTCGGCTCGGGGCCAATCGTGTTGTCCTCACTGATGTTGTGCTAATCCTCCCAGGTTGAGGAGAAACGTGGAAGCAAACGGCTAAGGGGAATGAGTGGAGGTGAGGGAGGTGGTGTGGGGATCGGAGGAGTTAGCGAGGGGTATCGGGGAGAGTTGGATGTCATGTTGATGAGCACATGTTCTTAGAAGCGGAGGAAGGGATGGGGTTGGGAAGACGTTGTGGGGTTATGCAGAGAGAGTGTCCCTCTCTATTTCCAAATTGGTTAAAAGTAGTTGATAATGAAGTTGAGAATGGTGAAGAGTAGACAACAACGCTAACAAGTTCAGTTGACATTTTCCATCATATTTTGCTCTTCCTTTTGAGCTTTTGTTAGGGACTCACATGAAGCATTTGAATGTTTTTTGATTAAAAAGGGGGGGGAATGAGACACCAAAGGCATGTCTGAAGCAAAAAAAAAAAAAGAAGGGAATGGAGAGAAACGGGATTGTCGAGAGAACACTAAAGGCATGGAAAGATAATAAGGGGGAGGAAAGTGGGACCGTGAAAAAAGAGAAGCAAATAATGCTCAAAGGTAGGCCATATAAGGACAATATGGTCAAAATATTATGATAGGAAGTGTTTAAGCTAAATGAGGGGTGGAAAAGTCACGACCTTGATTAAAACTTGTAAAGTATTTGAAATAAAAAAGAAGTGATGGAAAAAAAAAAAAACTAACCTGAAGAGTTGGTATGTATTTGTTGCCTTTTTAAGATATGACGGAAATCAAAACAAATTTGGTAAAGATATTAGCTTGTGTTCACTGAATTCAATGAAAATAAATTTGAAAATTGACTTTTATTCTTCAAAAAATTAGATGGTGGCATGTACATATATTTCCTTATTATTCTACTTCGATGACAAGCTCTCCTAAATTCAATTTATGATTATAGTATAGTGAACATTGACTTTTAATTGGCTTATTTGACATTAAATAATGGCAACGCCTTCTCCCTCTAATTTTTGGAAAGTTGCCATGATGACTTCTTGGAAAATTCCCTCAGTTTGAATATCAAAAGACAAAACGTTGCTTGCAATTAATTTATAAGCTTACAATTTTTTGATATATTTGCTTTAAGTTGAACATGCAATTCGTTTTTATTTTACCTCATTCAAGAAAACTAATTCTTGATTTGTGATTTCGGTGATTGGGAAGATTTCGATTTAACCCATTTGTAAATGGGTTTACAGTTATTAAGTTTTATTTGGTATTGTTGACACTTAACTACAATATCTTTAAGCCTGTAATGGGTAACCAATTTTTTATCCTTGATTGATACCGTGTCCAGGATTTAGAGGCAAAAACAAATGAAAGAAAAAAAGCGGACGTTGCACTGCACTGGCACTGAAATTGTTTCATGCAAAGCACCGGCGTTCCATTGGTACTTCCATTTGACAATATAACTAATCTAAAAATCAAAAGCAATGGATTAAGAATAAAAGACTGACCTGTTGGGTGAAAAGTGAAGGACTATGGTGGTCAATCTCTAGCAAGGATTGTTCGGTCAAACTACTCATCTTGGGGCAATGAGCAATGGTCAACTCTATTAAGTTGGGGCATTCCAGTATTTGATTCTTCCCCGAAAGGAAGCTAGTCAAATTGGGCAAGCATTCTAGCTTCATCCTCTCAAGATTCAGGAATGTAATCTTCTCCGGTGTGCTTCGCTGCCCTTCTTCCTTTTCGATCACTCCTTCCATCCAATCACACTCCTTTATTTCCACTTGACTTAGATTGGCAAGACACTGAGCCATCGATGGATTGAAAGCATGTCTCAAGCTGCTACAATTATAAAGGGTTATATAATATAGAAAATTGTAGGGCAGCGACCCTTGAAGATCTTTGTTCCACAGTCGCCTCAACTTTGGTAGATTCACCAAGTCCAAAGTCATGGAGGAAGGTATCATCTGAGTGCTTCCCAAACCCACCAGCCCTTCAAGATCGAATATTTCTTCTAGAGACTCGCAATCACAAATTTGCAACCTTCTCATTTTGACTAAAAGAAGCATCAACTTGGATGGAATAGCATTAATAAATGATGGACATTTATCCACCATCAATGATTCTAATTGCCAAGATGACTTGATGGAATTAAGTTTGCCGTGCCATTTTCCAATCAGCTCGGGGAACTCAGATAGTTGTATAAACTCCACTCTACTAAGCATTTCCTGTTAGAAAAAGCATCATTAATGTAAACTTCTAGTTAGCAAATAGAAATTACTCTATTGGTGAATTGCACAGAATTTGGAAATCGATGCATACCATTTCTTCAAACATATTTTGGATGGTGATGTTGAGGTTTTCCTTCCAAAACCACGTTGTTGTTGTTTCTATTGATACTTGTACTCTTTCCAACTTTGGCGCCTCTATTGGTCCCCTAGAGAAGAACTTCATGTTGGGACATCCACTCACTATGACATCTTCCAAGAGAGGGAACATCAAAGTGTATTTAATTGAGCTGAAACATCTCAACCTTGTCAACCCATCAAGCTCAATATACTTCAATTGATTGAAAACTACCAAAAGCCCCTCCTCACCTTCCTCGTCACAAATGACTTCTGTCAACATTTTACAATTAATTATCCTCAATTTTGTGAGTTCTACCAAATTTCTAGCTATTATCAAAGTGAATATATTGGACAACCCATCACAAAATGACATATCTAGAGTCTTGAGGTGTTGAAAAAATCTTGAAAGGGGTAATAATATATATGGAGATAATCCATAGCAATTTGACATTTCTAAGGTCTTCAAATGTTGAAATGAAAAGGGTAATATTACTTCTAGCTCATGACTTGGACCTACTATGGCTTCTATATTGATGCTCAGCTCTTCTTGGTAAGATTCGCACACAACAAGTTTTTCCAAGTTGGCTAAGCTCTGGAGAAAACAACATGTGGATATTGCGAATTCCTTTGAGAAATGATGAAGCTCGAGAACTCTAAGCTTGCTGAAGAATTCTCCATCATGAAAATGCCCATGCCATATCTCCATTCGTCCGCATAAATCCAATTTTAACTCTTGCAGATTTGGGAATGCACCCTGAGAAATTAGTCAAATTATGATCTAAAACCATCTTAATTAAAAGAGTATTCGTGTAATATGATATATGCCCTACATATCATGCACAATAACTGCTTCTTAAGATGTTGAGTCTCATGTGATTTAATGGAAAGGTTCATGGAATAGACATTATCACCAATATTCTATATTTGACTTTATACCCATATTTGAACTCAAGTTAATCCCTATATTCTCATTTCTATAGATACATACCTTGTGAAAATAACTTCTCCATCAATTATAACCATAATTGCACAAATTTCAGATATTAATGTCAACAAAAACATCACATCTTTCCATTTTTAGCATAAAATCAGCCATCTTTACATAGTCCAATTTAGATAACACACTTACAACTCTGTAATATCACACCCCATGTCACGTATTTTAAATCTTCATGATAGTTAAGAGAGAACTGAACCATTGGAAATAAATTAAACCTTTTTAAAAAAAATTAACGGTTATGCATTACATCAGACATTGACGAGAATTTTCATTCAATATTTGAAGAACATACGATGTTTCCATGTTGTAATAGTTCTATTGATTCGAGGAGAGTCATGTAGCTTAAATCTTAATATGTATAGCTACTTGTATGAGATGCTTGGTTGCGACCTTAATCATCACTTCCAATATTCACCATTGAAGCAAAAGATATAATCTTGGGTCATACCTTTTCTATCAAGAACAAGGGTTGTTTACGAAGAGGCATCTCATTCTCAAGTTGTGAAGCAAGTATCTCCACTTTGTTACAGCCCCGCACCTCCAAGTTCTTCAATCCTGGCCAACATAAAGCATGTACTCTGGTGTAGATGCACTTCAATTCAATTAGATCCTCAAGCTTGAGGGAGGTTAACCTTGGGAACACAACCTTGGGAACTGGTCCTTCCTTCTCGATGAGTTCCACAATGCCACATTCACTGATCTCCAACTCCTCAAGTTGGGTTAGATGTATTGCTACTGAGGCTGGAAATAGAGAGGTGAGGCTCTTGCATCTAGAAACGGTAACAAAACGGAGACACTGGAATTTGACTTGACTGTGGAGTTCCTTATCCCATACAAACTTTAGCTTTGGTAATCCATCTAACTTTAGCCTTTCTAATGGGAATTCAGCAACAGGATGTCCATCTAGAGGATTCAGTGGCTGAAGTTTGAATACAACTTCAAGCAAATCACAAGATTGTACCTCCAAACTTTCCAAGCTCTTGAGCCATCCAAGAATGCAAGAAGGAACAATGTTCAATAACTTACTACAGCACCACACCTCAAGCGATTTTAGTTTGTTGAAAGAATCCGCAGCAACTTGATTGTCCCATATTATCTCAATATTATCCATACCACTGATGTCTAATGTCTCCAAGCAAGGAAATGCAACCTGCGGTATTCACTCGCGAAATTAGTGATTCTGATAGATTAAAAGTTCATAAAATTCCATTACATATAGAAGAGGTTGCTTGAAGAAGAGTGCCATCATTAGAAAGTAAACAATGAAGAGATTGAGATTAA